>OY987201.1:10000-610000 GCA_963920755.1 Cartodere bifasciata | reverse complement strand
TAAACAAATGTCTGTTTGTATAAAATGGTAAACAGATTAATTTATAAGAACATTTTTTGCCTTTGCTAAACAACATATTTAGGACTTTTTTTTTAATCAAAAACTATCTTTTTAATAATAATTCTTTTTGTTGTTTTAAACCAAGTTTAAACTTTATTGCTATTAGGTGCTGATTTTATTTTAAATTTTTACAAAAATGATTTTTTTGGTGCAAGGAATAATAAATATACTTTTCGTATGTTTTTAAAATTTTTTATTACTTATTACCTACTATACATTCTCATTAAAAAAACTTCGGATGCTACATTTTTCTTAAAATTTGAAATATACAATCTCTCCAAAATTTTTCAGCATTTTGTATGATGGTTCCCAACTTTTCTTCATCAAAGTTCACTTCAATTATGCACACTTCGTCATTCTCTTCAAAGTTTGGCGACGCTACGCAGAAAAGGCCCTTTTTTTGTTGCAAAAATACATTTGCAGCATCAGTTGAAAGTAGTACCTATCCTTAACTTTGCCATTTCAGTATAATTTTTTAAAGTTTTTTCACTGATAGGGCACTTAACTTCAACACAATAGTTTTCGGAAATACCGTCAAGCGAGGCCCCCAAAATTGGATTGGTACTCTTTAAAAACAGACCACCTTTTTTAATTTTAATTTTCTTTAATTGTTCCACCCTTGCTATTACTAGAGGCTCAAGGCGTTTTCCTCTGTTAATTGCTTCAGACTCAAAGGCCGGAGAAGCACCAAAAATTTGACGATAAAAAATTTAATAAGTTTTTTAGGTCAACATCTTCTTCTTCATTCTTCTTGAATTCTATAAGATTTTGGTACACATCCACGCATGCCAAGCTTCTGGGCTCTCCAAGAATTTGAAACAAGGTTCCTGTGGCAGAAGGGGTAAGATTCTTTAGCTCCTGAGGTATTGCTACATCTTTGTCTGGTAATTCTGAAACTTTTCCCACAAATATGGAGCTTAAGTCCATTGAATGATCTACAACACTTGCCAAAGCGGATTTCTTCCAATAACACTGAGCTGTGGTTACTGAAGGTTCTTCAGCTCTTCGATAAAGCCATAAAAAAAAGGCCACAGCGTGTTTACAACCTCCTGCAAAAAAGAAATGAATTGCTGCTGAATAAATAAAATGTAAAAAACGAGGCAACAAAAAATATTTGAGAAGAACTGTACCAAATAAAAATGTGTTGCCAGGTTTATTGTTTCTTACATTGACAATTTACGATGCTATTCGTTTGAAATTAAAATTAAACTTGAATTTGTGCCCCTTTAAGGATCCCCTTAGTTTCGTCTAGGGCTTCACGTTACCCAACACCTCACACTTTTGTTAAACATAACGAGCGAGCATTTAAATTCTACCTCGACTCTTGCCATGGAAAACAAAAGCTGCTTTTCCGTAGGTCTTTGATAGTTTCTACTAATGTCATTTTTGATGTTGTCATCTTTTTTTGACGTTTAAACAAACTATCAAAGACATACGGAAAAACAGGTTTTGTTTTCCATGGCAAGAGTCGAGGTAGAATTTAAATGCTCGCTCGTTACCTTTAAACGCTGACTGTTTGTGCATCCTTTTTTTCCTTTATCATTTGTTACAACTTTATGTTCCTGCGTTTACATTGCTTCAACTGTACAAATGTACTGAGTCGTCCCCTTAACTTGAACGTATAAAGGGCATTTTCGCTTCATAGCATGCTAAAAAATGAAATCTTTAATCCATTTGTTACTTGCCAATTTTTGTTTTAAGAGGTTCCACTTAAAAAGAAATCAAAAAACTTACCTTTTGGTTTTAACATTTTAAAGCTTAGATGAATGATAGTTGGGTGTGAGATAGCCGATTTGGGTGTAATAAAATACGAGATGGTTTAAAAGGCTTTCTATTACTTATAGAAATATCACAGAAATTAGTTTAACGTAAATATGCAGATTACAAGAGTACATAGTTTTTAGGCTTCGCTATAATAATCAAGAATTATTTTTGCATATTTTTTATTAAATAAGTAAAAAATTATAAATTGGAAGCATTTGAGGGCTCTGTGATGATTTCTTTTCACAAAAAAAATATGGAGTCAAAAATTAGCATATAAGTTATTATCTGTCTGATTTTTACACATTTATCTTAAAAAGTTATTTAAAAAAAAATCTTTAGATTTTAAATAAAGAGGGGCCCTTGGGGGGCTCCTTTCTCAGAGGGGTTCAATATCCAAATCTTTTTTAAATGGTCTAAGGAGCATATGATTCAAATTTCATGTTTGTATCTCAAAATGCAGATTAATTTTGCTTAGGCACCGAGCTACTTGGCCTATCATCATTTAGCACTAAGTTGCTTTGGTTTAATTTCTTTTTTAATTACTTTAAGTTTAAGCAAACTAAAAGAGTTATAAAAACCACATTTATTTAGCACGTAAAGTAAATTGAATACGTGATTTTTGTTCCACGGTGCGGAAAAATAATAGGTAACGCAGCGACACCTGTTGAGTGGAGGCACAACTACTAATGGTGTGGTTGCAGCATTACCAATGTTGCCAATAGTGCGAAATAAAATCACTATTTTAAAGCTCAAGAAGTTAATATACTTTTCGTTTCGTTGGTACAAATGCGTCCATGCTGTAATTATTTTGATGAAGGTGGTTTTAAAACTATTTGTAGTTTGCGTTTACTAATATTACCTAAAAATACAAAGAAATTAAACCGAAGTAACCCAGTGCTGGATGATAAAAAGTTTGAATTGCCAACCATTCATCAAAAAATCTTTGAAAACATGGACGTTTGCAGAGTATGTCGAAGTAAAAGGGTCCAAATGATATCCTTACATGAGAAGTTTAGTCTAGATAATCCTATCTCGATTTTCATTGCTTTGGAGGATTATGGCCCTAATGGTAAGTTTTAAGACTTGCGTTTCAAATTCATAAATGATGTTCTGTGCACTCAAAAGTTCGTAAAAAGTCATCTCCCTGAAAGTCAGTTATTTTCGAAATTTCAACAAAATATGTAAAAATACGGAGTAATACATCAATAACTATAATTAAAAATATGTAGGATAATGTTTGTGATACATAGAAGTGGTACTGAGTGCAAGAAATAATAAAAATATGGTAAAATTGTACTTTTGGTGTTTTTCTTTGTACATTTAAATCTTTGAACGATCTATATTAGGGACATTCCATGTAAAATCGACCAATCATAGTTGCTATTATTTGATTTATTTCATATTTGGTAGGTACAATCCTTACCCATTGTAAAGGTAGTCAAAAAAACAATTTTCTGAATTTTCATAATTTTTCTTGTCTTAGACAAAAAATCGAATTTTCCGATTTTACGATTTTGGAAGATTAAAATTGGTAGTAATTTTAAGTTGACAATGGACACTTCTTTTTATTAAAAAATCACCACTGCATATTTGCACTCCTTCTCTACTATTAATTACCCCAAACTATAGAAAATGACCAAGTTTAGGTCCAAAAAAAGCTCTGTGGGACTGGGTAAATTTTTTTTTTGATTACTTTAAAATGTTATTGTGCTAGTGAAGATTCATAATAAAAATAATTTTGTTTGTGATTTAACTTCGTTTAGAAACAGCATTGATTGTAAAATGTTACTAATTACGTTAAATTTAAACAAGATCGAATCGTATTTTAAATTCGTGGAAGATTAAAATTAATAGTAGTTTTTAGTTGACAATACACATATGTTTCTACAAAAAAAATATGAACCGCATAATTGCTCTCCTTCTCTACCAGGCAGCTATGGAAAAGGACCAAATATGGCACTAAAAAAAGTTATGTGGGACTGGGTAATTTTTTTTTTAATAATTTTAAAATGTTGATGTGACAATAGAGACGCATTAAGTAAAAAAAAATGTTTGTGATTTAACCTTGTTTAGAAACAGCAAAGGTTTTAATATGCTACCTTTACAAAAAATCGAATCACAATATCGTTTATTTTTTTTTATTGTATACTATGTCCTTGGTAACATTTTAAAATAAAAATAATAAAAATTTACTCACTCCCACATAGCATTTTTTAGACCTAAATTTGGTCATTTTTCATAGTTTAAGGTGCTAACTGATGGGTAAGGAGTGCAAATATGCAGCTGCTAATTTTTTAATAGAAAGAAGTTACCAGGAGTAAGCACTGGACTAAACCTCAAAAGAATTTAAAATTATGCAGAAACTCGAAAACCGAATTTTGGTCGATTATACATGAAATAGGCCATTAGGGAAAAACGTAAGTTGCAATTTTAATCATTTACAAGCTTAAAAAAACCATGGTAAATAAACGTATTATGGTTTGGCATAGACCACGTACAGTTAAATTCACATAAAAGTGGTACATTTTAAAAAAGTGTCAAATTTGTTTTATTAAATTTAGCATTAATTTTTTAATTTCTGGGTATTTCTTCACTGTATTTATAAAATATGGTAAATCAGCGAAACAACCATCGGAAATATAATTAAATTATGGCAAAATTAAGGCCGAATTTAATTAAACAAATTTGACACAACTTTGACAGTGTACCACTTTTATATGAATTCAACTGTAATATATATAAACCAAAAAATGTATCCGTAGTCGAAAAAAAAAATCAAAAATAGTATAATAATTTTTGAAGTAAGATTTTTGATAAAAAGAAATAACCGATTTAAATGAAACTATAATAAGTTTGTAGCTCCATTTTTGTAATTTTCAAAACTACGCTTAGTTTTAATATACGATAGGGCCCTCATGTAGATGTGCTACTTAGTAGAATTTGCGGGAGCTCAACGGAGATGCCTTATACGAGCTTCTAGAAGCACAGATTCGAAGATTTGTGAATTTGAAACGCAAGTCTTAACATCTCCAAAAGGGGGTATTTTAAAATTTATGTGTATTCTTCCAGTTAAACAAATCAAACGGTTATTCCCAAGTAATATGCAACGTTTGCATTAGTTCACTTAAAATAACCTATGATTTAAAAACAAAACTTGTTAAGACAGAAAATTCGGTAACAAATATACTGAACGGCACTGAACAAATACCTGAAATAAAAGTGAAAAAGGACCCCATTATTATAAAAAAGGAGAAAGGTGATATAAGCGACGTTCCAGATGATGTCAGCAACGAAGCAACGGGCGGACAAAACTTAATTCTTAAACATCGGAAAACTGCGATAACCATTGGTAAGTAGCTTTGTTATATTCTTGAATGTTCATATTTGTCACATACCAACCCTTATACCTACTATGACTTGTAATGTTTATTAATAATCATACGAATATATATATAGTAGCTTTGTTGCTAGTTGCTTAACTTCTATATTATACTCTTCGCAGACAAAGTCAAAGAGTATACAGGGTGTCCACCGAGTAGCGGGGCGGGCTCTAGCGCCTAAAATACTTGATCAATTTTTGTAATTTTTTTTTTGTGCTACCTCCTCATTACTGGCTACATTTTAAAAATAGTTTCATTTACACAGGGTGTTCTGATTTTCAGCAAACCATCTAACAACTATATTTTTAAATGCAATGCCCCCTTTTTGTTTTGGTTTCTTAAAACCTTCCAAGAGGCTTTGTACAATAATGTAAGTTTGCTTTACCAAAAGTTTTTAGTCATTAAGAAATTTTTAAAATTCTAATATTTTAAGAATATTTAATACCTAGGAAGTGACACCATATTTCAGGAACGAAATAATCTTTTGGGATTAAATTTTTACCATACCTTTTCCATGGGTGTAAAAATCTTTTAGAAAAAAAATATGGTTGATATCTGCCTAAGGGATTTTTTATAAAAGTTCAAAAATTTTGGAAATTTCAAACTTTTTTTTGTGATTTTCTTAAATAGGACACCTCATATTTTTTTTATTTATTTTACTAAAATTTATTGTATCTTCTAATAACTGTGGGTTTTTTATTTTAAATTAAACGGTATCAAAATTACCAACAACACACTTAAAATAACCGCTATGGGCGCTATGGCCCAACTTACTACTCTTAAAATTGTCAAAATTTAAACAACTCGAATTATAAAATTATTTTATTACATAAAACATTCAGAACTTTTTTTATTTCCTTATAAAAACTTTGAATTTATAAAAAAAAATGTAAAATAGAACTTTGTCAACTTTTAGAAAAAAAAATCTTAAAGTTATTAGAAGATACAATAAATTTGGGTAAATTAAAGAAAAAAAAATGTGGGGTGTCCCATTTAAGTAAATCACAAAAAAACAAGTTTTAAATTTCCAAACTTAACAATTTTTTTAAAAAATCCCTGAGGTAGATATCAACCTTTTTTTTTTTCTAAAAGATTTTTACACCCATGGTGTAAAAGGTGTTGTTAAAATTTCATTCCAAAAGATTATTTTGTTCCTGAGATATAGTGTCACTTCCTAGGTATTGAATATTCTTAAAATAAACTGCTCCAAAAAGTTAGGGATATAGTTGTTTGTCAACCTTCCTAAAGTTTTAGAAATAATTTTTTTTTTAAATAACAAATAAAAAAAAACAAATCTTACCATAAAGTTTTTTTTTATTTTATTGAGGGTTCAATATTTTTTTGGACTTTGATTAAAATGTGAATTTTTCGAATTTTATAATCGGTTCACAAAATTATTCTAGTCGTTTTTAAAAGTAGACTTACTGTCTTGTTTAATTTTTAGGAAGGTCTAGAAGCCAATAGAATACTCTGGATGATTGGGACCGGACGTCTCTGGTTGATATGGTCAATTTCTTTTATGTTAGTCAAATTGTTAAACCTCGTTTTGATAACCGTCAATTTAAAACAGTCGAGATGGTTCTAGAAGATTTAAAAGTTGTAAATCAGGCGCTGCAACCAGAACCAGAATGATACTTAACAGATTAAGTTCGGAGAAAGCCTTTAAGTTTGTGTTGGTCTTTAAATGAACGCCTTCCGTATGCCGATGGTGTTTCTGGACCCATTTTAACGGTAAAAAAACGTCTTCACAAAGTCAAAGTAAGATCTAGGCTATTTTTAAGAAAAGTTCCGTCAACCCCAGATCTCAAACAAAAACCACTGGAAGGGGAAAAGAAAAAGTATATCGGCCAGAAAAGTGAGAATCTGTACTGATTACAGGATATCCAGATGCAGCAGATTTCTAAGAATGATCACGATTCCAAACCCCAACATGACGACTAGCAGAAAATCTACCAAATCTGGAATCGTTTGTAAGAAGTACAGATTGCCACTTTTCATGCTGATATACTCTTTTATGTTCCCCTTCTGATGGTTTTTGTTTGAGGTTTGGGGTTGACGAAACTCTTCTTAAAAATTGCCTAGATCTTACATTGACTTTGTGAAGACGTTTTTTATACTCCTCGCAGACAAAGTCAAAAACGAGGAGTATATTGTGATTGTTTTGAAAATTCTAAAATCGTCAAAAATCGTCGTAGAGCAAAAATTCTTGCAGATTCGTGCGTTTCATCGAATTTTGAACAACTTTCAAAAAATCCGTCCGTCCGTCCGTCCGTCCGTCCGTCCGTCCGTCCGTCCGTCCGTCCGTCCGTCCGTCCGTCCGTCCGTCCGTCCGTCCGTCCGTCCGTCCGTCCGTCCGTCCGTCCGTCTGTCCGTCCGTCTGTCCGTCCGTCTGTCACGTTTTTTGTAGACACTCTAACTTGAGTACCAAAGATCCCATCAAGTTCAAATTTTCAGGAAAAATCGTTCTCATTAAAATCTAGATCCCTATTGTTTTTGAAAGAAATCGGAAAATAATAAGGGGGGCTGCGGCACCCCCCAAGTGAGAAAAAATTCATATTTCAGTTATCATAAAAATTACAGAATTTTTTTTCTGGTAACTTTAAAGCCCTCTAAATTCTCTACTAAAAGTATATTTAAGTTTTTTTTGTCCGGCCCCACATAAGCCCCCCAATTTAAAAAAAAGTCGTATCTTCGTTATTTTTCAATTTACAAAAAAAACTTAGGTCATAAAAATGAAAGGAAATAAAATTTTGTATTAAAAAATATTTTTTGTTTTTTTTTGTGAAGTTTTTAAGACAAAAAAGGTCAAAATAAAGGTTTTTGGTGATTAAAAAGCTCTAAGTCAGTTAAGTCTAGGTCGGTCAAGGTGGCTTTGCAAAAAAAATTGAAACAAAAACATCCTTCGCCTTCCAAAGCCAAATTAAATCCTAAACGCCATTGTCAGAATTGATACCTATTTATGCTTTTCGCAAATAAATGTTTTTTCTATAGAAGAGTTAATAGTTTAACCTCTTCGCAGAGTTTTTTTGATAATATTAAAAAATTATTGTTTTTTTTAAATTTTATTATTCTCTGATTACCTACTGCGAGGAGTATCCTATTAAATGTCGGCATTTTATAAAAAAAACTCTAACAGGCTCACTAATCTAACCTATCCACTGACCTAACCCGCTTTAGTTTACCGTTAAAATGGGTTCAGAAGCATCAGTGTCATTCGGGATCCGGTCCCGCAAGGATTTACGACTATACGAACTTAAAGACTTTCTTCGAATTTATTCTGTAAGGTATCTTTCTGGTACTGGTTGCAGCGCCTGATTTACGACTTTTAGAACTTCTATAACCAGCTCCTGTTTCAAATTGACGGTTATCAAAACGAGGTTTAACAATTTGACTAACATTAAAAAATTTGACGATATCAAATAGAGTTGTCCGGTCCCAATCATTCCGAGTGTGCTATTGGTTTCTAGACTTTCTTAAAAATTAAACAAGACAGTAACGAAACTTTTAAAAACGACTAGAATGATTTTCTGAACCGATTATAAAATTCAAAAACTTTTGATGAAAGTCCAAAAAATTATTAAACCCTTAATAAAATTAAAAAAAAAGTTCATGGTAAGATTTGTATTTTTTTAAGTTATTTTAAAAGAAAAAAAAATTTCCGCGGGGTTTTGGGTTGTAAACTGGTGGAAGTCCGGACTTATGAGGATTAACTGGTGGGGTGCGAAATTTTTTAGTCCTTGGAGCTCCTTTATTGTTATGACAACATTACTCTGGTGCTTAATTATTTTAAAAACATTTATAGTTTACCTTGTCTGTTGATGCTAATAGTAATAGTAAAGATGTAGTCAAAGTATAAATAAACAAGAAATAGTTAGAAGTCGAAACGCGTAGTAGTTACTCTTCGCAGATAAGTAGCTCGAGTAGAATTCGGAATCGGTAGAAGTGTAATTTTATATTTTGTAAATCAAAGCTAAATAAATTTTTTATATAATTGCTACACATTCTATGGTACACTCTTCGCAAGAAAACTATTGAAGGATAATTAATAGTCTCTCATAAAAAAAATTATGTAAATAAAATCTGCGAAGAGTGCAAACTATTAACAGAAAACACGAAGAATTTAGTTAACGAAGAGGATAAAAGTCAGTTCTGACGTTTAAGATATTTGAGGTTATTTGTTCTGACAGCTGGCTTTGTTTCTTTGTTTGAAATATTTTTGGTATGGCCTTCTTGACCGACACGTGACGCGATTTGGACTTAAAAGTTTTTTGCTACTGAGATTTTTTAGTTTTTGTTTTTTTAACCTTACTGGCTAATTTTACAAAAACATGAAGCAACATTTTTAATAGAAAATTAAATTGTCATTTGTGAAAAATATTTTTTTTGTTGATGGAATAATAACGGAGATAGGAAGTTTTTTTTGTGTTGGGGGGTCGGACAAAAAAAACTAAAGAATACTTTTTTGTAAAGAATTAAATTTGCCATGTTTTATGCCGAATAATTTTTTTTGTAAATTTAATAATAGTCGAGCGACGATTTTTTTTTTCATTTGGGGGGCTTAAATGGGGGCTTTGTAGTCGTCGGATTTTTGAATAGATTTTTCCTTAAAATTTGAATTCGATTGGAATTATGGTTCTTAAGATAGCGTGTTTACAAGAAACGTGACATACACCAGACCGACCTACCAACGGACGGATTTTTTCAAAGTTGTTCAAAATTCGATGAAAAATACGAATCTGCAAGAGTTTTTGCTCCAGGATGAAAATTGACGATAATAATTTGGAAGTAGGACCGCATATTATAAAAGGTCAATACATTCCTAATGATATCTCCTACCAAGAGTTCAAAAATAAATGTTTAAATAAACAGTCAATGTTTACCGTGAGATGTTTTAGAAAATTTATTTGGCACCTATAAACACTCTTACTCTTTAAAGAGTGCTCTTATTTTAAATAATTTGAATTTAACAACAAACATTAAGTAATTAACTGGGATGGAGATGTTAAAAAATATCGGAACCAAAAAATTCATACCACTTTTAAGTTCAAAAAATTTATTATTAATAGATTTAATTTACTTTGAAAATTTGCCATTTTGTTCAATTTTATACTATAAAGGGTCTAAAAATTATTATAATAAAAAAAATCCCGTGAACAAATATCTATACAGTGTGTCCCAGAATTAGTGCACCACCTGTAGGTACGCTGTTAGAGAAAAACTCCAGAAAAACTCCAGAAAATTGTTAAAAAACATCCATCTTTATACCCTTGAAGATATGAAACCTTAAAGTGCAATACATTAAACGCATGTACAGGGTGAGTCTCTATGAATTTCCCCCCTACTTTTCTCAATTATTAATAATATTTTTTAAAAATTTAAAAACTTGTTTAACTCAGCAGATCCTAAAATTTTTGAATTCAAAGTCAAAATTTTTGTAGGATCTATAGTATACAGAGGGTAAAAATATTGACTATGACTAAAAAACATAAATTTTGACAGTTATTAACTCCGCCATTTTTATTTTAACGTTAACATGTTATATATTTTTGAATTCAGGGTAAAAAGTTCTAAAAAAAAAAATAAAAAAATATAGGGTGTTCCATTAAAAAAAATATGTTTTTACCCCCTGTGTACTATAGGTTCTACAAAAATGTTTACTTTGGATTCAAAAACTTTAGGATCTGCTAAGTTAAACGAGTTTTTAAATTTTTTAAAAATATTATTAATAGCTGAGAAAAGTAGGGGGGGAATTCATAGAGACTCACCCTGTACAGGCTGGTTAACATAAGACGCAGCAAGACCTTATCTCAAAAACTAAAAATGCCGACCAAACATTTTTTTGCGTGAATATTCTTGACCAATAAATTTATTTTATTATATTTTTCACTATAGCGTTTTTCCGGAACACACATCAACTTGTTTGTTTTAAATGGAACACCCTATATATTTTTATGTTTTCAAATTCTCCTAAAAATAAGGATAATTTTGTTAAAAGTCCAATAACTCTAACTATTTTAGTTTTCGCGAAAATAATTTTTTTTTTCAAAATTTTTGTCAGTTACAACAACTTTTGAAAAAAAAAATTGTGTTTCTTAGGGTTAACATTTTTGCATGAAACTAAAACAGTGTATTAGTAAGATAGGAGTAGAAAAAATCAAAGTCGAGCCCACATATACAGTGTGTTCAATTTCAAAGTAGAAACCCCCTATAACTTTGTTAATACAGCAAATTCATTTTTAAGAAAAAACAGGTCGATTTCTTAAGGGGTAATTCTTTTTTTTTGTTTTTATTTCTAAAAGACGGGGGGTCATGTTATAAATCATTTTGAAGGTATTTTTATTTTCCATACAATGGTTCTAACAAATTAAAATTTAATTTAGTTTTTATTTTTTTTGACGACTTTTTATAAAAAAGAAAAGAAAAAATCATTTTTGAAAAATATTTCACTTCATAAAATGTTTAAATTGGGTACAGTTACTGACTTAACTGAGGGGCTATTAATTAAATAAAATAAGTGTCCATTTTTCTAGTAATTTGCAATTTGCTAGAAATTTGTTATGGAATTTGCTTGGATTTTGTGTAATTAGTGCACATTTTTTTTTCATTGAATTGACCCTCAAGCTAAAGGGTAATAAAGCATCTGTTTTAAATTTTCCAAATTATTTCTTGTAGTGTCTCCATATTTTTCGTTAAGTTGGGGTAAAAAAAATTTTTTTTTTATGCCAAAAGTTAAATTTTTTCTTTAAGTATTATCTTAATTGTTTTAGACAAATATCACAAATCGTTTAAAAGTTATAGACGGAGAATGGCTCCTTTGTTATTTCAATAAGGGGTAAACCGATTTTGGATTTTTTGACGTTATCGTACAGCTTATTTTTTTCTCTTTGAAATGAGGTATCGCAAGATAGGGGCTGTAATTTAAAATTTTTATATTAGGGTGGCTGGATGGTGGGGGGTTAAACAAAAAAAATCTATTTTATATTTTTTAGATGTCCCCTCTGTAACTAAATCGACCTGTTTTTTCTTAAAAATGGATTTGCTGTATTAACAAAGTTATAGGGGATGGCTACTTTGAAATTGAACACACTGTATAATAAAGACTTTATAAATTATAAACAAATTTAATCGATGCGGTACATCTGACTCAGCTAATTATTATTAATGTAAGGCAATGTAATATTTAAAACTATGCATTTATATTATAAAAGACACGTATTTTTCCGGTATTACCAACCATTTTAGAATTATTACAAATCCAAAAAAACATATTTAATATAACTAAACATCTAGACCAAACTTTTTATTTATACATTAATACATTTTTAAAAATAAAAGTTTGCCCTAATTTATTTTAAAAAATGTTCCATTAAAAATTTGCCTACTGTATATCTGTTTACAATAAAAATAAAATTTAGTGCCTAGAACTAGTTACTACAAGAAAGAAGAAGATATTTAATTTATAGTTTTAAGCACGGTTTCTACAGGGTGTCCCAGAATTGGCGCACCACCTGTATGGTGCGTTGTTGGGGCATCCCCAGGGATCCCCAGAAAATTGTCAAAAAAAATCCATCTCATACACCCTCGATGATATGAGGCCCCAAAGTGCAAAACTTTAAATGCATCTACCTTAAAAACAGCAGCACGTATTAACGAAAAATATGTTTAATACAAAGCTGCAGTCTATCTTAAACCATTTCACCAATTTTTCTTCTTTTAAATGGTCAGATAACATTTTTATAATCAATTTAATTTTACAAAATTTTCTTAAAATAAGCTGACAACAATGTTAATAAAATTTTATGCAAAAGTGTATTATCAAGACTCATAGATGGGATTTTTAGATTTATTTTCCTAGACTGTGTAGTATTTTCCTAGTCTGTGTTGCCAAATTTAAGCAACTTTGTTCGCATTTTTCTCAATGAATATAACAGATGGATTTTTTTTAACAATTTTCCTAGAATTCCCAGGCATGCCCCAACAGCGTACCATACAGGTGGTGCGCCAATTCTGGGACACCCTGTATAAACTGCTTAAATAAGCAAAAAATTAATCTTAATGACCATAGATAAGTTACAAGTTATTCATAACGGCCATGTAGCTACTAACTGCTTTAAAAATCTAAAACAATATTTTTATATTTTTCCTTTATCCTGGAATACTTCTTACCTTTAAAGTGGCTTCCACTGTCATTGGATAAAAGGGACCAATATTTAACGTCAATGGCTCTTGACTGCGTAATAATAGAAACATAACATTTTTTTGTTCACTTGTCTTTAACTCATGCCAGTTGCTAAAGAGCACGGCCATTCGTAAACCATCGCTACTCTACAAAAAAAAATTAAATAAAGTTAAATATAAAAAATGAAGAACTTACCTGAACTCTAATTTCATTTGCGTTCCAATAATATGTAAACAGTTCAACGCAAAGAAAAATAGCAAATGCACCCAGCTTAAGAGTGGCACCAATATTAATATCACTCTAAGAAAAACAGATTATTGGCATTATTGGTATCAAATTGGCGAATGCGCTAAAACTTACACTCATTGTCTTTAGGTAAAATGCAAGGTTAGCAATTTTAAACGAAGTTAAAAAATAATCTGCCAACATCATCTTATTAAACAATTTGTTTAAATCAAGTGTTAATCTAGAAGTACAATAAGAATAA
Source organism: Cartodere bifasciata (assembly GCA_963920755.1). Classification (NCBI taxonomy): domain Eukaryota; kingdom Metazoa; phylum Arthropoda; class Insecta; order Coleoptera; family Latridiidae; genus Cartodere; species Cartodere bifasciata. The sequence continues at coordinate 596,130 of OY987201.1, read as the reverse complement.
TATAGGCATATATCTAACATAATTTTTACCTTATTAAGGATCGATGAGTGAAAACCAAACTTTCAAAATACTTTTCATGATAATTTACCTCTTTTTCCTTTAATTTAGCAGCGTAGTTTTCAGAATTGCGGATCTTGTGTTGAAGTATGTTTAATTCGCGGTTAATATAAATCATTACACTTACAAAAAGGACGCCATAACACACGTAAGCTAATGTAGCAATTATCCCAGCAATCCCTTGTAAGATATAGGCCACTGTGTAGTATTTATCGAGATTAAAGGGAATGTACACAGAATAAATCGGTGATTTTTTATCAGCGTCTTCAAAAAACGGATTTATAAAAAATAAACAAGTAGAAATAGAAGGGGCAAGAACCAGCACTACAGCATTATTGAAGGCCCAATTGGCATAATTATTGTGAATTTTTATAATAGCGTCATCCTTCTCATCGTTTAATATTTTTTCTCGTTGTCCAATTTTCAAGTAAATATTTTTTAAAATGTTTGATCGACATATTAAAAGCAATTTGATAAAACCAATACAAGATTCAGATGTTAAGGATACATTAGAAAGAAGTTCAATAAAGTTACCGTTCGAAAACAAGCAAGCACTCTGTATAATTAAACTTAAACAAAAAGCGAAGTAATAAAAACAAATTACATATCCACAGATTTGGTTTTTTCGGGAAGTTCCAAATTGAATTCGACCGAGCAACCGACCAAGCGTCAGATAATCCCACGACATATTTTAATAGTTCGTAATATTAAAATGTTCCCAAATAAAATTTTAATGGATTAATCTTACATTACTCCTAGACAAACCTTAAAATTAATAAAATAAAAATGAGCTTTTAAAATTAACATTATTTCAAAATTTTAATGAAACTTTAAAACTTACCTTTCTTCTAAAAAGAAATGAAACTTTTTATTACAACCAAAAATTTAAGTTTAATTAAATTATATATTTAATTGGTTACTGCAATTTCAGTAACATATTTTATAACCAAGTAGTAATCCTTTGTTTCAAACTTTCAAACTGTTGGTGCTGATTGTAAAAGGTATTGTTCAATATAGACTTTATAAATAATAAACCATTTAAATCGAAGCGGCGGTAAATCTGACTTAGCAGCGACTTAAGGTTATTTCTTAGTTGTATATCCCTATAATTTTGGTATATTTGTCTTTTCCTGAATTTAAAATAAAATATGCTTTGCTATTTACCCCTTTGGACAATTAATAAAGAAACGTTAAATATTTTTTTCTTCTTCCACCTTTAAAGTGACACTTATCGCACGACTTAATTAAACATAAAACAATCCTTTAGCTATGTCTTGCAAGCCGTGGGTAAAATGGCACTTTACCCACGGGGTGAAGTTGCAACAAGCTCTTTACCCATGGGCCGAAGTTAGCGTTACTCGCAGAAAATGACAGATGACATTTTGTATTTATTTTAGTTGTCAAAAACGAATAATTTGGTGTGTTCTTTTAATAAAAATTAATTCTAATTAAAGCTACAGTGAAATATTAAGTATATGTTTACATTTTTTAAAAATTAAAGCCATTGCAAATGTTGTTTGTGTTAGATTTTATGGGTGATAACAAGTCCGCTAAAAATCGCGTTGAAGCTAAAACCGTGAGTTGTTTTTGGAGTATCTTTATAATGTTAGACAGTATTTAGTGTAGCAGAGGTAGAACTTTGATTTAACATAACCGTTTATTGCATATTACAACATGTATCTTCATTTCTACTTCTAGAATGTTTTTTTTAATAACTTTTCTTCAAGTCAACATCTTTCTCTTTTAAAAAGTCCGATATTGTTTGATTTTGGGGTCGTAGAAAAAGTATTGTTCGTAGCACGTATTATAAACGTCTTTATACACTCGTTTTTAACACTTGATACGAAAAATACTATTAATCTTGACATATTTAACCAGCTCTAAGCTTTTACGTATTTACTTTTATTGCTAACTACATCGACACTGTTATCAAGTAACCAAACTAACAAAAATTACATTTGTTGACGTCACAAAAAGTGACGATCTAGATTATAAGGTCTAAAGGATTAAAAAGAAGAAGAAGGATTAACAAGAAAGAGTCGGCCTGACAAAATGAAGTAGGCACTGCTGACATGTCTGACAAAAAAAGTAACATTTACCTTATTAGAATTGTCAATCCTGTTTAGTTTAGGCACAGTTGTCAAAAATAAATGAAATTTAGAAATCCAAATAACTAAGTAGGCACATTTCTTTCAGAAATGAACTAAAAGAAAATTCATTCGACTTGGTATTGCATTATTAACAATTTTAAAACCATTATAAAATTATTATAATTGTAAGGCAATGTAATATTTTAAACTATGCACTTATACCGTGTGTCTCGCAAAAAGCGCACGAGCTCATAACTTTCTACGTATACAGGGTGTCCAAAAAATGGCGCATAAGCGCGATGGTACGCTCTTGGGGCATTCACGGGGATCCCTAGAAAATTGTCAAAAAAAATCCATCTGTTATATTCATCGAGAAAAATGCGAACAAAGTTGCATAAATTCGACAACACAGTCTAGGAAAATACATCTAAAAATCCAATCTATAAGTCTAAAAATCCCATTTATAAGTCTTGATCATACACTTTTGCACTAGATTTTATTGACGTTGTTGTCAGCTTCATTTCATGAAAATTTTGTAAAATTAAATTGATCATAAAAATGTAATTTGACCATTTAATAAATAAACAAATGGTTGAATGATTTAAGATATACTGTAGCTTTGTATTAAACCATTTGTTTCGTTAATATGTGCTGTTATATTCAAGGTATAAGCATTTAAAGTTTCGCACTTTCGGGCAACATATCTACGAGGGTATAAGAGATAGATTTTTCTTAACAATTTTCTGGGGCTCCCTAGACATGCCCCAACAACGTACCATCGTGTTTATGCGCCATTTTTTGGACACCCTGTAGGTACTTTCTATAGAACTAAAATTTTAGCAGTTTTCTAAGAAGACTTTTAGCCTTCTTTTACTTGCATTTACAAAAATATGTGACTTCCGGTTTAAGCGGAAGTGACATTAATATTGTATTTTTAAATGAGACTATATATTTTGATATTTTCAGAAACATTCTTTGATTAAGAATACAATGATTTAAAAAAAAATAATGTATCACCAATATTAACGATTCTATAGCACTTTGAAAATGAGCTTATTTCCTGTCCTACAGAGAACGCTGAAAACTATAATGCTTCAGGACTCTATGACTAAGATAGATGATTATGATGAAAATAGGTGATTTTTAATGAGTTATAGAATCGTTAATATAAGTGATACATCATTTTTTTTTAAACCATTGTATTCTTATTAAAATAATGTTCCTAAAAATGTCAAAATATATAGGGTGTTCCATTTAAAAATACAAAATTAATGCAATTTCCGCTTAAAACCGGAAGTTATACATTTTAATTCTGTAGAAACTATACGTAGGACGTTATGAGCTCGTGCGCTTTTTGAGGGACACACGGTATTATAATAGGTAAGGTGCTCAGGACCGAGATTATAAAGTGATTTTATCGTAAGGCAGAGGTTGATATTAATAAAGTTATCTAAAAATAAGCATTTTAAAACGCCCCTTTTCTTTCTGGGTCGCTGACGTTTTTTTGAATAGCCCTTTTAAAATGCAAAAAAAAATAGGTACCATAAACGATTTTATCGTGTCTGCCCTTTGGAGTACTGATTTAAGATAAGATATAAAAAGAGGCAGACGTTTTGCTGGCTGGCTTTAAGCGTTAAAAAATGTTTTCTCCAATTTTATGATATATTAACATTAATAGTCAGTTTATAAATCTCTTCAACTGGTTTACTGTTTATCTATAATCTTTTATTTTAAAAGATAAATGTGTGCAAATCCTACCTACTTTGTTCATAAAAAGAACTTTAGCGGGTTAGATGTTAGATCAATGAATGTATTAGATGAGTGAGTGGGATAGATCATTTAAAAAGTTACACTTTGCAGATAGGTCTTTTTTATGACTATTTTTTTATTTTTATACAGGGTGTTTCCGAAAGTCGTTTCAATAATTTAACCCGAGATTCCTTACCCAAAAATAGTTCGATTAAGCCCCATTTACCCGTATCCAAAAGGGCCACGTTTTCGAGATACAGGATGTTTTCCAAAACCAAAATTTTTATGTTTTTTTTTATTACTATTAAATGAAACAACATAGAAAAACAAAATTTGGTATAATTGTCTTACTTTTTATGATCGACACAATGGTCGTAAAGAGAAACCTATAGATTTATTCCATAACCTCAAAATGGGACACCTGCGCCCCCTCTTGGGGCATAACTTTTTTTGTATTTGAATTTTCAAAAAATAAATTATTTTATCGGTAAGATACGTTTAATACGAAGAAAAAATTATACCACATTTTTTTTGAAAAAACCAACCCGTTTTCAAAATTATTCAAATTTTGTATACGGTGGTCAACCCGAAGGTTTCGCAAATTAAAATATTTTAAAGATGGCGGCACTTCCGGTTCTACCGGAAGTTGGCCATTGCTACCCTATTTTGACCAATAAGCCCAATTTTTATACTCCTCGCAGACAAAGTCAAAAACGAGGAGTATATTGTGATTGTTTTGAAAATTCTAAAATCGTCAAAAATCGTCGTAGAGCAAAAATTCTTGCAGATTCGTGCGTTTCATCGAATTTTAAACAACTTTCAAAAAATCCGTCCGTCCGTCCGTCTGTCCGTCTGTCACGTTTTTTGTAGACACTCTAACTTGAGTACCAAAGATCCCATCAAGTTAAAATTTTCAAGAAAAATCGTTCTCATTAAAATCTAGATCCCTATTGTTTTTGAAAAAAATCGGAAAATAATAAGGGGGGCTGCGGCACCCCCCAAGTGAGAAAAAATTCATATTTCAGTTATCATAAAAATTACAGAATTTTTTTTCTGGTAACTTTAAAGCCCTCTTAATTCTCTACTAAAAGTATATTTAAGTTTTTTTTGTCCGGCCCCACATAAGCCCCCCAATTAAAAAAAAGCCGTATCTTCGTTATTTTTCAATTTACAAAAAAACTTAGGTCATAAAAATAAAAGGAAATTAAATTTTGTATTAAAAAATATTTTTTGTTTTTTTTTGTGAAGTTTTTAAGACAAAAAAGGTCAAAATAAAGGTTTTTGGTGATGAAAAAGTTCTAAGTCACTTAAGTCTAGGTTCGGTCAAGGTGGCTTTGCAAAAAAAACTGAAACAAAAACATCCTTCCAAAGCCAAATTAAATCCTAAACGCCATTGTCAGAATTGATATCTATTTATGCTTTTCGCAAATAAATGTTTTTTCTATAGAAGAGTTAATAGTTTAACCTCTTCGCAGAGTTTTTTTGATAATATTAAAAAATTATTGTTTTTTTTAAATTTTATTATTCTCTGATTACCTACTGCGAGGAGTATCCTATTAAATGTCGGCATTTTATAAAAAAAACTCTAACAGGCTCACTAATCTAACCTATCCACTGACCTAACCTATCCACTCACCTAACCCGCTCTAGTTTTATTTTGGATTTAAATTCTCTAAGTAATTTTACATTAAGTTTAGTAATTAAAAATTTTGAAAAATTTTTAGTTTTTTTTTTATTTAAATTTGAAATTATTTTTTTGTAGTTACAAGCCTTTAAAAAGTATTTATTATCTTGAGTATTTTTGTCCACTTTAATGAAAATTTCACAAATAAGTTAGGAGGGTGCCCGTCTATTATTTATAAATTTATTTTATTAGGATATGACAACCGGAAGTAAGATATCCGCCATTAAAGTTTTTCTTTTTAAAATGCTATTTTCTCGAATTAGTAGAGTAAGCCGTCTAAATTAAGAAGGCTGCTTACATAAGTATTGCGAAGGGCTTCATAGATAGGACACCTAAAGAAAAGATGGGCAAGCGTCTCCAACTCATTTAAGTTACAGAGCGTACAGTTTTCTGTAAAATTTAACCAGTGTTTAACCCATTTTAAAAGGGGCCCCAAATTTCAAAATGGGTTTAAAATGACCGTTTTTATTACCTTTATTGATAGTACAACTTTCATGATGGTTGGACAAATTGTTTGGTAAATATTTTACGATTAAGTGTTTTTAGTCTACCTGTTTAAAAGCCATTATTTCCGAAGGGGGGCACTTTTTCAAAAAACTGTTTTTACCAAATGTCTTGGATTTTCTCCAGCTATCTCCCATTAAAAAAAAGCACATTAATCGCGGACATGCTCTATGTAAATTTGAAAAAAAATTAAAAAATGGGGTGTCCCATATAAAATAACAAAGTTGCATTTTATTACTCAGAACTGGCACAACCTGTATACATATTGAAATTTAGTTTTATTATGTAAATGCGCAAAAAAAGTAAGAAATCGATCTAAAAAAAATGAAGGCTCTAAGAAAAGTATTTACGCCGTTAAAAGCGATATGTGTTACTTTATACTCACCCTGTTTAATAACAACTGACATTAGACAATATTAAGCAACTGACCTAAACTATAGAACAGCCTAGTAATAAAAAATATAGTATAGGTAGGAGCTATCAACATGAAAATCCACATCATTAACGGTGTCATGATTTTTTGATATTACATAATATTTAATATTACTATTCTTAATCCAACAAACTGGCAGGCCAAACAGGGAGCGTAACATAAAAAGTGGGATCGTTTTCTTCGTACAGCAAAATTGATTTTTGCAACTTCTAGCTATAACCCTGCCAACCCTTTATGATGTGTTAATCGCTTTTCAAATGTGCTTTCCAAGGACAGAAAACCCTGTAATAAAAATTTCTTATTTTACGCATAAAAGTCTACAGATTACACAAAATTAAAAATTCTCACCGCATAAATGGTTGGCAGTGTTGAGGCTCATATTTACACATAATATTTTATTTCTTCAACAAAAAAATATCCCACTTATGATGTTTAAAAAAAACGCTCCCTGTTAGCGCTAAAAGTGTATTGGAGAAAAGTTAAGACGTATTAAATATAATGCAATGCACAAAAACTCACGATGATGTGTGTTTTTGGTTGCCAGCTCTCGTACTAATAGGACAATCTATGTTGTATAAAGAATGTTACTTTCCAACAGCCAGTTATACCGTTAACCCATTTTATTTTCAGAAGGACCCGATGATGCGTCTAAACGTTCTGGAAAAAAAAAACGTACTGAAAAAAAGCAAAAATATGCTTGTGAATACTGTGATTATAAATGCAGTAAAGCAAGACATCTGAAGAGACATAAATTAACACATACTGGGGGAAAGCCACATGCTTGTGAATACTGTGATTATAAATCCAGTAAAGCAAGCAACTTGATGAGACATAAATTAACACATACTGGGGAAAAGCCACATGCTTGTGAATACTGTGACTTTAAATGCAGAAACGCAAGTATTCTTAAGACACATATTATGACACATACTGGGCAAAAGCCATTTGCTTGCCAGTACTGTGATGTTAAATTTATACAAGAAAGTAATCTTAAGAGACATATGTTAACACATACCAGGGAAAAGCCACACGCTTGTAATCAGTGTGATTATAAATTTAGACGAGCAAGTCATCTAAAAACCCATGTGTTAACACACACTGGAGAAAAGCCATTTGCTTGCCAGTACTGTGATGTTAAATTTATACAAGAAAGTAATCTTAAGAGACATATGTTAACACATACCAGGGAAAAGCCACACGCTTGTAATCAGTGTGATTATAAATTTAGACGAGCAAGTCATCTAAAAACCCATGTGTTAACACACACTGGAGAAAAGCCATATGCTTGCAAGTACTGTGAATCTAAATATATTGCTGCAAGTCATCTTAAAACACATATGTTAAAACATAAGTAGGGTCAAGTACCTTGTTTGAAAACTCTTTTTTGTACACAAATACAGGGTAGGGTGTCCCACCGAGAGGTTCCAGTAGAAATATCTCAGGAACGGTTTGCATTAGCTTTATGAAATTTTGTATATGGGGGCAATTCAAAGGATCTTGCGAATGAAAATATTTTCGAGTGCGGCACTTCCGTTTCTAAGTTGGCCATTGCTACCCAATTTTAACCGATAAACCCAATTTTTTATTTTGGATTTTAATTCTCCTAGTAATTTTACGTTAAGTTTGGTAAACACAAATTATGAAAAATTTTTAGTTTTTATTTTATTTGAATTTAAATTTTTTTTTTGCAGTTACAGGCCTTTAGAAATTATTTGTTATCTTGAGTATTTTTTGTCCATTTTAATTGAAATTTCACACATAGGTTAAGAGGGTGCCAGTCTATTATTTAAATATTTATTTTATTTGGATATGACAACCGGAAGTAAGATATCCCCCATTAAAGTTCTACTTTTTAAGATTCTATTTTCTCAAGATTTTTAAATGAAACACCCTAGTTTTTTTTTGCATAAGAGGGTGCAAAAAAACATTTTTTTTTCAAATAGATCGATTTCTTTACGCACATCTGCAACTTTTATTAAAATATTTTTAAAATTTAAACAGAAGGAAAGCTACCTATTTAAAAAAAATGTTTTTTGCACCCTCTTATGCAAAAAAAAACTAGGTTGTTTCATTTAAAAATCTCGAGAAAATAGAATTTTAAAAAGTAAAAGTTTAATGGCGGATATCTTACTTCCGGTTGTCATATCCTAATAAAATAAATTTTTAAATAATAGACGGGCACTCTCTTAACCTATGTGTGATATTTCAATTAAAATGGACAAAAAATACTCAAGATAATAAATACTTTCTTAAGGCTTGTAACTACAAAAAAAAAATTCAAATTAAATAAAAACTGAAAATTTTTCAAAATGTTTAATTATCAAACTTAGCGTAAAATTACTAAGAGAATTTAAATCCAAAATATAAAATTGAGTTTATCGGTCAAAATAGAGAAGCAATCTTTAAAATATTTTTCTTTGTGAGAATCTTCGGGTTGACCCCCGTATACAAAATTTCATAAAGCTAATGCAAACCGTTCCTGAGATATTTCTACTGGAACCTCCCGGTGGGACACCCTGTATAAAAAAGTTAATTTATACAGTCAAAAAACATTAGTACAGGGTGTCTCACAGTGAATTCCACCCCCACTTTTCTCAGTTATTTTTGAGTTATTTAAAAAATTTAAAATGCTATCCTGTGACCCATTTCCTATATTTTTTTAATATGTATTCGAAATTTTAATAGCTCTTCAAATATACCGGGTGTTGCAAAAAATATACTTTTTTCTATAGGAACACCCTATATATTTTTACCATTTTTGGAAGAAGAAGTAATTCTAAGACACATTTATTCTTAAGTTTTTTTGGATTTAACGAAAAATAAGAAAATGGGGGCGTCTTATTTTTTTGAAAAGATTTTCTTATTATCACTTTTATTTTTTTGTTTTAAACTATTAAAATAATATTATAACTCATAATTAGTAACAATATTTATTTTAAACAAAATCTAACACATTTTAAAGTAAATTTTCAAATATTCCCCCATTATTGTTAAGACATTTTCTAATTCTTTTAAAATTTTGTTTTAAATTTTGAAGCATCATGTGGTTTTTATTAAGTTCTTTAATTTTTTCTTCTATTAACCTCTTTATCATGTTCACGTCCTCTAAATTTTTCTTGTTGACAAAATCCTTTAAAGCACCGCAAAGAAAAAAATCAAGGGGGTTTAAGTCCGGACTATTTGCCGGCCATCGAATTGTTCCCCTGGCCCCTATCCATTGCGGATACATTTCATTTAAAAAGGTTGTAACCTCTCGAATGTTGTGATGGGGAAGCCCCATCCTGCTGCCAAATCATACCTATACGGTCAGGAATAGGGATTTCATTGTTTGGGGTGCTTTAAAGAATTTTGTAAAAAAACAAAATTTAGAGGACGTGAGGCGGTTAATCGAACAAAAATCGAACAAAAAATCAGAGAACTAAATGGAAATTACCTAATGTTTCAAAAATTAAAAGAACATTTTTTTTAAAGAATAAGAAAATGTCTGAACAATAATGGGGGAATATTTTAAAATTTGTTAAAAAATATCTTAAGATTTTGTTTAAAATAATAATTATGAGTTATAATATTATTTTGGAAGTTTAAAAGAAAAAAAATAAACGTGATACTAATAAGATAATAATTTTCAAAAAAAATTGGTCGCCACCATTTTCTTATGTTTCGTTAAATAAAAAAAAACTAAAAATAAATGTGTCTTAGAATTACTTCTTTTTCCAAAAATGGTAAAAATATATAGGGTGTTCCTATAGAAAAAAGTATATTTTTTGCAACACCCGGTATATTTAAAGAGCTATTAAAATTTTGAATACATATTATAAAAATATAGGAAATGGGTCACAGGATAGCATTTTAAATTTTTTAAATAACTCAAAAATAACTGAGAAAAGTGGGGGTGGAATTCACTGTGAGACACCCTGTACATTAGTACTTGAATTATTCGCAACTGTTTAAAATTTTATGAAAGTGTTTTTTATCCATTCGCTAGGTAATTACATAAGACCTTATTCCGAAAAAATGGTCACCATGGAAATAAAAATAAAGTTGTTTTTGAAATTATATTATTAAAAACTGAATCCTTGAGAATGTCGAATATTTTAAAAATCTATGGATTTTTCCAGAATAAGGTCTTACTCGAAGTCTTACTTAATTACTTATCGATTGGATGAAATAAAGTTTTCTATAATTAAAAAAAGTTACAAAAAATTTAAAAATAAATTTATTTCATAATTTCATATTTGTGTAAAAAATGACAAGCGCTTTTAAATTACTCGATCCCACATCCCGTTTAAAATTTTCAGGTAGGATGCACAAATCAAGTTAGATAAATAATTTTTAAACAATTTCTGAAAATTAAAATCGACCTGTTTTTGGAAATTTCTTTAAACCTTTTCATTTTTACACATTTTTTTTTTAAACACCTTATATACGAGAAAGTCCTTTTAAGAGACATTTATGATAACACATGGAAAGTATTTGCTATTTTTGATGAAAAATAATCTATGTTTTGTTCTTATGAACATTTTTTTGTTTATTTTTAGTTTATTTTTGTTTGTTGAAAAAATTACTGTTTATTAATAAAGATTCTGGATATAAAATTTTGAAGTTTTCTTTTGTCCCTCAACAATTAGTCCGGTAAATTTGAGAGGACATTTGGAACTTCCAAGTAAAAATTGTAGACATTATGGAGATCCCACATCTTTCTAACAGCAAAAATCTTTAACCTTAAATACCTCATAATATCAAAAACCTTAAAAATGAAAAAAAATTTAATATGGAACTTGCACTTTTTATTTAAAAAAATAATAACAATTTAAAAAATAAACTAGAATGGGTAGAAGTCGGAATGGGCAGAAGTCGAAACGCGTAGAGGTTACTCTTCGCAAATAAGTAGCTCGAGTAGAATTCGTAATCGGTAGAAGTGTAGTTTTATACTTTGTAAATCAAAGCTAAATCAATTTTTTATATAATTGCTGCACATTCTATGGTATACTCTTCGCAAGAAAACCATTATAGGATAATTAATAGTTTATAAAATTATGTAAATAAAATCTGCGAAGAGTGCAAACTACTAACAGAAAACACAAAGAATTTTGTTAACGAAAAGGATAAACGTCAGTTCTGACGTTTAAGATATTTGAGGTTATTTATTCTGACAGCTGGCTTGGTTTATTTGTTTGAAATATTTTTGGCATGGCCTCCTTGACCGACGCGTGACGCGTTTTGGACTTAGAAGTTTTTTGCTACCGAAATCTTTTAGATTTTGTTTTTTTAACCTTACTAACTAACTTTACAAAAAAAGAACTAACATTTTTAATTGAAAATTAAATTTTTATTAATTTTGTAAAAAATATTTTTTTTTGTAGATTGAACAATAACGGAGATAGGAAGTTTTTTTGTGATGGGGGGTAATTGGGGGGTCGGACAAAAAAACTAAAGAATACTTTTTGGTGAAGAATTAAATTGTCAATATTTTATGTCGAATAATTTTTTTTTTAAATTTAATAATTGTCGAGCTACGATTTTTTTTTCATTTGGGGGGCTGAAAAGGGGGCTTTGCAGTACTCGGATTCTCGTCAAAAACAATAGGGTTCTTCCTCTTATGGGGATCGATTTTTACCTAAAATTTGAATTGGATAGGAGTTTTGGTTCTTAAGATAGCGTGTTTACAAGAAACGTGACATACACCAGACCGACCGACCGACCGACCGACGGACGGAAAAAAAATGAAAATCTTAAAAATTTTTGCTCTAGGATGAAAATTGACGATTTTAGGATTTTCTGATCGATTGCAATATACTCTTCGGACCTAGTCTTGCGAAGAGTATAATAATATAATTAAAAATTAAATTAAAATTTAACACAAGCAAATTAAAGAAAACATTTATAGTACACTACCGAATAAGTCCAATTAAATAAATCTTTATGTTATATCTATGAAATCTTTATGTTATTGTTAAATTAGTTATTAAGTAATCTTAAGTTATGTTGTATGTCAGATTTTCTTCGGGAAGTCTTCTTCAGCGAGTCATCTATGTTTATTAGAATTAATACTTACCAATGTGAAAGAACCCCGCACAATCCTTATGGAAAAGTGGTCCCGGTTAAATTTTCTGAATTTTTTATATGTTGTAGCCACTGTCCTTCTGATCAAAAGTTACCATTGCGCCAACTTTTTTTATCGAGCCGTTTTTCTTCTACAGGGTGTTAAAGTATCTCTTTTCGAAATATTCAATAATTTATTTTAGCGAAAGTAAAACAAAATTAAATGATTTTCTTTCACATTATATCTAAAAGTAAATCACATTATTTGAAAAAAAAATGTCAAACCCCTATTTTCAAAAAACAAAAAAATCTGGATTTTTTCAGAAAACGATAGAACGTGTTTTTTTGACCTTGAATATAATAAAATACTTAATCTACATCTGCACCCCTTTCGTAGGGGATGCAATTAATAAAAAAACATCGGTTAAATTGACTGATCTTTTTTATTTTATACTAGTAATTATTTTAAGCAAATTATTCCTATTAAAAAAAAAATTCTTTGGGCGGTTTTTTTGTAACAAAGAAAAATGTAAAAATGAAGTATTTTTTATCTTTTGTTTGTTTTAGTGTTTTGTTTTTATTTTATACTAGTAATTATTTTGGGCGGTTTTTTTGTTACAAAGAAAAATGTAAAAATGAAGTATTTTTTATCTTTTGTTTGTTTTAGTGTTTTATTTATATTTTTATTATTTAACATGTGCGTATTCAGAAAAAGGCCTAGGGGGACTGGAATAACAATTATTTTCCATTTTTATCCATTCCGTTCAGATCCAGGTTCGCGGTCGTTGTATTTAGAGAAGCGTCAGATTAACTCTGAATCACTTTGACGTTTCTTAAAATACAACAATTTCGAACCTGGATCTGAACGGAATGGATAAAAATGGAAAATAATTGTTATTCCAGTCCCCCTAGGCCCTTTTCTGAATACGCACATGTTAAATAATATAAAGTACATAACAAAACACTAAAACAAACAAAAGATAAAAAATACTTCATTTTTACATTTTTCTTTGTAACAAAAAAACCGCCCAAAATAATTACTAGTATAAAATAAAAAAAAATCAGTCAATTTAACCGATGTTTTTTTATTAATTGCATCCCCTACAAAAGGGGTGCAGATGTAGATTAAGTATTTTATTATATTCAAGGTCAAAAAAACACGTTCTATCGTTTTCTGAAAAAATCCAGATTTTTTTGATTTTTGAAAATAGGGGTTCCGGGTAAGTGAGGGGTTTGACATTTTTTTTTTCAAATAAAGTGATTTACTTTTAGATATAATGTGAAAGAAAATCATTTAATTTTGTTTTACTTTCGCTAAAATAAATTATTGAATATTTCGAAAAGAGATACTTTAACAACATGTAGAAGAAAAACGGCTCGATAAAAAAAGTTGGCGCAATGGTAACTTTTGATCAGAAGGACCGTGGCTACAACATATAAAAAATTCAGAAAATTTAACCGGGACCACTTTTCCATAAGGATTGTGCGGGGTTCTTTCCAACTCCGATAACCGAGCCGATAACCATGCCAAAAAAAATATTGCAGCTCCTCCAGTCGATGCTCCACACGCTCCTCCATTAGCTTCAAATTTTGTTGCTTCCGATGTATCTCTAAATTCGAAGAAGGGAACAAAATCAAACTCATCATATTAAACTGGATACAACAAACATGCGATAAAGAAAAACTAGAAATTCCAAAAGAAATGATTAATTTAATACAACTTAAAGCCCATAAAAACTCAACAGGCAGATTAGAAAGTATAGTGACATGTTTCTGGGTCATTTCGCCAGATATCAACAAATATTAATTTATTTTGTCGCTCGGTGTTTCTGCTTTTCTCCATATTTTGCACATTGAATTCTACGAGTGTAGAGATGAAAAAAAAATTCATATATTTTTTTTAATCATTCAAGTTTTTTATAGATGTCCTTATGAAGTTTGAGTTTGCTCGGATTTTAAAATTATGTAAAATAGACATAACACAAACAATTGATGTTCTACTTAAAGAAACGTAATTGTGGACCCATCATGTTCTTAAATAAAAATATTGAATCTTCTAGAAGCATAAACGGGACGAAAAACTACATAGTCATTTTTACGTAAATTAAGCATATTTAGATCACCTCCAAAATGGGCAGGTTGGTTGCATTTTCGAATTTTTAACAGGTAAATTAAACAATGGACTTTTTGCTTTATTCTGTAAAAATTTTAACTTTGTACTATACAATTTATATACTTTCGCAACTTGTCTATTTTCAAAAATTTTGAAAAGTTTACGAGCTCGTAACTTTTTTGGGGGAAGTTGCAGATTTTTGCCAAAAAATATTTTATTGGTGTAGAGTTAGAGAAGCATTAATCCAAAGTTTTGAGCTGTGGTTTTGCATAGTTAACAATAAAATGGTTAACTTTATTACTTTTTCTTTTCTCATTTCTTGTAATGATTCTGTACTTGGAATTTATATGCAATAAATATTATTATTATTATTATTATTATTAACTAAATTTCAGGCTCCCAAAAAGTGGAATATAGGGAATTAATACAGGTTCAAATCTATCTTCAGGCTGATGGAAATATTGCGCTATTTTTAGCATAGTTTAACAATTTAGCTTCTATTTTATTACTGACACAGATATTTTTAAAATCTGAGGTAGATGTGCCTAAAATACCCACCCTTATCGCTACCCTAAAATCTACTTTTTTCTTATAACCATCTAAGTGGATTAAAACAAAAACCACAAATATTTTTTTTCATGTATAAAATAAGCATGGATATATAATGTTAATACTAGAATTTTGACTTTCTACACGTTCCCCCAACCGAGATACAGATAGCCAAATTTAGGATATTTTTAAATTTTAAGCTACTGTATTTCAGTAAACGTTAAAACCTTAAAGTTAGAAATTTAACCAATTATTTAGTAAGCCTTAAACCTTTAAAATTTGGTAATAGTGCCTTTCTAAATTATCTGGTTCAGTAAATATTGCTATGCCAAAATCGGAAAAATTTGCTAATTTTTTCAATTGGATTAATTAATACAAAAAAACTTATTTTAGGCAA
This sequence comes from Cartodere bifasciata, assembly GCA_963920755.1. Taxonomy (NCBI): domain Eukaryota; kingdom Metazoa; phylum Arthropoda; class Insecta; order Coleoptera; family Latridiidae; genus Cartodere; species Cartodere bifasciata. Next base: position 580,512 of record OY987201.1, on the reverse strand, counting down.
TTTGTTCACATGTCATTAATTGGGTGATTGCATAAAATGTAATAAACCCCAAATTTTAAAATTTTCTTACGGATTGTAATCACAAGAGATAAAAGTTATTTAAGATGTCAACGTGAATTATGCCTCAAGCTGTGGAGCTTTTGGAAAAAAAAAAGTGTATATATTTTTTTTCAGAAATTACTAATTTAATTCCCAAAATATAATAAAAATCTGAAATGGTCGAGCGGCATATGTTTGTCGATTTTGCATGGATTTACCCTTCTGTAAATCTACAGTGACCTTAAGAAAATTCCAAGAATTCAAAGAAAATCACTCACACTCTAAAGATGGTTATAAAGAACGTTAGATATATTCTAATTATCATATTCGTTTTAGAAAAGAAATATGGCATACAGATAAATTAAAAAATTCAAAGAAACATTTAAGGAACAAATCAAGTACACTACCTCAGTCCCAAGGAACCATATTAGAATTTTTTTAAAAAGACAAATTAAAAAATAGCATTGAAATTAATCAGCAAAAGTCCCTTTAAGAATCAAATAATCATTTAAAGTCTCCAATCCAAGCAGCAACTATCACTAATAAATTAATTGATCATAATGCAGGGAATCCCAGAAAATGAAACGGAGAACAGACCACTACTTAACCACGACACTTCACAGTTTAAGAAAAAGAATATAATCACAATTTTGGAAAATATAAAATTGCCTTCGCAATTACCCACTTTAATTACAAACGATAAAATATCAACAAATATTCTTAAGAACACTGAAAGCCTCTGCTACAGTACTTCAAAGGACAATGAAGAATTAAATGAAAGATGAACCATTGGAGATTTCCGAGGAATGTCCCGAAGAATTTTTTCATAAGAACAAAGACAACCATACTTCTAACGAGATTTTAAACAACATAATCAATAGTCATGGTACACTCTTAAACAACAATATGTTTGTGTTATCTCAAATTCAAGATCCTAATAACTGCAACCTAAGCAAAAGAGAACATGTTAAAGAAAATAAATGTTTAAATATCCAATCCGAGGTCCAACCATTTAAAATTCATTCAAATCTTCTTCCAAGTGGCTTGAGTACAAATATTCTCGTGGCGCAAGAAATATAAGAAAACGGGAACGACAAGCTGACTTGAAGTCTCAATTAAAGAACAAATTTAAAAAAGAAATATGGATACGGAAAGTGAAAATGAATTCCTAAAACATTTGTATAAGCTTTCGCTTGAAAATAGCAGAAAAAAAAACTGTCTTGACGAACCCATTAAAAATGTTTCTGTATATTTATACTATGTTGGGGGCCGCTTATTATATGAAAGCATTCTTTAAAAATCTCTGACAAAACACCCTCAAAAAATTCATTTTCTTATAGTTCCCAGCTTGTTTTTTCAAAATCTATTATGGCATCGACATCCCCAAATATTTCTTTCTTTCCTGAAAATAATGATAAGGTTTACACATCAACGCAAATTAAATCTCAGAAAAGAAAACAGTTGGACTCTTCTTCATCTTGTGATGATTTTCAAATGAATGCCTTTATGTCAAGAAAACCAAAATTTAATCTTTCCAGCGATACCGAAAATGTTCCCAGCGTAATATTAAATTTAAATAATAAGGGCAAAGAACTTGATAAAACACTTCGATTGGGTTCAAAAATTGTTTCATCAAGCTTCTGGGTTAAACCAACTTCTTTTAAAATGTGCCAAGTATTAGAAGGAACATTTGTTATTTCCTCAAATGATTTTTCCAAAATTTTTGACGGCATATCATATAATTCTACCTATGGTACATACCTTAAAAACAGATTTGAAGAGGTAAATACCCGTTGCATTTTTAACATTCATACAAAACGTCAGAACAAAAAAAACGATGAATACTTAATATACGGAAAATGTGCCCATGGCATTTGTAAGTTGTTTTTAAGAAAAATATATAATAAAAAATATACTGGGCAATTGTGAACATGATGTGTGCGTCTATAGTAACTCTCTGAACTACCATCATATTAAACAAATTACTGCTCACGTCAGGGGAACTGCTAGAAAGGTGTATCGAAATAAATTCCATAATAAAAAACCATTTGATGTTTACAACGAAGAAGTCCTAAAAGCCAGTGAGCAGCGTCTTTTAAGGGGAAATATGGGCAATATTTAGTCGGAAGCAACCATTCGCAAAATAAGATCGGAACATCTGGCGATTAATGATAGGGACGTAGATGACATCGCTGACATTATTGCGCTGCAAAGGGATCATCCTGAATATATTCAGCGTGCTGGATCCCCTTTTTTTGTCTATGTTTCCAGTACGGAACAGCTTCAAGTTTTGTTAGGAACTTAAGATAAACCCCCTTCTTCCCCTTCATTTGGATGCCACTGGTACCATTATAAGACCACCACAAGATGATTCCAGTAAAATATACTATTATGTTGGCGCCATACAATTGTTTTTTAATAGTAGAGTTTTTTCCGTTTTTGAAATGGTATCTTCTTCACATTATAGTGGATCCATTGGGTTGTGGCTAGCTCATTTTAAATTTTTTTGTATAAAAACTGTAAATAAATGGCCACTTTTTAGGTACGTCGTTGTTGATTTTAGTTCATTTCTCTAAAGGAAATGTACTATTGTAATTGCAATTTCTGAAAATCGATGTTTTTTTGCAATTGCGCCTAAACGAAGCAAGATACTTGAATACTTCATGCTGTTGGAAAAATGCTAAAAAAAATTACCGATCTTCTGATAATAGAATCATATCGATCGGATCATCCACTGGGTTGTAATTAAAAAATATCACTTTTGTGTATTTTTTTAACTGTAATTTACTCAACTATGGTACCATTTAGAAGGTTCAAACTTAAAATAAGGAAATAACAAAGTCTTGTGGTCAAGGTGACCTGAAGGTCAAACTGACCACTGGTCAAGGTTAGAAGATATTGCATGCAAAAAAAAATCTAGCCCAAAATATTGTGTATTTTTTTTGCTTAAAAATATTCTTTCACGGAGCCCTTTGTGTTAAAACTTTTTAAAAAAAATTCTATGTCTAGGAAAAAAGCTATGACGTTTTTAAATGTCAATGTTTGCATGAACATAGCTCCAATACTACAAGAGTTAGAGATCTAAAACTTGGAGGATGGATACACAAGACACAGGAGTTCAAGGTCATGTTAAGGTCATACCTTTTTAATAGTCAATAGCATTTTTATTATTGAAAATCTATGTTAAGTTAAATGCAAGGTAAATGTTGGACATGTTTTTGAATACATACAAGGCTGTTCTTATGTTTCGGACTTAGTAGGCCATCTTCAAGAAACGATTTATAGTTTGACTTCGAGTATCTCAAACATAACAATAATTTAAAGTTTTAAACTTGGAGGATGGATAACCAAAAGACAGGACTTCAAGGTCATGTTAAGGTCATATTGTTTGTAAGGTCAATAGCATTTTTTTTATTATTAAAAAATTATGTTAAGTTAAATGCAATGTAAATGTTGGACATGTCTTTAAAATCATAAAAGGTTGTTTTTATGTTTTGGATCTACTGAACTATCATCAGAAAACGCTTTAATTCTAACAAAAAAATGAATTTATACGTTAGAAATGAACTCAAGAGTCGGTTCTACCGGCCTCGACTCAGCTAGTTAGTTTTGCGTTTATAAATGCCATTATGGAGTTTTGGAATGGAACTAATCTGTTAAACTACCTAAAATTGTCCTATGATTTTTTATGCAAAACTAATAAGGAAACGTCATTTCTTCGCTACGATATAGTTAAGTTATTTATTTGCTCGACTCATTTTTTTAAAATGATTTGCAAAGACGTTGACAAAGTGTTTGGCGACCCCATTTTAAGAAGGCAAATTAAGGAAGTTATGGCCTCATGTTTCAATTTTAAGGATATTCGTTTCTTTTTTTCGTGGTTTAAATATGTCTTTAAAATTCTTAATTTAAAATACAATTGTTCTGATGTTAAGGAGGCCGTTAAATACCTATTTGATTTATGTTCTTCCCCAAAAAAGCGAGCGCAGGACGATTTATTTTCGTGTAACTTCCAATTTATTGATGCTGGAAGGGTTGAGGACGAGAAGGAGCCTAAAACTTTGTACAAAAAAATCCCTTTTTACAAACTTTTCAAATCAATTGGCGATAAGTGCAAAATTTCAACAATCGATTCGGGTAACATTAATACATTTTTTAACCCAGAATTTTCCTCCATCATTTTAACTAAATTCTTCTATTCTTCCTTTATGGGCGTCTTGTCTAATTCAAGACAAGCGTCTTCATAACCAACCGGTGGAAAGACTCTTTGGAATTATGAAAAATCACGTCATGAAGGGAGAATTAAGGCGAAAATGCAGTAGGGTTCTTTGAAAATCTCGGCGATATATCCTTGCAAAATGTAAGGAACAAAGAAACAAAGTTTCCAAAATTAGATGCACCAGAAAAGATGTAATGCCTGATGATAATTCAGAAAAGTCACTGATTGAAACTGGAATTCCAAGCTGCATAGTTTTGCACCACAACTTTGCTACGCTTTAGTGTCCTTTTAAGACCTGGTTCTAAGCCAAGTTTTTCTTTTTTTTTTATAAAGCTGCATAGTTTTGCACCACAACTTTGCTACGCTTTAGTGTCCTTTTAAGTGTCGGCCAATCGTAAAAACATTCTCCCCTCAATTTCGACATTAAATAGATTTGTGCATAATAAAGCAAATAGACTTGATGAAGGGGAATTTGACTTTAAAGGTCTGTGTGAATTTTTAGAAGAAAGAAATTTACCAAAATTAATATGGGTTTTGGAAGATGCGACTCGCATTACGGGTAAAATTGAATATGATGCAAAAACAAATAAAGTGATAGGATTTGCACTTCCCTTAGTTAATGGAATTCCATCTGTTTTTGCATTTGAAGCAACATCAGCCACACAAATGTCTAAATATTTTGAAGAAGGAAAAAAACCAAATTACGTTAACGTTATCGCGGCGCAACCACTTGACTGCGACTCTCCTGCCTTCTGCTTATCAGCTTTTGGCACTGATAATCGGTTTACAAATACGGATGTTCGGTTCCGATGGGAGTATATTGTAGAAAAAGCCAAAGAATTTGTTATAGATGTTATAGGTATTTCAACGGATGGTGACACTCGTTACTTAAAAGCGATGACACTGAATTCTATAATGCCTATGTTAACATCTAATGCACAAAATTGGAGCTGGTTCCAAATGGGCCAAGAAATTAAGAACATTGAAGATCCCACACACATTGCAACAAAACTCAGAACCAGAATTTTAAAACCATCCATTATTTTGCCAATAGGCAATTTTTTTGTAAGTTCAGAACATCTAGAAAGGGCGCAGGTTAGCGCCAGCGCGTTCAATACATACATACGTCACAGCTTACATGATAATATAACATCTCCTTTTTTATGGAAAAGCGAATATGAACAATTATAAAAATTAATTTCAGATTAAAAAGTTATTATGTAATAACATCTGTTTTCAAATTTCATTAAAAAATTGTTACAATAATTAAAGTATTAAAATTCGTACATGTGACATTAAATTAAAATATTTCTAATTTAAAAATTACTTTACGTTAAAATTAAATTTTTTGGCTCAATAAACAATTATTTTAATTTATAATATCCTAGTCAGATCACAATTTAAGTTCAATATTTGTATATTAACAACACTCTTAAAATGAACATAAAAGACATAATTATTATTCCAAGTCATAGATTTAAAATTTATAATGTATACAGGGTGTTTCCGAAAGTCGTTTCAATAATTTAATCCGAGATTCCTGACCCAAAAACAGTTCGATTAAGCCCCATTTACCTGTATCCAAAAGTGCACCGTTTTCGAGATACAGGCTGTTTTCCAAAACCAAAATTTTTATGTTTTATTTCATTACTATTAAATGAAACAACATAGAAAAATAAAATTTGGTATAATTGTCCTACTTTTTATGATCGACACAATGGTCGTAAAGAGAAACCCATAGATTTATTCCATAACCTCAAAATGGGACACCTGCGCCCCCTCTTAGGGCATAACTTTTTTTGTATTTGAATTTTCAAAAAATAAATTATTTTATCGGTAAGATACGTTTAATACGAAGAAAAAATTTAACCACATTTTTTTTGAAAAAACTAACCCTTCTTCAAAATTATTCACATTTCATAATTTTATGTTGCATTCTACTTTTTGAAATATTTTTGCAATTTTTTTTTCTGGAAAACATAAAACTATTATAAACTAGCGTAAACAAAAAAAACTAGAATTGGTCCCACAATAGGACACTGGGCCCCCTTTTTGGAGCATCGGGCCCCCTTTTTGGGGCTTTTTAAAATATTATTGCAATTTTTTGTTCTTGAAAGCTTAAAACTACTATAAACTAGCGTAAACAAAAAAAAAATTAAATTTGCCCCACAAAAGGACACTGGGCCCCCTTTTGGGGCACCGGACTTTAAATGATGACAATGATGTACTTTTTCTGTAATAAAATCTTCAAACGCCTAGTATTCTTTTCTTTACAAAATAAAAAGATATGTGAGCCCCAAAAAGGGGTCAGGTGCCCCAAAAAGGGGGCCCAGTGTCCTATTGTGGTGCCAATTCTAGTTTTTTTTTGTCTACGCTAGTTTATAAGAGTCTTAAGTTTTCAAGAAAAAAAAATTGCAAAAAGATTTCAATAAGCAGAATGCAACATGGAATTATAAAATGTGAATAATTTTGAAAACGGGTTGGTTTTTTCAAAAAAAATGTAGTATAATTTTTTCTTCGTATTAAACGTATCTTACCGATAAAATAATTTATTTTTTCAAAATTCAAATACAAAAAAAGTTATGCCCCAAGAGGGGGCGCAGGTGTCCCATTTTGAGGTTATGTAATAAATCTATGGGTTTCTCTTTACGACCATTGTGTCGATCATAAAAAGTAAGACAATTATACCAAATTTTGTTTTTCTATGTTGTTGCATTTAATAGTAATGAAAAAAAACATAAACATTTTGGGTTTGGAAAACAGCCTGTATCTCGAAAACGGTGCACTTTTGGATACAGGTAAATGGGGCTTAATCAAACTATTTTTGGGTAAGGAATCTCGGGTTAAATTATTGAAACGACTTTCGGAAACACCCTGTATATTTGTATACTTTACTTTTCTCTTTTAAAAAAAAATTATATTTTTTTAAAATGTTTTAACTATATTATGCAGGTTTTTTAACTATTTCAGAAACTACCCTTTTAAATTCAGGGGATAAAATTCATCCTCAGAACTAGACCCTTATGACTTGTAGTCTATTTGTACTAATGATTGATTAGAGCTATTACTAGAATGATTAATGTAATCATTTCTACTTTGAATTTGTTCAGGTGTTTGAAAGGGTATTTGTTCAGAGTTTGAATTATTTTCAACCTGTGGAATATTATCCACTGGTTCGTCATTATTACAATTTCGGTTTTCACTTAAATATCTATTAAAATATTGATTACTTTGCATACTTGAAGAGTAATTGTCATCATACATAAATGGTTTAAAGTTATTTTCCACAAATTTATTATTTTCTGGTTTTAATACATTTTTCAAAATTTTTATAAAACGTCCATTTCTAATTAAAACACTGTTATTATCTAACTTTACTTCATAAGATCTTATCCCCACCTTTTGTAATAAAATTCCTTTACTCCAAAGTTTATTAATTGGATTTTGAACTAAAATACTTGAATTTACAGGAATTTCAGGCAGTTGTTTTGTGCCTTTTTTATCAAAATACATTTTGTTTATTTCGTTCATTTATGTTGTTGTTGATCATATTTTTTAAAATCATTTTTATTAAAAATTTGTTTGTTTGACTGAGGTAGAAGACCTCTTAAATCTCTCTTTAACAAAATATTGGCTGGGGTAAGATGCGTGTTTTTTATTGGCGTGTTTCTAAGAGCTAGCAAAGCTAAATAAGGATCACTTTTATCAAAATAACATTTTTTTAAAGTATTTTTTATATTTTTTACTGAGCTTTCTATTTGACCATTGCTTTGGGCAAATCTGGGAAAAGAAGTTACGTGTTTAAATTCGTACTTTTCAGAAAATTCTTTAAAGAGAAATGAAGAAAATTCTGGGCCATTATCGCTCATGATAATATTTGGTATACCTTGTCTAGAAAAAATATCTTTAAGCTTACTTATTACATTTTTTTTTTACTTGTCTGATCCTTTTTTAAATCTGCCAACTCAAAGTACTTGGAATAATAATCTATTACTAACAAAAAAGTATGTCCTTCCACATGAAAAATATCTACACCTATTTTAAACCAAGGAACTTTAACAATTTGATGTGATATCATGGGTTCAGAGGGCTGAGAAGGTTGATAAGTTTGACAAGCAGAACAATTTATTATAAAATCTTCAATAATTTTGTTCATACCTATCCAATAAAACGAGTTATTAGCAATTTTTATTGACTTATTAATGCCTTGATGACCAGCATGTAATTTTTTTTTAAATTTCTTTTTGCATGATTTTTGGAACAATAACCGCGGAATTTGAAGTAAAATGCCAAATGTGCAGGAAGTCTTCCCACTTTACTAGGCCACCCATCCAAGACAACCTTTGCTAAATCCTTAAGTACAGGATCATTTTTTGTGTTTTCTTTAAATTCTTGCTTTTTAGTTTCAGTCCCATTTAAGAATAAATTTATTAAACAAACTTGTGCCTCTATCTCTAAATCTAAGTTTTCATCAAAATTCTCACTCATATAAATATTATCTAGAAAGTGCATCAGCAAATATCAATTCTTTACCAGGACGATAAACTAATTCAAAATCGTACTTTCGTAATTGAATAAGAATTCTTTGAAGTCTTGGAGGACATTGGTCTAAACGTTTTTTAATAATCGATAATAACGGTTTATGATCCGATTGTTTAACAAATCTTTTACCATAAACATATTGAGAAAACTTTTCAATTTCAAAAAATATCGCAAGAAGTTCGCGTTCGATTTGCGCATACCTAGTTTGTGCATCAGTTAACGCACGTGATGCGTAAGCACATGGTCTATTTTCTTGAATTAAACAAGCCCCCAGACCCTTACTGGAACTATCTACAGAGATTATAGTTTCCTTATTTACATTATAAAATTTTAAACATGGTGTTTTACATAATTCATTTTTTAAGTTTTCAAAAGCTATTTGATGATCTTTTTCCCACTTAAATACATTTCCTTTTTTTAATAATTCCCTAAGGTTAAACGTTTTTTCTGACAAGTTATTTATGAATTTACCTAAATAGGTTACCTTGCCCAAAAATCTCTGCAATGAAACTACAATGTCTGGTGCTTTCATGTCCAAAATAGCTTCTATTTTTGTTCTATCTACAGCTAAGCCCTGTTCACTTATAATATGCCCCATGTACTTAACTTCTTTAATGCAAAATTTACATTTTTCCCTGTTAAACCGAATGTTATTTTCTTTTGCTACTAACATTTAAAAAAAAATGAGATTTTAATTTTCAACGTTTCTTATATCTTATATTACACTTAGTTGCAGAGAATCCAAAGGATTATGCTGATTATATTTTTAAACGTTATTGACTTTGAATTTGTTTTGCAGAAAAATTAAAAGAGGGAGTTCCTCTTAAACGAATTCTAGACGATAATCGAGAAAGTACTATTGCTGCAGGTGGTAAAAGAAGTCGACTGGACTATTTGGAAAAAAAAGATATCCATAATATTAAAATGAAATTCAAAATTGTCTTTTCTTACAAATACAACGAGAATGACAAAATTAGTGTTCAATTGTTTGTAGAAGAAATGAAAAAAAGAAACGACAAAAATCCAGTTTTGTTTTTCAAAAATCAGAGCGACAAAGATGAAAAAAATATTATTGAAAATCAAGATTTTGTTCTTGTTATAATGACCCCCTTTCAAAAAAAATGTTTAATTAAATTTAGCGAAACTATATGCATCGACGGTACACATGGGACTAACAGTTATAATTTCCAACTTTTTACTTTACTTACAAAGGAATGGGTATGCCCGTGGCATTTATGTTCACAAATAGACAGGATACATACGTTTTTAAATTTTTGTTTTCGATCATTAAAGACCAGATAGGCGTTATACGGGCAAAGGTCTTTATGACAGATGATTATCCAGCATTTTACAATGCTTGGGAAGCGGTTATGGGGCCAGCAGGACATCCTCTTTTATGCTCCTGACATGTAACGAGGAATTGGAGAAATAATTTGGCGAAAATTGGTGATGCAGAGAAAAGGGAGTCGATTTTTCGAGATCTACAACTTAAAAAAAAACAAGTGTTGGAGGATGCTTTTTTGGTTAAATTTAACGCCTTTGTGAATAAACTAATTGGGGATGAAGATTCAAAAATTAAGGAGTTTGGGGAGTATTTAAATAGACATTATGCTGGAAGGGTCGAAAAGTGGGCATACTGCTATAGACTTCATCTAGGTATAAATACAAATACCTCTTTGGAAGCGCTTCATAAACAAATTAAACATTCGTATCTAGATGAAAAAGTTTGTCGAAGGCTAGATAAAACTATCGAGTCCCTTTTAATGTAAGTTAGAGACAAATATTTTGACAGAATGATTAAATTTGCAAAAAATAAATTTCCTAAAAAGGTACAAATTATAATAAACAGTCACGAAGAAGCAGAAAGAACCCCGCACAATCCTTATGGAAAAGTGGTCCCGGTTAAATTTTCTGAATTTTTTATATGTTGTAGCCACGGTCCTTCTAATCAAAAGTTACCATTGCGCCAACTTTTTTTATCGAGCCGATTTTCTTCTACAGGGTGTTAAAGTATCTCTTTTCGAAATATTCAATAATTTATTTTAGCGAAAGTAAAACAAAATTAAATGATTTTCTTTCACATTATATCTAAAAGTAAATCACTTTATTTGAAAAAAAAAATGTCAACCCCCTCCCTCACTTACCCGGAACCCCTATTTTCAAAAATCAAAAAACAAAAAAATCTGGATTTTTTCAGAAAACGATAGAACGTGTTTTTTTGACCTTGGATATAATAAAATACTTAATCTACATCTGCACCCCTTTCGTAGGGGGTGCAATTAATAAAAAAACATCGGTTAAATTGACTGATTTTTTTTTATTTTATACTAGTAATTATTTTAAGCAAATTATTCCTATCAAGAAAAAAATTCTTTGGGAGGTTTTTTTGTTACAAAGAAAAATGTAAAAATGAAGTATTTTTTACCTTTTGCTTGTTTTAGTGTTTTGTTATGTACCTTATATTATTTAACATGTGTTTATTCAGAAAAGGGCCTAGGGGGACTGGAATAACAATTATTTTCCATTTTTATCCATTCCGTTCAGATCCAGGTTCGCGGTCGTTGTATTTAGAGAAGTGTCAGATTAACTCTGAATCACTTTGACGTTTCTTAAAATACAACGATTTCGAACCTGGATCTGAACGGAATGGATAAAAATGGAAAATAATTGTTATTCAAGTCCCCCTAGGCCCTTTTCTGAATACGCACATGTTAAATAATATAAAGTACATAATAAAACACTAAAACAAACAAAAGGTAAAAAATACTTCATTTTTACATTTTTCTTTGTAACAAAAAAACCGCCCAAAGAATTTTTTTTTTAATAGGAGTAATTTGCTTAAAATAATTACTAGTATAAAATAAAAAAAAATCAGTCAATTTAACCGATGTTTTTTTATTAATTGCATCCCCTACGAAAGGGGTGCAGATGTAGATTAAGTATTTTATTATATTCAAGGTCAAAAAAACACGTTCTATCGTTTTCTGAAAAAATCCAGATTTTTTTGTTTTTTGATTTTTGAAAATAGGGGTTCCGGGTAAGTGAGGGGGTTGACATTTTTTTTTCAAATAAAGTGATTTACTTTTAGATATAATGTGAAAGAAAATCATTTAATTTTGTTTTACTTTCGCTAAAATAAATTATTGAATATTTCGAAAAGAGATACTTTAACACCCTGTAGAAGAAAAACGGCTCGATTAAAAAAGTTGGCGCAATGGTAACTTTTGATCAGAAGGACCGTGGCTACAACATATAAAAAATTCAGAAAATTTAACCGGGACCACTTTTCCATAAGGATTGTGCGGGGTTCTTTTAAGTAAAACAATAAAAGTTGATAATCCTGCTGAAAATATTTTTGTTGTTCAGTCGGAAAGTAAAATTTTTTTTGAGTTATACTGTACAGAGGTTTAATCCGTCGTGCAACGAATGCCAAACAAGGTGCCCGAAATGTTGTATTTGCATTCACACATTTAAATGTACTTGTGATGACAATATGATTCACCTAAATATTTGCAAACATATACATTTATGTGTTCTTCAGTATAAGTTAAGAAAGGGTGAAGAATGCATTATTCTACCGTCTGAACCTGAGGAAATGAATTTTGTGGACTTATTCCATCCCAAACACATTGAAACCACAGACGATTCCCCAGCTAAGACCCGATTAGAATCCTCTTGGGAACTAATAGGACAAAAAATAAAAGACCCTCAGATAATTGCAAACTGTGAAAAAGAACTTACTAAATTATGTGATCGTATGTTAGCAATAATAGAAAAAAATGAAAGATTTGATGAAGAAACTAAAGTGAACACAAACGCCAAAATTGTGCCTCAATCTAGATATTATATTCAAAAGAAAAAAATAATTTAGAATTACCAGTAGGTAATATGTAAATATGTAAAAACAATGTTAATGAGCAATCAGTTTTTTTTTCTATCCATGTTGGTAACTCACTTTTTATCTAAAATGGTGTGGTTTATAGTATGGGCCCAAATTGGGGCTGCATACAGAACCATCGAAATGGCTGTCGCTGCTGATACCACTCTCTTTCCCTCTGAAGGACCATCAACCATCAACCTTGCAAGTCTATTTATCTTGGTTTCGGTCTTAGCCATTACATCCTTCACGTGTTGCACAGATATTTTACCACCTCTTTGGACGTTACTTCTTTTCCTTCCACTATGATTGAGGCTTCAGGTAGGGTTCTGCGTCCTTCTAGGACCACTAGCTCCGTCTTTTCTCCAGCCACCTCCAGCCCGTTGTCCGACATCCACTCGCACACTCTGCCGGCTGCATTCGTGGCTGTTTCTTCCAGTACGAGTCTGTTCTTGGCAACGACTGTGATTACTACATAGTCCGCGTATCCGATCACCTCTGCTCCCGGTGGTAGTCTGATCCGCAGCACCGCGTCGTAAAAGATGTTCCAGAGGGTTGGGCCAAGAACAGACCCTTGTGGAACTCCGCAGGTCATATTGATAGTCGTCTCCGTCCCAACTATGATTTTCTGTTTTCCAGCTGACCACCCTTCTCGATGAAAGCACTGTCTGGCCACAAAGGGCCTTCAAGAAAACAACGATGTGAGAACAGTCGATCTTTTCTACTACAAATGATATTGCGATCTTGGTAAGAGAGGCTGATGTAGGCAAGTCACGGTTCTACAGTAGGCTGGAGATGCAGGTGCCACAACTCCGAGAGATAGTATCTGCTAGGAAGTTGAAGGATGGAAACATAGTGGCAGTGCAATAGACAGCGATGAAGGAGAAAACACGGTAAAATCCAAGAGAATATTTCTCGTAGGCAGGGATTGTCCAGGGAAAGACGTGGATCCCAACAAAGGCAACTACAGCGCAATATATATATATATATTCGTATGATAATATAAATACATGTCAAAAATAGGTACATATGAACATTATAAAATGGATGATGTTTAATTTCCAAAAGGTATAAGTGATGTTCATTTTATCACGTCCATGGCCGATTTTTATTCTTCTGGTAAAGCATTTACTTCGCGGCCGAGGAAAACCATGGAAAGAACTCAGGCATACCAGTGTTGTCAAAATTGTGGTGGTGCAATAAATCACAGCGAAAGAGTTACAGCTGTTTCAGGGTTGATATCCAATTCAAAGTTTCTGGAGTTATTTGGTGTATTTCTTGAAAACCACCCCCAAATTTAGTGTTTGGACATTCTTCTACAATATGTTTAATCGTTTCTGGCAAACTACAGCGCAATGCTAGGGAAGCTGAAGGGACTAGGCTTCGGAAACGAGATGTAAACCGAATATCGGTGGCAATCGACAATAAAGATGATGCAGGGAAATTTAGACGAATAGCCCAATGTGCTTTAGCTGGGCATGACATTAGCATGATCATACACTGCTTGGGGTCGAAACCAAAGAGTGTGGGAGGAACAAAAATAAATTAATGTAAAAAAATTTTAAGAAAAAGCTTTTATTTAAATGCCCTAAAAAGAAAAAAATAAATTTTTTCAATTAAATTAAACCCATTAATTTGTCACAATATACACTTTTTATGATATAAAAGCTTGTCGCGAAATTTACTATTGCAATTAATAAAAAGAATACAATACTTATACCATTTATCAATTTTTAATTTAAGTGGTTCTGAAAAAAGAAAAAAATGTATGTATTTTACAAAATAAATCTACATAAATGCAGAATCTCGCTACAAGCTTTTATATCATAAAAAGTGTTTATTGTGACAAATTAATGGGTTTAATTTAATTGAAAAAATTTATTTTTTTCTTTTTAGGGCATTTAAATAAAAGCTTTTCCTTAAAATTTTTTTACATTAATTTATTTTACATTTTTTAGTTTTTACTGTAGATGTTTTTTAATCATTTCATTTAGTATGTCATTGCTATAACCTTTTATTTGATACCCATATTGGCAAAATAGTTAAAAAAAGAGAATCCGCCATTTTTTTTAGGGCGCCATATTGGATTTTGAATTGTCACATATCTTACTATATCCTACTTGTCATTACCTTTTATTTGATACCCATATCGGCAAAATAGTAAAGAAAAAGCTAATTAGCCATTTTTTTGGGCGCCATATTGGATTTTGAATTATGTCATATATTTTACTGTATTCTACAAGTCATAACCTTTCATTTGATACCCATATCGGCAAAATAGTTAAGAAAAAGCTAATTTGCCATTTTCTTGGGGCCATATTAGATTTTGAGTTATGTCATATATTTTACTGTATACTACCGGTCATAACCTTTTATTTGATACCCATATCGTGAGAATTGTTTAGAAAAAAGTCATCCGCCATTTTGTTGTGGACGCCATATTAAGTTTTTAGGACTAAAAAAGTTAACATTTTGCATTGTCACCGGACTTCCACATGTATACAAAATTTCAGAAAAATTGGTCAAGCGTAAGTGTTTCAAAATCGAGTTGCAAGATTTGTACTACACAAACACACATACAAACATACATACATTGCGAGTTAAATAAAAGCTTTTAAAAAAGAAGAAGGCTACCACGAATGTCAAGGAGCGTGCGGCCACAGTCATTGTGGAGGCGGAAAACCGCTCGTATGCGGACCTCCTGCGTGCTGTCAAAACCTAGGCAAACGATACAGGGGTGGCCAAGCACATCGTAAAAGCTAGGCAAACCAAGAACGGTGATCTGATACTCCAGATGGGCAAGGACGATAAGAGGGGAAAAGATATGACAAGAGCTATGTCGCAGATGGCGGGAGCGAAAGCGAGGATACTAAGCGGTAAGCAGCCACTTGCCACGTTCCACATGCGAGACATGGATGCTGTCACAACCGCATAGGAAGTCATCGAGGCAATCACTGGAGAGTTTGAAGATAACCAAGAGGGGGTAGATCTCTTAAGAGTCGCATCGATGAGGCCGGGACAGGCCATGACTCAGACGGCGACAATGCTGGGACCGCAGGACCTGATCCAACGGGTTGTAAAAAAAGGATTTATCCGGATAGGTTTTAGTAACTGCAGTGTAAAAGAAAGGTTGAAAGTACTGACGTGCCATAGATGCTGGGGCATGCAATAATTGTTCCGCACTTTACGTTTTGTTGCACACTATTGCATTCAATTAATAATGAAGAATTGACTATGTTACAAAAACTACAAAATAGGAGTATGAGGGCCATTTTGCAGGGTAAAAGGAATACTCCAATTAAAACCATGCTTGAAACTTTAAAGTTAATGAGTGTTAAACAACTAATTTATTTAAATGTATTGGTTTTTGTTTTTAAAATGAAAAATGGTCTACTGCCTAGATACTTTGACGATCATGTTAAATTTGTCAATGAAGTTCATGAATATGATACTAGAAATAAAGACAATTTTTATATAACGGATAAAAAGAGCGATAATATAATATATAAATTTTGGTTTACACTTTTTAATGATTTACCCTGCGATATAAAAGAATGTGCAACTAGTTTTAGAAATAAATGTAAAAAATTTGTGGTATTGATGTATTAGAATTAGAATTAGAACTAGTAACTTGTTTTTTTTGGGAATTACGAGTTCCAGCTTATTTTAGAGGTTTGGTTCAAATTTTTCGGTGATGAGTTAGTTTCGCTTTCAGACAAATTTAACTACAAGAATGTTTTTAACCAAGATTAATGATAATACATTTTTGGAAAAATGTCGCGAGTTTCTGAATAAGTTAAATGCCTTAAAAGGGGGCAAAGTTGTTTCAGTGATGGTCAAAGATTTATGTTTGGGGATTATGCCTGTTAAGGAACCTAAGGTTCTTAGTAAATTTGGGGGAATCTATATAGATTTTAAAATTGAAACTAAAACTGTATCGTTTTTTATTGTTCACCCCAATGAACAAACGTTTTAATTTTAAGATGAATGTATGTTAGTGAATTTTGTATTAAAATTTTTTTTAGCTAATAAAGAGTTACATATATTGGACACATGGCGGGTAAATGCAAAGGCGATGACCGAAAAAAACGGTGTCTGAATTGCTGCGGGGAAGGGCATATAGCGAAAAACTGCACCGAGACTGCACACTGCCCATTCTGCGAAAAGAATGAGAAAACAGAGCCAACACCACAGCATGCCCGTTCCGTTCCGAGGTGCACTGAGAGAGGCGGAGGCAAGGAGGGCAACTAAGCCGCAATGAAACCCCAACGCGCAAAAAATGACGCGGAGGGTGCGGTGCTCAGGTTTATTCAAATAAACCTGGACACCAACAAGAAGGCACACGATTTGTTACTAAGCAGGATAAAGCAGCAAAAGAGCGACATTGCCCTGATTATTGAACCAAACGCCGCCATAGCCAATAAGCTAGATTAGCTGCGGCCTTCGCCTGCAACCAGAGGAACACTTATCGCGGAGACCAAAAGTGGCCCTAGCTATGTCCTTATCAAAACCAGAGGAGTTACCTTGGTCTCATGCTACGTATCGCCAAAAACGACGTTGACCACACTGGAACAATGCTTGCTGAATATCTCCAAGCACCTCCCAACTGACAACAGGAAGACCATAATCACGGGGGACTTTAATGCGTCCGCTATAAGCTAGGGTGGCCGCATTACCAATCCTAGAGGACATATTCTCCTAGAGTGGACTGCAGAAAATGGACTGACGGTCATAAACAAAGGGAGCGACCCAACATTTATAAGGACCGCCGCAAATACAGCGTCATTCTTGAATGTTACGTTTGCATCAACCTGTAACACAACTTCTACAAGTGTAACAAGTCTACAAATTGTTAGATATTCACTTGTAGTTACAAGTTTACCTAAATTCTGTAACACAAACTTATTTGAATGACTTGTTAAAACAGAATGAAATCTCACACTTGTTGGTCACTTTTTACAAGACTTGTAGATAAGCAATTTCTGATAAAATCAAATAAACTGGCAGTTTTACCTTTTAATTTCATTTGATGTGCAGTAGACGTTGATACTATACAACATAATATCGTCGAGTAAAAGTGTAATTTCGAGCAAAAAAATCGAATTTTTAAAAAAGGTGCGGAAGAATAAGGACATTTTGTTTGAGTCCTTTTTCGAAAAGTTAAGGAAGGATGATAAAATGTCTAAGTGGATGGAGTTGACGGAATTGTCCAAATGTATTTCGCTAATTCCAGCTGAAAAAAGCTGGACCGTGATACGTTGTGGCAAAATATGAAAAAAGGAACTATGGTAAGTTATTTTTTATTTTTATTGCTTGGGTAAGTATAACAACCAATTTATTTCATCTTTTTAATTAAAATACTACTGATTCTGTACACGCTGTAGTAATTTTTATGCTTAAAAATAAAAGCAAAGGATGGTGACACTTTGCTTGACAATTAGAAATTGTTGGGTTTAATCATTGCTTTAATGCTAAATTTTTGTCAACTTTAGTAGTTAGTTACACGTCTTAATCAACTTAATAGAAAGTTTAGTTACGTTTAACATTTTTTAAATTATTTTTTTAGCGTAAAGTGGACAATTCTAAAAAAACAGGGACTAATTATATCTTTTCACTTTGGTTTTGATTTTCAGTGGAAACATTTAATTTAAAATGACAAAATTCGTAATATCGCAGGATATTTTGTGTGGGTGGATATTTGAAAGCGGTAGTTCCAACAAAAGTAAAATGAATATCCTTATGGATAATATTTCTATAAATTATCCTTTAAACGAGGAACAACTAACATTTCTTAAACGAAAACTTAATAGTACTTTTCTTCCGTATTTCGAAAAAAAGTGGGTGTATTGTAGAAGAACGAAAAGTCGTTTTGAGAAAATGTATTCATCTTTTCTAAAAAAAAAGTTTTAAAAAATTTTAGTCATGTTAGCTCATCTTCAAGCAAAATGGGTAAGTAAACAAAAACATTAAACACTTAAAACACGTAAAGCTTCAAATATGTATTTATTTAATTTAATTTAAATTAAAAAATTATTTTGGAATATGTTTATCGTTAATAGCTTATACAGGAATTGGACGGCCAAAACTTAACTTTGATAGTGTTTCGCAACGAACAGAGAAGACGTGCTATGGAAATGAGAAAAAACTTCAGTCAAGGAGAATTGGAATTTGCAATTAAACGTCCAAAAAAAAAATTAACATTAAACCCACTTTCGCGATTGGATAAAAATTCCAATGCCCTTATTTATGGTGCTCTTGTCTTATATATGGATGTGGATTAAACAGTGATCACACTGAGCCAAGAAACGTCTGGCTAGGTTAGTACTTGGATGGGTGACCACCCAAGTACTAGTCGTAAGGCTCGCAACCTCGTAGTTCGGATGCCACATTAAGCAGTAGGGCTCCTTTGTTCTTAATACGGACAGCCTAAGGTTTTGGATTAATCCGGCTCCTGAACATAAGGTAACAACAATTTATTTATTATTATTTTAAGGTTTTAAAAAAATCTAGGGCCAACCATAGCCGCACTTGCTCCCGAAAGGCAAACAATGAAGACATTATGCGATACCTTTTAGTGTCATCTGATCCTCGAATAAGTCGAATAAGATTGAGAAAGGAAAAGACAACAAAAAAATTAGCTCAAAATGCAAAATCCCTATTATTATTTGAAGAAGATATGGCTTCTGATTCTGAAAACGTGAATGCTTCGTCAAACGACGAGAAATTATGAATGTTTCGTCAAGCGACGAAGAAAATGATAATTCTTCGTCTGATGAGGATAGACAATTTTTAGCAGAGGAAAGTGAAAAAGTGCATTTTTTTGGCGAAGAGGATTAATAAATTTAATTTTTTTGAATAAATTTATTTTTTAATATTAGTTTCTATAGAATTTTATTTGATTATTCATTTTTTCTTCAATAAATCTGCCTGTTTGCATTTGTATGTTTTATTTTTCAAAAACTTATTCCATAATAATCATTTCGACCACTATTTGAACGGTCACCCATCCAAGCACCGACCTAGGCAGACATTGCTTGATTTTAGAATTATCATGTGATAACTAAGCAAGCTGCCCAGCCAGTCACCACTTACATTTTTGGAAATAGTAAAAAAAAATTAAATTTTTCTCCATTTATTTCTTTTAATGTAGTAAAATTTTAATCAAATTTGCCATCAACATGCATAAAGAGGGGTGGAAAAAAAATATTAGTCATGTTGTGGATTGGGTTGTCTACGATTCAGCAGGCAAAGATACAAAGGGTTACGACAAAGCAAAAAAGATGGGCCTGAACCTAATATCAATTAGCCGAGTACATGTTATCTTCGAGAGCCTGAATGCTCCGAAATCTTTACTTAAAACTGCCAATAAATTTAAACATGCAACACCATCTTCCTCAACATCATCAAGCGATGAAAGAGCAATGCGAAATACACTTAAGGATGAAGTATACCTAGATTTAGTAGTTGGAAAAAACGCGAGATGGCGCGCAACAATTTTTGCGTATCTAGGGAACACACCTTTTGGAAATAGATTTCTTCTTAGTAGTTTTTACCTGCAGAAAAGTAAAGGGTAGAAAACTTAGTTAGACTATTTGCCAATAGATTGTGCCCTTAAAAATATGGTTTAAGGTTTAATGACCCTACTATGGAGCCAGGTAGAATAAATTTTAGAATTGTTTATTAGGCTATAAATAGACCAGACAATGGTTTCTTAATGGGATTCTTTAGGTCATTATCTAATTTAGTTTTGGATTTTGGCAATAACTTTATACCTACAAATTATTATTTCGTTTTCTACTAATATTGCTGTACTTCTTTATCATAACAAGGCGGAACTTATCTTATACTAATTTATAATCCTTGCAGATTTTTTTATTTTGTGAGACAATGTTCTCCTGGAGTTTATCAATTGGTTTAAAAATTTATTTTTAAAAAAATGCTAAATACATATGGTATTTATTTTGGTACACATTTTTCCGTATTCGCTATTTTAAAAACAAATCATACCTTATTGCTACAGACCTTTCCCGTCGACGACCAAGATCGCGGTGCAGATTTGTGACCTAAAGCTCGGTTATCGTGGAAACCATTGTTATTTAGAAAATAAAAATATTTAATACCCTAAGTAATCCTATTTAGAAATTTTGATGTGTAGGACTATTGTACCTGATCGAAATCAAAAGTCACTAAAGTCAGGTACCTAATTATTGAGAATAACATACATTCTAATTACATAGATGATAATTGTGCAATTAAAAAATAGACCCATACTATTTTATAATTACACAATTACCGTTTACATAATTAAAAGGTATTTTATTCTTAATAATTAGGTACCTGACTTTAGATTTCGGACAGGTGCAATGGTCCTACACATCAAAATTTCTAAATAGGATTAACCGGGAGTATAGGGTAATTTGATTAATTTAATTACCTAAGAGAAAAAAAGGCATTTTAGCCCCACCCCCAAAAGTAGTATATAAATAATTTTACAAAAAAAAAGGCTTATTAACATTCTGTGCAGCAACCAGCCAGAGTAACTTTTATAACAGCGATTTTTCTACAGTGATAATTTAGTGAATTATAAATATGGTTTTCCCCAAAAAATCGAAACGTGGGCTTCACTTAAAGAAACCGAAATTACCTTCATTTGACTGCTGTGAAAAGCGATCTATTTTCACGAATCCTTGTGAAGAAAAGCAAAATAATGTGAACGTGTTATCAACGTGGGCTCTTATTTCTAATGGAAGGGGTTTTTCATGTATGGATGAATTGTTTTCAATGATTGATGTTCCATGCATGTCCAAGAGTACGTTTCTCAAATGTCAGTAAACGGTTGGTGATTTGTGGCACGACTGTATCACTTCATCCATTTTGGAGGCAGGAAAAAAAGAATATGAAATTGCGAAGGAGAACAAAAAAATGATTGGTGATATTGGACAATGCACAGTGATTGTGGATGGTGGATGGAGTCATCGCACCTACGGGCACAGATATACGGCCAAATCAGGTGTGGCTTGTATAATAGGCAAGGAAACAAAGTCTTTGTTATATTTGGGAGTTCGCAACAAGTATTGCAGTATTTGCACAATTGCAAATAGAAAGTAAGTCCAACCTCAAGTGCATCAATGCTATAAAAATTGGTCGGGCTCTTCTCCAGCGATGGAAGCTGATATTCTGGTGGAGGGCTTTAGGCATAGCGAAGATATGCATAATTTGCACTATACTGCATTTATTGGAGATGGAGATTCCAGTGTCTATACAAAAATATTGGAAAATGTTCCTTATAGCAGGAGCATAAAAAAAATTGAGTGCGCTAATCACCTCACCAAAAACATCTGTACGAGTTAGCAAATGAAAAGGCTGCGAATAAGAAACTGTTGCCCTCTACTAGAATAACGTACATAGGAAAGCTTTGCAGGAGAGCAATTAGTTTGAATGCTTCTAAGGAGAATCCGTCTGTAGCTTTATTACGGGAGGGATTGTTGCAAGTAATCCCCCATGCGTTTGGTAACCACATACGTTGCAAAGCAGACCTTTGTCTTAAAAATGGTACAGTTGAGGGTCCTAATACCTATGACAATGCTCCAACAGAATTTAAGTCACGCATTATGACAATAATTGGCAATTTAAGTGCAAAAGCAGATAGCCTTATAATGGATGCTACCAGCAACAGTGCCGAGCACTTTATGCACCATGTTGCCAAATTCAATGCAGGAAAACAATGTTTTTTTGGACGAAGGAATTCTTTTAATATTAGATGTGACGGAGCTGCCTTGGCCTATCAGTTCGGGCCAAACTGGATATGCGAAGCATATAAACATAAATACAACAAAAGTCCATCAACTAGAATTAAACGTTTAGTTAATTCTAGAATATCACTAAATTCCAGAGGTGTAAGACAAAGGAAATTGTTTATTCCGGAAGCAAATAAAACAGAGCAGAAAAAGGATTATGGACGAAATTGTAATAAACCTGACCTGCCAGAAGACCAAGTTAAACTATTAATAGCCCAACAAATATCCTTGCTGGACGTCTCAGCAGAACGACAAATTTCTATTGAAGAACAAACGAGGGGGCAGAGCGATAATCCAACATGGCTAGACGAAAGAAAGAACAGAATCACTGCTTCAAATTTTGGGCTTATTTGTAAGCGTCGGTCAAAGCATGGGAAATTGGTCAAATCTTTGCTCTACGAAACCATACCACGGCTCAAGCAATTAGAGTATGGAAAAATGAATGAGTCAGTAGCCATACAACAATATGAAATGGTAACAGGTCAAAAAGTGGTCAGTTGTGGTTTATTTGTCTGTAGTGAAAAGGGATTTGGATTTCTGGGAGCATCTCCAGATGGTCTATTAGAAGCGGGAGACAAGATAATTGAGGTGAAGTGTCCTTATAGTGCACGTCAGATGACACCCTTGGCAGCTGCCAAAGATGTCAAAAACTTTTACTGCACATTAGATAATGGAAAATTGGTATTAAAAAAGACGGACAAATACTATTACCAAATTCAAGGCCAATTATTCATAACAAAAAAAACTAAGTGTGATTTTATAATCTGGACTCCAAGAGGCATGCACGTTGAGGAAATTATCTATGATAAAAAATTTGTAGATAATATGCTTCCGAAATTAGAGGAGTTTTATAATAAATATTTTGCGCCAGAAATTGTAGATAGCCGCCACTCAAGAAGTATGCCCTTACGCTATGTGTAAAAATATATATAAAAAAAAATAAATAATTTTTATCAATTTTCTGTGTCATTATTTCTATATTTTTTAATTTACTGTCATTACAATGGAAAGAAAAAGAAATAACTCATTTTAAAGCACATTCCAAGAAATGTATAAAGAAATAGGTACTATACTTATACCAGATTAATTTCAGTTTTGGCACGATTGTCAAATTTATTAGTAGCATTGTAAAGTAATTATCCCCATACCAAAAGGTCAAAGCCATTAACAAATTGTGTAAAAGGTGTGTTGACCTTGTTGTTATGATTTTTATACCAAGCTAATTACAGAAATATGTAGGAGCAATATTTTGTTGTTTAAATCTCTCACCCACAGATGGCACAACAAACGGTCAAACAGTTTAGTTCCAGTCACTTATAGATAGCAGAGGTCCCCACAAGCTGGAGATCTAAAATGTTAGGCGCGTAATTCAATTATTTTTTTGAAAAATTTGCTTTATTTAAAAGGTACATAAACGATTTCATTTTTTAGCAAAATTATATCAAGTAAATACATTTTGTATTATTTAGAATCAAAAGTTTTCAATTTTTTCTAAATATTAAATTCACAAATGCAAATTTGGTCTTTAAACTAAATTTTCAAAATTTCGATAGATTTAAAAATTTTGAAAAAATTACAAGATACTTTTATAGTTACCTCTAACAACATACTCAATTTTGAAAAAAATCGTATGTCAACTTTTTGAAATATTTAAAAAATTTGAAAAAAATCATGGTTTTTTCAAAAAAAATCAAAAACTAAACATACGATTTGCATGAAATTTTGGGAAAATCTTTAAATGGAATTTATACATGTCTGTGATTTTTTTCAGAATTTTTGGATTTCGCATTTATTTTTTACTCGGTATACTTGTACCTTAAATTCAAGAACATCAAAAAATTAGCTCTTCATAATACTGATGCCTTACAAGGTGTTACGTTTTATATTGGGGGCAAAGCATTTGCCCATTTCCAAAGCAACAGGGACATCGTTTAGTTTATGAAAAATTGTGGAGGGAAGTATAACAAAGTTCATAACTTCACGAAGTCATGTGATGTTCAGCTTTACGTCCATGGGATGCCATGGACCAAAAGCAAATTTAATATCGATGAAGCGATGAAAAATCCGAAAACCACCATCTGGAATGAGGAAGAGATGCTGGAATTCGTACAAGCTGGAGGGTAAGTTAATCAGCCATGAAAATCAAATATCTAAATTTTTTAAATTTGGTAATTTAAAACTTTTGAAAGATTTCTTGAACAATTTTTGCACTGGAGTCCTAAACTTTAAATACTGGGTCATTCCACCAGATATCAACAAATATTAATTTATTTTGTCGCTCGATGTTTCTGCTTTTTCTTTATATTTTGCACATTGAATTCTACGAGTGTAGAGATGAAAAAAAAATTCATATTTTTTTTTTATCATTCAAGTTTTTTATGGAGGTCCTTATGAAATTTGAGTTTGGTCGGATTTTAAAATTATGTAAAATAGTCATAACACAAACAATTGATGTTCTACTTAAAGAAGCGTAATTGTGGACCCATCATGTTCTTAAATAAAAATATTGAATCTTCTAGAAGCATAAACGGGACGAAAAACTACATAGTCATTTTTACGTAAATTAAGCATGTTTAGATCGCCTCCAAAATGGGCAGGTTGGTTGCATTTTCTGATTTTTAACAGGTAAATTAAACAATGGACTTTTTGCTTTATTTTGTAAAAATTTTAACTTTGTACTATACATTTTATATACTTTCGCAACGTGTCTATTTTTAAATTTTTAAAAGTTTGCGAGCTCGTAACTTTTTTGGGGGAAGTTGCAGATTTTTGCAAAAAAATATATTATTGGTGTAGAGTTAGAGAAGCATTAATCCAAAGATTTGAGTTGTGGTTTTGCATAGTAAATAAATTACAGGCTCCCAAAAAGTGGAATATAGGGGATTAATACAGGTTCAAATCTATCTTCAGGCTGATGGAAATTTTGCGCTATTTTTAGCATAGTTTAACAATTTAGCTTCTATTTTATTACACAGATATTTTTAAAATCTGAGGTAGATGTGCCTAAAATACCCACCCTTATCGCTACCCTAAAATCTACTTTTTTCTTATAACCATCTAAGTGGATTAAAACAAAAACCACAAATATTTTATTTCATGTATAGAATAAGCATGGACATATAATGTTAATACTAGAATTTTGACTTTCTACAAGTTCCCCCAACCGAGATACAGATAGCCAAATTTAGGATATTTTTAAATTTTAAGCTACTGTATTTCCGTAAACGTTAAAACCTTAAAGTTAGAAATTTAACCAATTAATTAGTAAGTCTTAAACCTTTAAAATTTGGTAATAGTGCCTTTCTAAATTCTCTGGTTCAGTAAATATTGCTATGCCAAAATTGGAAAAATTTGCTAATTTTTTCAATTGGATTAATTAATACAAAAAAACTTATTTTAGGCAATTTGTTCACATGTCATTAATTGGGTGATTGCATAAAATGTAATAAACCCCTAATTTTAAAATTTTCTTACGGATTGTAATCGCAAGAGATAAAAGATATTTAAGATGTCAACGTGAATTATGCCTCAAGCTGTGGAGCTTTTGGAAAAAAAAAGTATATATATTTTTTTTGAGACATTACTAATTTAATTCCCAAAATATAATAAAAAGCTGAAACGGTCGAGCGCCATGGGTTTGTTGATTTTTCATGGATTTACCTTACTGCGATTTAATCTCCAGTGTAAAAATCGAGCGAGAGATCTTAAAAACAATCGCTCTAGCCAAAAACAAAAAAATTATTACTACAATTACCATGTTACTTTTCTACAAGATGTTTCATATAACTTTCCCACCCCCAAAAACTTATTTACTAAACATACACAAATTTAAAATTAAAAAAATGGAATTTTTTGTTAGTTTTTTCGTTAAAAAAAGAATGTAGAAAACATAAAATTTAGGGCAAAAACAAAATTTAGAAAACCTAAAATGTAGGACAAAAAAAGGTTACTGTTATACCTAGGATGTTTCATTTAAAAAAAAATTGTATGTTAGCGCCCTGACTATGTTAACTTTTTTCAAAATTTCATAACACCAGTCGATGAAACGCAAAAAGTTGCATAGAATACCATTTTTTTAATTTTGTGTATGTATAGTAAAAAAGTTGTTAGGGGTGGAAAAGTTATGTGAAAAACCCTGTACTTACATTGTTTACTGCCCTATAACAGAATACAAAAACTGCCAATAGGACCCTTAGACGAAGAGCAAAAAAGCGATAATGATGCAGTTACACAACAAGAATTTTACACTGATGTACCGCCTCGAACACCGTTTCCGTAGACAGGTCTATATAGTATTAAACGAAGACGAACATCCTCCCGCTTCATTCACTTTCAATTACGATGACGAATCCTATCGCATATTCCTGGAAAAAGATGTACTGAGATGTTTTTCATGCAAAATCGTAGGACATTTGGCCTCCAAATGCCCAAATACAGTACCTAATCCTAATGCAGCGTCTGGTACAAGTTCATAACTTCATCCAAAACAGTCTAACAACGGAACAACTAGCAACCAAATGCCCCAATCTCGAATCATCGCCTTGTTCTATTCCTCATTTATTGTCTTTATCTGCATCTTCTCCTCCCCCTGCCTATCTGGCAGTGGGTCGTCCGGATTTGTGTTTCCGGTGCGGTAGGTTTGGACACAGGCGCTCTGCGTGCACGGGTCAGCGCAGGTTGTTCTGTTTGGAATGAGGTTTGGTGGGTGGGGAGAATACCAACTGGCCGCATCTACCTGAAAAGACTACTAGGTGGCCGCGCCTAATTGCAGGGTGCATGGTCGAAGTGGCCGCGCGATATTTCTGGTTTGGTCGTAGTGGCCGCGACTAATTAACTTCCTTTTACCTAGATTTATTTTTCTGCATCCGATGTTTTATTGAGTTATGATATTAGAAAATTATAAAACAGAGAATTCTTTGGATAATATACAGACTTTTATTATCGTTAAAACAAGCCAGCAACGTTGAAAGTACTCAATGCAAGTGTTTTTAAGTTTTATTGTTACCGACAGACTTTTTTAAAAGCACTGGTGGACACATCCACTGGGGGACACTAGGTTAGGTAGGTTAGGGTAAGTTTTGCTGCTAAAAAGAATATTTAAACAAATGTGCTTGTCACCAAACTGCAATGTAAATAATTTTTTCAATAAAATATTGATAGTTATCGTTGTTATTTTATAAAAATAAAATACGTTTGGTGTTTCTACTCATTTCTAAATTCTATAAAACTTCTGAGACAGCTTCTTTTCTACCTGCTAAACATGGAAGCAGGTAGAAAAGGCACCGCGGCCACTTCCATCCATGACCCATGCAGTAGAGTGCGGCCACCTCCACCAAATCAACCCTCATTAAATTTTATAGCGCGGCCACCTCGTATATGCCCGGTGGGTGTGGTGACAAGGGATTGTCAGTGTAACAATTCGACTAGGGAACCTACCTCTTTCGTTGTGGAACCTTCCACAACAGCACAACTACAAGTCCCCCTTCTATCCCTGTTCCTTCTGTTCCCTCTCTTATGGATACTTCCTTTATGGACCCTAGGAGAAAGGTTACATTGGATCCAGTCATGACTATCACACTCACAAACAACAGGCTGATACAGGCACGCAGAATACCCTGCAACAGAGCAACCCAAACCGGAGACACAATTGGCATCCGCACTGTAGTGCCTAATAGAGAAAAACCCCAAATGGTATCGATGGCAACCATAAATGTATTATTAAAAAAAGATGTAATTTGACGCTTTGCGCAGCCTATCGAGTTGTTTAAATTTGAAGCCCTCCATTTTATACTACATATCTAGTGTTTTTACATTTCTTAGGTTGGAGGTTGCCACCACTGCTTGTCATGACATGACATTGTCAGCCGTTAGATATAGAAATCGGGGGTTTACAGTTTACATTTTATCAAAAATTGTGCGTTTTCGTGTTGTTTTGATTTAATAAGCCAAAAACACAAACTAGGATATGAGTTGCTACGTAAAAAGTTGGAAAATTAGCAAAAAACGGCTCTTGAAGGTATTTACGTTTTAAATTTTTTTTTGCATTAGCAACTTGTTGGGTATTTTAAGAGTATCAAAATAGCCAAAACATGTCGATTTTGCGTTTTAGACAGTCTGTGGCCTCCCATAAAACGTTTTATTTATATTTAATTAATATGAGGCAATAATTTAAAATTCGCGGCAATAGAATAGTATAAAATGGCGACCATCAAAATTTTTCAAAGCTGATCAGCTGATGTTTTATCTATGGTTATTTTAGATCTATGATGGCAACACAATGTAATCTTAGTCCATCCTGTTCCCCAACACCCAAAACCGGTGTCGATTCTTGCGCTGGCAGCCCTTCTGATTTCCCTCTATCTGTTATTTTTTTTGCATATCTTTTTTTTATTTTTCATTTATTTCCCTGAATTTACATTTTAGTTTTCCTTCTGACTGTTACACGCAAAAGTAATTTATTTTCTATTAATTTTCATTTATTCTTCATTTTTCTATTGTGAGTACATTTTTTTTATACCGCATTTATGACTTGCCACTAAAATAATATTATGTCACCATCTGAAAAATTGAATACCTACCCCGAATCATTTTTTTTAACTCTCTTTTCCTTTCAGATATTTTTTAGCTACATATTACAGATTACGGTTACTTCTGCTGGTATCTACAAGTTGAAAAAAAAGCCGAGCTTTCTACAAACTTCTCGTCTTTTTTTTTGAGAAAGGGGGGGGAGAGGAAATGTAATTAATTGGAGCCCTGCGGACTCTGCAACCAGTCATGCATAAACGTAGTACGGCTTGCACTCATTACTTGTAAAATATGACACTTATTCGATGCGCCAAGGACTGATCTGAAAAGGTTTTCGACTGGAGAGCGCTCTCTTACTGTATAACGCAAGTGAAGTGGACCTAGTAATAATTAATTAGTGAAGTGTTTAAGCTAGTCTACTAAAATATAACATAAACTGTAAGTACTGGTACTTAGAGTTATATTCATGCTGTTTTACTAGCTGTGCCTCTTTAATTCATTTTACTGCTTGCTTGACTATTGCTAATAGCATGTTCATTTCATTCACTGATATTTAACCCCATTCTGCCTTGTACATTTTACACGTGTGTGAATAAATTTTCTTTTATAATAATTCTTGTATTTTAATTTGATTAACTGCGTTAATATTTTCTGAACCCTTGGAAACTCATATATGCGAGTTTCTGGATGTGGATTTAAGTAGAGGTCAACTCAAGGTTGATGCACTTAGGCCTTGGGCCCATTGTACATGTTTAAAAAACAAAGCGGCTCGAAGAGAAATCATTCACCCTGTAAAAAATAATAGATCGTTTTTCGAAAATCAGTTAATCCTACTTAAGGCCAACTCAGCACTGTCCATGGAAACAAAAAAAAATATTTTTGTTCTTTAAGGGACCTTATCGCATTAAAATGAAAGTAAGGTTCAATACGTATGTACTGAAGGACACAGACACAAAAAAGGAACGCCTGGTTTTTGATTCCAGTGAACTAAAACCTTACTATAAACCAGTAATATTTTAGTTTTTCCATTTCATAAATTTTCTTTGCTATTTATCGGAAAACTGGGGTGTCATATGAAACATAATTAAAATTAGTGTTTATACTGTTTATAATGAAAACCCGGAAACGCGCAAGTTACTAGAAGGTAAGGTGGAGGCAAGATACCTTCGAACGAGAGCATCAGGGTGGTCATTACGAATATCGCTTCGTACCACTGAAATATATAGAATTCTAAAGTCTGTTCCTGCAGGCGCGGCGTACCAAATTGAAGCCCGCGCAGGTTAAGATGCGCATGACTAGTAACTTTTTAGTTAAAAACAACCAATAAGAAATGATCACCATCGTGGAAGATCGTCATTACTCCGAGAAACCACCAATGAACGCAACGCTTTTTAATTGGACTGCCAACACGCATCCTTATAAACCCTTTACAGTCAGCTAATTGTCATCTTCAATTTGGTACATTTTTTATTCGAGCATCCTATATTATTCTATATATTTCTATGCTTCATCCGAAACCTACATAAGAAGACCTAACAGGTTTTGTACGAAGCGATATTCCGTAATCACCACTCTGCTGTGACGTGATTACGGAATATCGCTTCGTACGAAACCTACATAAGAAACCTAACAAGTTTCGTACGAAGCGATATTCCGTAATCACCCTGCCAGTCTTTTGATTGAAAACCTTTATAGTTTATACGCTAAATTAATAAATAAATTTTTTATTTGTGTATGTCTAACAGCCTCATGGTACCTAGCAGTCAATTGCATTACCGTAATTTTGCGCTAACATCCAGGGGGTTGGTTAAGAAATAAGGATCCTTTGTAATATACATAGTTGTTAAGATAAAATATTTTAGAGAATTAGTTATTAAATAATTTTTAGTATTTTAATTTCTAATACAGATTTTGTTATTTTAAAAATACATACGAATTAAAGAACATTGAACATTACGTCTTTTTGGGTTTAAAAAGATATTGTAAACCCACCCAAATTATTCTGTTACAGACCCCATTTGACCCGCAGCGTTAATTAAGATTATTGACGGGTGAAAGAAAAAAATTATAAGATATCTTGTTCCATTTTATATTAACAAAATCGACCTGTCTCAGCATTGTCTTTTTAAACAAAAATTTTTTAGAAAATAACAGGGGTGGATTTTTTTTTGACCATTCTGTACAGGGTAAGTCTCTATGAATTCCCCCCTACTTTTCTCAGTTATTAATAATATTTTTTAAAAATTTAAAAACTCGTTTTACTCAGCAGATCCTAAAGTTTTTGAATCCAAAGTCAAAATTTTTGTAGGACCTATAGTATACAGGGGGTATAAAAAATATTTTTTTTTAATGGAACACCCTATGTTTTTTCTTTTAGAAAAACTAATGAATTTTGACAGCTAATAACTCCGCCATTTTTAATTTTAGCGTTAACATGTTATATATTATTGAATTCAGGGTAAAAAGTTCTTAAAGAAAAAATATTTTTTTTTACCCCCTGTATACTATAGGTCCTACAAAAATTTTGAATTTGGATTCAAAAACTTTAGGATCTGCTGAGTAAAACGAGTTTTTAAATTTTCAAAAAATATTATTAATAATTGAGAAAAGTAGGGGGGGGATTCATAGAGACTCACCCTGCGTGTCCTCTTATTTGCGTACACCCAATTTGCGTACATACCAAATTTGCGTGCCTAAATGGTCAAAAACGGAAAGGTTAGAGGTAGTGAGTTTTTTTACCTGGGTAAAGTCCAATATGCATATTTATTTTTGAATTTCCGGGTTTTAGACTGATTTTTATGAAAGCACTGGGGGACATTTTTCCACTGAGGGACATTAGGTTAGGTAGGTTAGGTTAAGTTTTGCTGCTAAAATGAAAATATAAACTCTAGCTATGTCGGTGCCTAGCAGTGCGTCCAAAATTGTGTGAATTATACTGAAGGACATATTACTAGGTGTTGTTCTCGGTGTTGTTATGTAAAAAATGTATCAACACATTATCAGAAAGCATTGTAGTTTAAAATTATTTGATCTTTAAATACTAAATAAAAGCATAAAATATTATTACTGACTTCTGCACATAAACATCTCAAATTAAAGGATAATTCTTTTCTTACTGCAGGTAAACGGATTAACTTTTACTTAATGACTACGTACGCAAATTGGAAAGTATTTTGGAATGTACGCATATTGGAGGTACACAAATAAGAGGGCTTCCTCACCCTGTACTGTAAATAATAATTAAAAATATCCAAATATGTCATTAATTTATAATTTTCAAGTAAAAATTTTTTTACATGGCCCTTTAGGGGAGTAGGAAATTATCTATTTGTTTAAAAGAATTTCTAAACAAGTACCTACCCATTTAAAAATTTTGTAAAAAAAATAAAAAGAAATAATTTTTTAATCTTTAACGTTTAAACGCACAAATTACTCGTAAAGTTTCAAAGATGCTGCGGAAAGAGTCTATGATAGTTCATGGTCAATGCGCACGTTATTTACTTCACTTCACTTGACGCGAGCCGTTCTCGTGGTCTAAAGCAAGAGAAAGGCTATCTCAGACGATGTGTGTTTAGTATTAAGTTACGTTAAGTTATTCCATTGTAAAGGCCGATTTATACCACGTAACTTTCACTTTACTTCCGCTTTACTTCGGCGTAACTTAATCGAAAATTAAATAAAATACATGGGAATGTATTGGCAAATTTATAGTTCACTTTAGTGCTACTTTTCTGATTCATTTAGCTTAAAGTCGTATAAAGTCGTACTAACTCGAGACCCGAGCTTGGCCATCATGCGCAAAATTTGCAAAAATGAGATATTCGCCCTTATTGTCAAGGGTAGTGATTCCAGAATATCGCTTCGTATACGATACCTGTTAGGTCTTCTTATGTAGGTTTTACAAAGCGATATTCCGTTATTACAGCCCAGGTATAAATTGTCAGAAGTCGCGAGTTCAGACGCATGCGCTTTACTGATCCCAATTTCACGTAACTTTGCAATCTGTAAATTAGGCAAATTTGTAAAGTTAAGTAGAAGTGAAGTTACGCCGAAGTAAAGTAAAAGTTACGTGGTATAAATCGCCCTTAACAATTACTTAAGTATGTTAATTGTAATAGATACTTATAGAATGACAGTAGACTTCAAGAATGTTCTAGAATAATACATGTTGTGTTTCCCGAGTTATTTTAATATAATAAAGGCTTGCTACTTAAAATAATAAAAGACAATATCTTTTAAACATGGCGCAGTAAAAAAGGGAACCTATGTGGAAGGGCTGAAGCGAAAATATAGCCAAAAAGAAAGAAGAACCAAGAAGTGTGTTTCTATTTCTAAATTCTAACCTCAAAAAGTGAAGATGTTTGCAAATGTAAAATTGCCACCAGATTTTAATTTGCAAGGTCCTAATGCAGCCTGCGAATGGATTTTCTGGAGAAACTCATTTGAGGACTACTTATGTGCTTGCGGACAAGATCAGTCGCCGGGGCACGTAAAATTAAGCATACTAAGAAATATTATAGGACCAAGTTCTGCTCGTATTATGGCAACATTTAACATTCCGGACGATAGGAAACATGATTATGACCACGTTATGGGGGTAATAAGTACATATGTTAACCCACGGATGAATGAATGCTTCGAACGTTACAATTTTTCCAAAAGAACACAAAAAGAGGGGGAAAGCTTTGAACATTTCCTAACAAGTTGCAGACATTTAGTAAATACATGTAACTACAACGTTGTGGACCAGAACCAGACAGCAGAGGAAAAAGCATTACGTGACAAAATAGTAGTGGGCATCCGAGACCCGACAACTAGAGAAGCGCTACTTAGGATAGATAATTTAACCCTAGAAAAAGCCATTACATTCTGCAGAACCAGCGAACAGAGCAAACATCAAAGCCTACAATTCGAGAAACCACAAGACGACGAAGTAAATGCAGCAAAATATCAAAGGTCGATAAAATAGATCCACGCGCAAGTATTAACAGATTAGTAATAGTTGAAAAAGCCTCTGGAAAGCTAAGATTGTGCTTAGACCCGGTTGATTTAAATAAACAAATCATAAGAATGCCCAGAGCAAGTAAAACTATCGAAGAAATATGCGCTAAATTACAAACTAAAAAATTTTTCACAGTATTTGATTTATCAGAAGGTTATCATCAGCTAGAAATTGATGAGGCATCTTCATGGAAATGTTGCTTTAGTACATTATTCGGTATTTATAGGTTTGTTGTTTTACCGTACGGATTATCAAATTCGCAAGATCTCTTTCAAGAAGTAGTAGAGAATAATTTTGGCGGTATTAAAAACGTTCAAATATGTCATGACGACATGATAGCTGTAGGTGAAACAAAGAAAGAACACGATGAAGCGGTACAAGAAATAATAAAAAAGGCACGTGAAGTTGGCGCGAAATTTAACAAGGGTAAATTACAATATTGTCAAAAACAAGTGAAATTTTTAGGACAAATAATTTCAGAGAAGGGTATAGAAATAGATCCTGACAGAGTTGAATCGTTGTGTAAATTAGAAAGTCCTAGGGATAAAACAGAATTACAAAGAATATTAGGTTCGTTTAACTACATAAGACGATATATACCACAAATGTCCGATCATATGCAACCTTTGTGCGAATTGCTTAAATCAAATGTAGAATTTCAGTGGCTACCAAAGCACGAAGAGACTCTTAAAAAATTAAAAGACATTATTTGCAAAGCACCCGCGTTAGCACCATTTAATCCCAAGAAAAAGATGATTATACAATGTGATGCATCAAAAAACGGTATAGGTTGTTGTATATTTCAAGAATATGAAAATAAAATTTTAAAACTTGTAGCTTGTGCATCAAGAACGATGAACGATCATGAAATTAACTATAGCCAAACCGAGAAAGAATTGTTAGCTATTTATTTCAGTGTACAGAAATTTCACAATTTTATATATCGAGCAAACGTAGATGTACAAACAGATCATAAACATATAATAGCAATTATGAAAAAACCCATTTGTAAAGTTGGTTCAGTCAGATTACAAAGGTTAAGACTCAAATTATTAAAGTATTCTTTAAACATTTATTATGTTCCTGGTAAATATGTTCATTTTGCTGATATGTTATCTAGGTCTAGTTTAAAAAATACTACGAATGACAAAGAAATGCTAGAAATGGTTCACACAGTTTCTAAATACTTACCTTTAAGCACTGAGAAAAAGAACTTGTTTAGAAAAGAAACTGCAGAAGACAAAATTTTAGCTAAAGTTTGTAAGTATTATTATAACGGATGGCCGAAAAAAGAACTTATTCCTCAGCAACTTAAACTATTTTACAATTTAAGAAACAAAATTTACGTTGAAAATGGTATTCTATTCTTAGAAGATAAAATAATCGTTCCTGAAAAGTTAAAACTTAGCATGATGATTATTTTACATAAAGGTCACATTGGTATCAGTAAAACAGTAAAAAGAGCAAGAAGTTTATTCTTCTGGCCTACCTTAAGTTACGATATAGCTAATTTTATCAAGAAGTGTAGAATTTGCGAGAAGTATATGCCTAACAATTTTAAAGAACCTTTATTACCACACGAGGTTCCAAAATTGAGATTTAACAAAATTGGTGTCGATATTTTAGAGTTTGGAGCAAAACCTTATTTAGTTGCAATAGATTATTTTTCTCATTGGTTAGAAATTATTGCACTTAGTAATAAAACTTCAGACGCAGTTATTGACGCAATGCAAAATATATTTATTCGATTTGGTTATCCGCAAACGTTAGTTGCCGATAATTTACCATTCATTTCAGTAAAATGCTTAAATTATTACAAGAAAAAAGATATAACGGTATTAACGTGTACACCACATCACCATCAAAGTAACGGCTTAGCTGAAAAATCTGTTCATTTAGGTAAACAAATGTTGCGAAAAAGTTATGAGCAAAAATGTGATTATCGAGATCTCTTGGTAGAATATAATAATACGCCAATAATTACTCTAAATGCATCTCCCGCACAAATTTTACAAAGCAGAACACTAAGAACCGAACTTCCAATAACATCTAAAAATTTAGAACCACTAATTCAAAAAAATGTGTACAACAAATTATCAAACGACAAACATAAAATGAAAGAACATTATGACAAAACAAGTAAGAAACGGGAATTTAGTTTTAAAAAAGGGGATAGGGTAGTGATTAAAAGTAATAAAGATAAAATTTGGAATAAAGCGATAGTAATAGAAAAAGCAAAGGAACCACGATCTTATTGGGTAAAACAAGAAAAAAATAATAAAATAGTTCGTCGCAACACCCACCAAATGAAATTATCAAAAACAGAGTTTAATGCATCTGAGAGAATCATTGAACCTGATTTGCTACCTGAGTCAACTTTTAACTATTTACATGAATATCCTGTAATTAACGACAATTACATAAATCATGATAATCCCGAAATTGACAATCATGTAAACAATAATCCCATAAATAATAGTGCCATAATTAATAACGACCCCGAACTTGAAACTCCAACAAATGTGACTCCTTTAAATAATGACACTCCATTTGTTACTGCTAGACGATCTAGGCGTGATATTACTCCTAATTGTGTAAGACGCTCAAAACGTAATATTGTTCCACCTAGACGTTTAAACCTTTAGTTAGTATTTTAGGGGGAAGGTGTTTAGTATTAAGTTACGTTAAGTTATTCCATTGTAACAATTACTTAAGTATGTTAATTGTAATAGATACTTATAGAATGACAGTAGACTTCAAGAATGTTCTAGAATAATACATGTTGTGTTTCCCGAGTTATTTTAATATAATAAAGGCTTGCTACTTAAAATAATAAAAGACAATATCTTTTAAACAATGTGAACACTTGGAATGCAACAAAAATGACACGATGTGGACGTGAAGTGAACTTCGCGAATACGTTCCTAGGTACGGTGGCCCGGTCGGGCCATGATGCAGCGCAGAGATGTAAGTGTGTGCCAAGTGTGCGTTGTATAAGAAAGTTACGTTGACCGGTGAATCTATACGCAAATATGTATTAAAAGAATATCAAGGAAGTAGAAAGAGAGCTTGAGGCTTGAGGTGAAAGGTACCTCTCATATCGAATCGAGAAAAGCGCATGATCACTCGACCTATCTACTCGACGAGTGCCGACCCGAATAGTTTCTGATTGTTGCATTGTTAAAAGTTTAGAGTTGCTACTGAGTTTACAATTAACACCGATTCATGAACATGCACATGAACAACATCATACACCCTCAGTCCGAACCGGGCCACCGTAACCAACGTGGTGATTGCCGAACATCGCTTTCCACTTCCACATTGTTAAAATCTTAGGTAGGAAAGTTCAAAGCGAAGTTCGTATATTAGGCTACAGGATGGTGATTGCGGAACATCACACGATGCGAAGTGGGAAGCTATAATGTGGGAAGTTTGACATTTGTTGGGAACTCGCGTCTCTTAAAACTAAAATATGTATTACCGAGAACTCATGCGATTTCTTTCATATTTTAACAAGAAATTGATGGTCGGTTGGTCTTGCGCACTTGATTGCATGTCACCGATGGGCAGTTTATTCGTTGAAAATTAGAAAACGGAGCAATTTTCTCCTATTCATAGAAATTACAACTTCTGGATCTGGATTTAAGTAGAGGTCAACTCAAGGTTGATGCACTTAGTCCTCTTAATTGGGCCCATTGTACATGTCTCCAACGAGACCTGAGACAATTCCAGCCTCAGGTTCGGATCTTTAACGTGCACGAGTATACGCACACGGAACCACCGGCTTTACTTTGCTTTCGAACGAAGGTGTCCTAAGATACAAATATCTCTCCACTGAACGTGACCGGCAGCCTTTTTCATTTTTGATCACTCCTAAGGTTTGAACCCAGGTCACTTTGGTTAGGAGTCGGACACTCACTCGCTAAGCCAAATGCGCGGCTTTATACCTTATATTGTCTGTTCTTTTGATGAATCTTGAGTAAAATTATTATTTTTTTGCTGGTTTCAATATGATGCTTTTTACTTTATAAAACTTTTATTTTGATTTTGACTTATTTAACTTTAACCTCTTATTTCTCATTGTTTAAAAAAAAGGATAGTAACAAATTAAATCGATTAATTAAAGGGGCGTCGACTTTTACTTAACTTATTATTTAGTATTTTTTTACTTATGTTTTTTTTTAACTTAAGCCAAGAGGTAATCCTCGTACCCAAAATAGTGTTCATACAGAGTATTATATTTTTAATAGTTTTGACTGGTTTTTTGTTCTTTTGCTGATGATAACCGCATTTCGAAAACCTTTTTTTTAGTATGAGCCATTTTTCACTTTTCTTAAATTTTGAGGAGTCGCCGTATTTCTCTTTTAATTTCCATGCCTGGGATTTGGAGCATAAATTGTCTTGTTTCAGAGCTTTCTAATATAAATATTGGGCGCCTAAGAGCAATTTCGCAATATGTAATTAATGCTCTCCTTCTGAGAGCATTTGTTTTAAATGAATAGGTTCTTAGTTTGTTATTTTTCTCTTTTTCTGTTTTATTTTGGTATTACTTTTAGTTTTCTTTATTAACTAGTTATTAATTAATTGTCTATGGTTCAACCCTTGTTTATAAATTCTGTAAAAATTTTTAAAAACAATAAATATTTGAAATGAATTTAATTTATTATTTATAGATATCGTAAAAATTATTATTCGTTTTTTAACAAGAATTTAATCGCGCATAAACGTGATGGTACGCTCTTGGGGCATTCTCAGGGATCCCTAAAAAATTGTCAAAAAAAATCCATCTGTTATATTCATCGAGAAAAATGCGAACAAAGTTGCATAAATTCGGCAACACAGTCTAGGAAAATACATCTAAAAATCCCATCTATAAGTCTAAAAATCCCATTTATGAGTCTTGATCATACATTTTTGCACTAGATTTTATTGACGTTGTTGTCAGCTTCATTTCATAAAAATTTTGTAAAATTAAATTGATTATAAAAATGTAATTCGACCATTTAATAAATAAACAAATGGTTGAATGTTTTAAGATATACTGTAGCTTTGTATTAAACCATGTGTTTCGTTAATATGTGTTGTTATATTCAAGATATAAGCATTTAAAGTTTCGCACTTTGGGGCAACATATCTACGAGGGTATATGAGATAGATTTTTTTTAACAATTTTCTGGGGATCCCTAGATATGCCCCAACAACGTACCATAGCGTTTATGCGCCATTTTTTGGACACCCTGTATAGCCGTAAGTACTGTTAAATTTATAAAACCAAAAAATATATCTATCAAAACTTACATTTCAATATTATTTCTTACAAAATTAACACAAATCTTACTTCAGTTAAGTGACAGTAGACTAAAAAATCAGAAATATATATAAGGTAAATTATGACTAATTTTGTAAAATATTTTTAAAATGGTGCAGTTTACCAAAATTTTTTATTAATGTGAAGTTTAATTGTAAAATATTATTTTATTGCAAAAAAAAAGTCAACAATTATTACAAACAAAAAAGTTACAGGCATTTTTATGCTCATTTCATGTAGTAAATCATAATTTGCTACGCCACTGCTAGTTATAATATTATGTAGTTGATACGCCACTGTTTAAGTAATCCGGTCCGTCCGGAACTATTGCTACTTGCTAGGGATTCGCAGAGAGGATTCAAGATGAGAGAGACGACATATGAGGGTGCTTTCTATGTTTTTCCCGCAACAACAGTATGCTTCAAATTTGTTTCAACGATTTTAGTCATTTTATAGGTTGTCGAAAAATATACATATGTCTGTTGTTTTTTTTCATTAAATAAGTAAGAATAGCTATTATAGGGCTTTAAAAATGAATCAAAATGGAAACTAATTTAAACTCAGGACACAAAACGTATTTATGAGGCTAAATAAATAGAATTTTAAAAAATTATTTTGCAAAAGCATCTTTATTAGCATGATACGCTTACCTTATAATAAAACTAGCTGAGTCAAGGCCGGTAGATCTGATTCTTGAGTTCATTTCTCATGTATAAATTAATTTTTTGTTAGAATCATAGCTTTTCCTGAAGATAGTTCACAAGATCCAAAACCTTTTATGTTTTTTAAGACATGTCCAACATTTACATTGCACTTTACATGATAGTTTTTTAATTATTATAAAAACTCTATTGAAATTTTAAACGATATGACCTTAACATAAACTTTTTTTTTTTTATTAACTTATTTTACATCGGCCTGTTTCTGCAACTATGGCTTAATACCTCTGAGTGAGACTACCCCCAACTGAGAAATTTTGTCGTATTTCATCCTTTCTCAAAGATGGGTAGAGCTCTTTTACGTGCACATGTGCACACAGGACCGCATCCTTTACTTCGTCTTCCGAGCGAAGGCATCACTAGAAACATTTATCCCACCAGTAAATGTTACCAGCAGACTTTTTTCATTTCTGGATCACTCCCGGGTTCGAACCTGGGTCACTTTGGTAAGAGGCAGTGATACTTACCTCGACACCGTGCCTGCTGGCTAACATAACCTTAAACCCATGTCTTTTAATTATACATTCTTCAAGTTTGGAATTTTCAACTATCGTGGTGTTTGAATAAAACTTTAAGGCGTTTCCTAAGGATGGCCCACAAAGTTCGAAATATAAAAGAAACCTTTTTTTAAAGCGTGTACAGCATTGACTGTGCTATTAATCAGACGTATCACTTTAAAAATAAGAATGCTATTGACCTTGTAAACAATGTGACTTTGACATGACCTTAAACCCCTGTCTTTTAGTTATCCATCCTCCAAGTATGATACCTTTAACTATTGTGGTGTTTGAGTTAATCAAAGTAAAACTATAAATCGTTTTCTGAAGATGGCCTACTATATATATATATATA
This sequence comes from Cartodere bifasciata, assembly GCA_963920755.1. Taxonomy (NCBI): domain Eukaryota; kingdom Metazoa; phylum Arthropoda; class Insecta; order Coleoptera; family Latridiidae; genus Cartodere; species Cartodere bifasciata. Next base: position 539,632 of record OY987201.1, on the reverse strand, counting down.
TATATTCGTATGATAAAAAGAAATATAATATACAAGATGACTATATGTGATTCATGAACATTAAATAAAAGTTGTTGATATTTTTAACATGTGATGTTCATTTTGGGACGCCCATGGACGATTTTGATAATCTGTCAAAGCATTTACTTCAACAGCCAAAGAAAACCATGGAAAACTTCGGCATACCAATAGCCTCTTGTATTGTCTCTAGTTTAAATGGCCAACCATAAACCGCACTATTGATGTTTTCCAAAAGACTAAATTTCGAAATATCTCCTCTTGCCAGAAGTTGTTCGTCCGGCGGTAGAGTTTTCTTGAAAAGTAATGACGTTTTCTTCATTTTTCTTTCCAATTTTCCTGAGATATTCTCATCTATCCTTTGAAAATGCTTTCAACGTACAGTACAGTTGATGTTTGGTCCAATTATTCTAGTTCCCTAAAAAATACGCGAGGCCGGGAGAGATCCTAAATCCCCTAACAGGAATAAGAATCTAGTCCGGCCATCCAAGTGACGACTAATTTGAACTGCAATCTCTTGAAGTCCATGATGGGCCCCCAAATGTTGGCTGTCGTCTCCCCAATTATAGATACCGAAATAACTTAAAATTTAAAAAAATATTTGGAACAACAAAAATATAAACTTGACATGGTCTACTAAGTCCGAAGCATAAGAATTACCTTTTGTGTTTTTAAAAACATGTCCAACATATACTTTGCATTTAACTTAAGGTAGTTTTTTAATAATAAAAATGCTCTTGACTTTTCAAACAATATGACCTTGAACTCCTGTTTCTAGGTTATCCATCCCCCAAGTTTGAAACTTTTAACTATTATGGTGTTTGAGATAATCGAAGTCAAACTATAAATCGTTTCCTAAAGATAGCCTACAAAGTCCGAAACATAAGAACAATCTTTTGTGTTTTTAAAAACATGTCCAACATTATCCTTGCATGTAACTTACGTAGTTTATTAATAATAAAAATGCTGTTAACCTTTCAAACAATATGACCTTGACATGACCTTAAACCCCTGTCTTTTAGGTTATCCTTCCCCCAAGTTTGGAACCTTTAACTATTGTAGTGCTTGAGATAATTGAAGTCAAACTATAAATCCTTTCCTAAAGAAGGCCTACTTGGTCCGAAACATAAGAGCAACCTTTTGTGTATTTAAAAACATGTCCAACATTTACCTTGCATTAAACTTAACATAGTTTTTTAATAATAAAAATGCTCTTGACCTTTCAAACAATATGATCTTGACATGATCTTAAACCCCTGTCTTTAGGTTATCCTTCCCCCAACTTTAAAACCTTTAACTATTGTGATGTTTGAGATAATTGAAGTCAAACTATAAATCATTTTCTGAAGAAGACCTACTTAGTCCGAAACATAAGAACAACCTTTTGTGTCTTCAAAAACATGTCCAACATTTACCTTGCATTTAACTTAACATAATTTTTAAAGAGTAAAAATGCTATTAACCTTTTAAACAATATGACCTTGAACTCCTGTCTTTTGGTTATCCACCCCCCGAGTTTGAGACCGTTAGCTATTGTGGTGTTTGAAATAATTGTCAAACTATAAATCGTTTCCTGAAGAAGACCTACTAAGTCCGAAACATAAGAATTATTTTTTGTGTTTTCAAAAACATATCCAACATTTACCTTGCATTTAACTTGTGTATCCATCCTCTTAAGTTTTAGATCACTAAGTACATCCATTTAACACCAATTACAAGCATAACGCTTTTTAATCTGTTCATAAAATGTAATTTAACTCACAAAAAAATTTGATTTCGGCTTTTGAAAACAAACTGACGCAAATTTTTGAAGTTAGTCAAAAAAATGCCAAAAATGTAATTTTGGAGCAGACGGTGTTGCGGAAAAATTGCGGGCAAACCATGTAGCTACTCCCAAAAATCACTTCACGTTCCTCGGTGTTAGATTCTGATGATTTACATTTATAGAAAGAGAATATATTCACATTCTAACACCGAGGAACGTAAAGTGAATTTCGGTAATAGCTACACAGAAGCCGTTCCTTGTAGGTCGTCTCTCTTATTTATAAATTCTCTCTGGGGATTCGTAGAGCGGAAACGGATACACTTAGTAGTGGTAGCGCGCGCTACCATTCCCACCAGTCACGCTGTAGTAGCGTTGCGTTGTCGGTTATCTTGTAGTACGTTCTTTTTATATTTTAAATATTAAACTCAACTAAAAGTATCTGTGACTCTGTGCTTTATATTTGGTAACAGTAGTTGTCTTACCACAAGAAAACAGCAAAATATAAGGTAAATTATTATATTATCTTATGTAGTAACAGTATTTCAAAAAAGCCTCGTGGTTTTCCCCCAGTCCCTACACGTGCGTCAAGCGACGCGTAGTAGAGACGCTCTGTTTAATTTGTTATTTTTATCGTTAATAAACCATTTTAAATTACGATAGACGTTATTTTTGTGCCTACGTGAACTTTACATTAGAATTGGGGTAATAAAACCGGGGATCGTTTGGATTTATTGAAGAAAAATCGTGATATAAACTATGACGCGAGGCGCGATGAAAATTAGCTCCGGATATACTTAGTCCAGTGAGATCGAATTTTATGGATTACCTTTTTTTAAACATTTGTTTTTTTTTATGAAATCTTGTTTTTTAACTGTTATACATTTGTGATAGACTAAACGACGACATGGCTCGCGAATTAGACGAGCTGGACAGGGAAACAAGATTTCGAAGCACCTTAACATCGGCCAGAGAAACCCCTTTGAGAGAAAATGCAACAACATATTCTGAGCATCATCTTGAGCGAATTGTGGACGTTCTTCTCCAGAAAAATGGACGTAAAGACTAGATGATTGATGCTACTAAATCAGGTGAGCGCTAGCTTTAGTTTTTTTCAAAATTTCACGAATTAATTAAACTATAAAGATCAAAATTTCTGAGATTCATCTCACGAATCCAGTCGTTTAATGATACTGCCTGAGTTGTTAAGAAAAATAGATGATTTTAAAGTAAACAGGTTAGGTGGTAGAGTAGCGCAAGCTAAAATCTCGACTGTTTCAACTAGAACCATAACCTATCTAGGGCTTAAATTGTTGAATATTTTTTCAATAATTTAATAAGGACGATTATTTATTTAAATTTTAGGTAGGATTGGATCGACAAGCTAGACAAGGAAACAAGATTCATAAGAACCTCACCATCGGCTAGAGAAAACCCTTTGAGAGAAAATCCAACAACATATCCTCAGCACCATCTTGAGCAACTTTTGGACGTTCTTCTGCAAAAAAATGGACGTAAAGACGGGATGATTGATGCTACTAAATTAGGTGAGCGCTAGCTTTAGTCCTTTTCAAAATTTCACGAATTAATTAAATCATAAATATCAGAATTTTACAGATTCACCTCACAAATCCAGTCGTTTAATAATACTGCCTGAATTGTTAAGAAAAATAGATGATTTTAAAGTAAACAAGTTAGGTGGTAGAGTCGCGCGGGCTAAAAGCTCGCCTGTTTCAGCTAGAACCATAACCTATCTAGTGCTTAAATTGTTAAATATTTTTTCAATGATTTAATAAGGACGATTATTTATTTAAACTTTGGGTAGGATTGGATCGACAAGCTAGACAGGGAAACAATATTCCTAAGAACCTCAACATCGGCTAGAAAAAACCCTTTGAGAGAAAATGCAACAACATATTCTCAGCACCATCTTGAGCAACTTTTGGACGTTCTTCTGCAGGAAAATGGACGTAGAGACGAGATGATTGATATGCTACTCAATGAGGTGAGCGCTAACTTTAGTTTTTATTAGAATTTCGCGAATCAATTAAACCATAGAGATCAGAATTTTAGAGATTCATCTTACGAATCCAGTCGTTTAATAATACTGTCTGAGTTGTTAAGAAAAATAGATGATTTTAAAGTAAACAGGTTAGGTGGTAGAGTAGCGCAAGCTAAAATCTCGACTGTTTCAACTAGAACCATAACCTATCTAGGGCTTAAATTGTTACATATTTTTTTAATGATTTAATAAAGACGATTATTTATTTAAACTTTGCGTAGAATTGGATCGACAAGCTAGACAGCGAAACAAGATTCCTAAGAACCTCACCATCGGCTAGAGAAAACCCTTTAAGAGAAAATGCAACAACATATCCTCAGTATCATCTTGAGCGAATTGTGGACGTTCTTCTGCAGAAAAATGGACGTAAAGACGAGATGATTGATGCTACTAAATCAGGTGAGCGCTAACTCTAGTTCTTATCAAAATTTCACGAATTAATTAAACCATAAAGATCAGCATTTTAGAGATTCATCTCACGAATCCAGTCGTTTAATGATACTGCCTGAGTTGTTAAGAAAAATAGATGATTTGAAAGTAAACAGGTTAGGTGGTAGAGTAGCTCAAGCTAAAATCTAGCCTGCTTCAGCTAGAACAATAACCTATTTAGTGCCTAAATTGTTAAATATTTGTTTAATGATTTAATAAAGACGATTATTTATTTAAACTTTGCGTAGGATTGGATCGACAAGCTAGACAGGGAAACAAGATTTCTAAGAACCTCACCATCGGCTAGAGAAAACCCTTTAAGAGAAAATGCAACAACATATCCTCAGCATCATCTTGAGCGAATTGTGGACTTTCTTCTGCAGAAAAATGGACGTAAAGACGAGATGATTGATGTTACCAAATCAGGTGAGCGCCAACTCTAGTTCTTATCAAAATTCCGCAAATCAATTAAACCATAGAGATCAGAATTTTAGAGATTCATCTTACGAATCCAGTCGTTTAATGATACTGCCTGAGTTGTTAAGAAAAATAGATGATTTTAAAGTAAACAGGTTAGGTGGTAGAGTAGCGCAAGCTAACATCTCGCCTGTTTCAGCTAGAACCATAACCTATCTAGTGCTTAAATTGTTAAATATTTTTTTAATGATTTAATAAAGACGATTATTTATTTAAACTTTGCGTAGGATTGGATCGACAAGCTAGACAGGGAAACAATATTCCGAAGAACCTCACCATCGGCTAGAAAAAACCCTTTGAGAGAAAATGCATACATATACATATTCTCAGCACCATCTTGAGCAACTTTTGGACGTTCTTCTGCAGAAAAATGGACGTAAAGACGAGAGGATTGATGCTACTAAATCAGGTGAGCGCTAACTTTAGTCTTTATTAGAATTCCGCGAATCAATTAAACCATAGAGATCAGAATTTTAAAGATCCATCTTACGAATTCAGTCGTTTAATGATAATGCCTGAATTATTAGAAAAATTGATGACTTTGACGGTAACGTAAACTTTGCAAAGAATTAGGTCGACAATTTTTATAGCATAATCACGTTACATCAGCTTCCTGATGCATGTTTTAGAAATGGCACGCTCTCACTTAGTAGCGGGAGCAAAAAACTGGTGTAATTTTTTTTTGCAGGAATGTTTGTGACACATAAAATTTTTATTTTTTGTAATTTATTACTATACAGGGTGTTCCGTTTTCTCGGAACACACATCAACTTGTTCATTTTTAATGACACCCTATTAATTTTTGTATTTTTAGATTCTGCTAAATATAAACTGCTCAACAATTGAAGTGGACGGATGTTAAAATTTTATTTTAAACATACTTTACATTTTTTTTTGGGGATAATTTTTTTCTCATAATAACTTGGGACCCTATATTATAAAAGGACATAACAATCCTTATGATATCTCCTACAAAGCGTTCAAAAAAAAATATTGTTTAAATTCTTAAAAATTTACATTTTGTTTTAATTTTTTTTCTTGCTGTTTTAAAAGTCGGGCGAGGATTTTTCTTCTTAAGTTTAAGGATTTTATCCTTTGAGATTTTTATTATCACTATTAAAAAACTGTTTGACCTAGGACAGCTTGATTGGGGCTTTGGTCCAAGAAAGAGGGTCAAGCTTTTTTTGTGTCACATATCGTTATTTCTGGGGCCTATAATTACCATTATTAAACAGGCAGAGTATATTTTTGATATGAGAGAGGTCTTTAAAGGGCTAAAACACTTTTCAAAATGCAATATCTCCAATTTATTGCACTCTGAGATTTTACATAAAAAGGGATTTGGACCAATAATTTGTAAGGAGTGTCAATTGAACTACTTATTTTGGCACAAATCATTTGTATAGGGATACATAACGGTAATTTAATACCTAAAAGTGTCAAAATTGGTTCAACACTGACACCGCAGCTTGTGGCAGCGAGAAGAGCGTAAAATAAGAAATGCCTGATTTTTGAATGAAGTATTTTTTAAAAAGTATTTTTTTTAACAAATGTTAATGCCGTTTTTATGAACAACAATAACTCATTTTAGGTAAAAAAAAACAAATTTTAGTTTTTTCAACCATCACTTTTTTAAATATCCTTCTTTTAAAAATCAGACGTTTTAAATCCCTTGCTCTTGTTGATGCCATCACCTGCAGGGTCAATGTTAAACCAGTTTTGACACTTTTAGTCCTTAAATTATCATTATGTATTCTTGTAAAATTGATTTGTGCCAAAATAAGCAGTTCAATGTACACTCCCAACAAATTATTGGTCCAAATCCCTTTTTATGTAAAATCTCAGAGTGCAATAAATTGGAGATATTGCATTTTGAAAAGTGTTTTAGCCCTTTAGAGACCTCTCTGATATCGAAAATATACTCCGCCTGTTTAATAATGGTAGTTTCAGGCCCCAGAAATAACGATATGTGACACAAAAAAAAGTTTTGCCTCTTTCTTGGACCAGAGCCCCATTCAAGCTGTCGTAGATCAAACAGTTTTTTAATGGTGATAATAAAAGTCTTAAAGGATAAAATCCTTAAAATTATAAAAAAAAACTCTCGCCCGACTTTTAAAACAGCAAGAAAAAAAATTAAAACAAAATGTAAATTTAAACAATATTTTTTTTTGAACGCTTGGTAGGAGATATCATAAGGTATGTTATGTCCTTTTATAATATAGGGTCCCAAGTTATTATGACAAAAAAATTATCGCCAAAAAAAATCTAAAGTATGTTAAAAATAAAATTTTAACATCCGTCCACTTCAATTGTTGAGCAGTTAGGATAATTTTGTTAAAAATCCGAAATCTCTTTTTTAGTTTTCGCGATTTTTTTTAAAATGTTTGTCCATTGCAACAGTTTTTAAAAAAATTCTTTGTGCATCTCAGGGTTGACATTTTTGCTTAAAACTAAAACAGTACATTAGTAAAATGTTTAATAAACCTTTTAAAGTAAAATTGCACCAGAAGTCTTAATAAGAAGTTAAAAATCTGTCATTAAATAGATTAAAACTTTTCTTTTTATTTTAAATTAAATGCGTACCTGTATGTTTTTTTGTCTTACTTGATTTGTTTATTAATTTCCTTTCGATTATCTCTGACCCTTTTGGAGATATTTGATGAAGTCGGTTTTACGAAAAGTTCTTACCCCAATTATGTTTTATTTAACTTTAATTATAAAAAGGCTGAGACAAGTCGATCATCTTTTAAAGGGGAACATCTAAGATGTATATGTTTTGTAATTATGGTTAAACCTCTTCGTAAAACCACCCTTATCGAATATTTCCAAGGGGGTTGGAGGTATAGGTGTAGCAAAGTGGAGTGTTAATCGAAAAAAAAATTGAAAAACAAATATATAATAAGCCGAAAGAAAATATAGGTTCGTATTTAATTTATCAAAAATAAAACGGTTTTGATATATCATTTAATGGACGATTTTTAACTTCCGGTTAAGACATTTGGTGCAATTTGACTAAAAAAAATTGCAAACATCTTACTAATAGACTGTTTTCGTTTTATGAAAAATTTCAACTCTTAAGAAGCAAAGAATTTTTATGCTAAAGTAACTTGCGATCTACAAAATTTCCCCTCGACTCTTGCCATGAAAAACAAAAGCTGCTTTTCCGTAGGACTTTGATAGTTACTACTAATGCCCTTTTTGCTGTTGTCATCTTTTTTGACGTTTAAACAAATTATCAAAGACCTAAGTTCAAAAAAAATTTTGATTTTTCATGGCAAGAGTCAAGGTGAAATTATTTGGATTGTACTTTATATCGGGACAGTGGGACTTACGTGAAAAGAGATCAGACTATTTTTGAATTATGCGAGCTTTCGAAATTTTATTTCGCTTCTTCATCCGACAGAAGCTAAAAATATGATTCATTTTAACAAATTTACTTAAAATAACTTAAAAACGACCTACCTTAAATTTAAAACGCAGAAAAGCACATCTATAACAGGCCCAGGGTGTCCACCTAGTAGCGGGGCGGGCTCTAGCGCCTAAACTACTAGGTTTTTTTAATTTTTGTGCCAATTTATCGTTATTAAGCACATTTTAAAAGTAGTCTCATGTACCAATTTTCAGAAACCCATCTTTTGAATGCAATACCTCTTTCTTTTGGTTTTTTGAAAATCCTTATAAAAAGGCTTCGACTTCGTACAATAAGGTGAGTTTGCTTTACGAAAAGTTCTTGGTCTTTAAAAGGTATTGAAAATTCCAATATTTTCAGAATATTCAATCCTTATAAAGTGACATATCTCAGAAACGAAATAATATTTTGAGATTAAATTTTAACAATATCTTCTCTATGGGTGTAGAGAACAGAAAAATCTGCTTAATAATAATTGTCCAAGGGATTTTTTAAAAATATTGTTAAATTTCGAAATTTGAAACTTGATTGTTGTGATTTTCTTGAATGGGATACTCAAATTCAAAAAGATTTATTTTCCTGCTCATAATAATAGTACAATTGATTTACATAGCAGTATTGTCAAACAGGAAAAAGGGGGGTGCGTCAGACCAGTGCCGAAGCACTTGTTGATTTTTAGCACCCCACTTCGACTAAGATTAAGTAACATAATAATTATTAATGAGATACATATACACATACTATTGTGGACATGAAATTTAAAACGATTTATTATCAGCCACCTTGGATTTTTTGAATTTTACTCCATTGTGAATGGGGTATTTTTATGTCAGTTTTCGAATGTTATTTTGACAACAAATGCGCCAAAGGTATTTTATTAAAATAAATTATGTAAAATGTGCTGCCGGCGAGAGAAATAGTAAGAATATATTTCCTTTTTTAAATATTTTTTTTTAGGATAACTATAAAGCTCTAATCTTCGTAAAACATCAGAGAAATGTTTCTTGTTAATGTCCACTTCGCATAAAACTTGAGATGTTTAAGCCACTATTTTGACCATTTTTACAATGCAAAAATTGATCGTTTTAAATTCCATGTCCACGATAGTACATACTCCGGAGCATAGTTTTTTTCTTTAATTTACTCGAATTTATTGTATCTTTTAATAACTGTGGGTTTTTTATTCTAAAAGTTGACACAGTTCTATTATCCATATTTGTATAAATTGAAAGTTTTTATAAGTAAGTAAAAAAAAGTTTTCAATGTTTTATTTTATAAAAAAGATCTTATAAATTAAGTTGTTTAAATTTTAACAATTTTTAAAGTAATAAGAATTATAGTTATAGCGGTTATTTTAACAGTGTTAGTAATTTTGAAACCGTTAAATTTAAAATAATAATTTCACAGGTAATTAAAAATAAAATAAATTAAAATAAATTAGAAATTTAATCCCAAAATGTTATTTCGTTCCTGAGATATGGTATCATTCCTATGGATGGGATATTCTTAAAATATCTGAATTTTTAAAATCTTTTGGTACCTTAGACGTTTATGGAGAACAAAAATATTTAGAGATTTGAACTTTGGTATGCATAAGTTTAAAATAATGATCCATTTTTTGCAAATATTTTCATCATTTACAACTTCCGCTTTAACCAGAAGCTGAGGTAACTCGCTTATTTTACAAGAAACCCCCTATTTTTATTATTGATTTAGATTCTGTTTCAAATTAAGTAAGTAAATTAAAAATTAACCGTTTTTTTACAAAAAATTATTTGATTTTTCTTTTGTCATTGGCAATCATTTTGAAAAAAATGTATTTCCAGAAAAGGAAAAAAGGTTTTGGAATAGAAATTTCACCACTTTACAGTGCGAGGCAAAAGTCCGCCCCCCCCCCTGCTTAACTTTTGAACGGTTTGAGATATTGATTTAAATTTTTTTTTAACAAATTTGCACAAAAAAAACTACCTTTTGGCGAAATTGTTTTTTTTTTAAATAACTAGAGTGGGTTAGGTCAGCGAGTGCGTTAGGTTAGCGAGTGGGTTACAGCAATGAGCCGGTTAAATTTTTCTATAAAATGCCGACATTTAATGGGATACTCCTCGCAGTAATACGACAATAACTAATAAAATTAAAAAAAAACAATTTTTTAATATTATTTAAAAAAATCCGCGAAGAGGCCAAACTATTAAACTCTCTCATAACAAAAAATAAATTTTATTAGCGAAGAGCATAAATAGGTATCAATTCTGACACTGACGTTTAGGATTTAATTAGGCTTTAGAAAGATGCATTTGTTTTGATTTTTTTTGCAAAGCCACCTTGACCGAGCTCAGACTTACGTGACTTAGAACTTTTATATCACTAAAAATCTTTCATTTGACCTTTTTTGTCTTAAAAATTTGACAAAAAAAAAACAAAAAATACTTTTCAATACAGAATTTAGTTTTCTTTAATTTTTATAACTTCATTATTTTTTGTAAATTGAGAAATAACGAAGATATGGCTTTTTTTTTAATTGGGGGGCTTATGTGGGGACGGACAAAAAAAACTTTTAATTACTTTTTGTAAAGAATTGGAAGGATTTCTCTTATTACAAAAATTTTGTTTATTTTATAATAACCGAAATATGAATTTTTTTCCAGTTGGGGGGCTCTGGAGCCTTCTTTGCCATTATCTGATTTCTCTCAAAAACAATCCCAACCAAGATTTTAATAGGAACGATTTTTCCTGAAAATTTGAACATGATTGGGGTCTTCGTTCTCAAGTTATCGTGTTTACAAAAAACGTGACAGAGTTCAGACAGACAGACGGATTTTTTGAAAGTTGTTCAAAATTCGATGAAACGCACGAATCTGCAAGATTTTTGCTCTACGACGATTTTTTACGATTTTAGAATTTTCAAAACAATCACAATATACTCCTCGTTTTTGACTTCGTCTGCGAGGAGTATAATAACCCCCACGTAGGGGGACTATAAACTTAATATTTTTAAATGTAAAGAGGGGTCAAGTGACCCCTCATTTGAAAGCTATTTTTATTTTCAAGACAATGGCCTTTACAAATTTTAGATTGTTTCAGTGGTTCTTTTGTACTGTACTTTTTAAAATAAAGCACAAGAACCCTGTTTTATGTAATAAATGCAACAATAAAAGACTTAAGTCACTCCAAAGTAAGTAGGGATGTATGATTTTTTTTTAATTAAAAATATTACTAAATTATTTTTTGTTAGCATGATTTATAACAAATGTTTTAAAATAACCTAACATAATTATTCTTTTTTCAAAAAAACGAAGTAAAATAGGGTTAAAAAATTTAATTAATTAAAAAAAAAATATTTACAAGCATAAGTTTTTGTTTTTTTGTATTTTATGTTGGGACACAGGTTTTAACACATTTTAATAAAAAAATATTACATACTTTTTTTTAATTAGAGAAAAACATTCAATCTTACCTAATTTCAAATAGTTTTATTTTTTCACTGTTGCATTTATTTAGAAAATCTTTATTTTTATTGAGAAGCTCCTAGCAAAAAAACTAATAAATATATCTTAAATTGGTAAACACCATTGTGTTGGAAATCAAAATACCTTTCAAATAAGTCACTTGACCCCTCTTTATATTTAATAAAATTAAGCTGATAGTCCCTCTATGTGGAGGTTATTATTTAAAAAAAACCAATTTCGCCAAAAAGTAGTTTTTTTTGTGCAAATTTGCCAAGAATTTTTTTTAAATCAATAACTCAAACCGTTCAAAAGTTAAGCCGGAGGGGGGCGGACTTTTGCCTCGCACTGTATAACAAAACAAGACTTAGTGTTTTTCAAAAAATAATAACTTAAAAATTTTAAACCGGTGATAGATTTAAGATTTAACTTGATGAAATTCAAAGGGACTTTTCTTGAAAAAATTAAATGTAACCAGTATTGTCTTTTGAGTCTAATTAATATTATTTTTTCTCCTTTCGATTGGTATTAGGTTTCCCTATACCTATTTTTAACCGTTTTCGAAATATTACGTAATTTCTTTCAAAATAACGTGCGATCCACAAAATTTCACCTCGACTCTTGCCATGAAAAACAAAAGTTGTTTTTCTGTAGGTCTTTGACAGTTATTACCAATGCCTTTTTTGATGTAATTTTTTTTTGACGTTTACACAATCTAAATTTTTTTGTTTTCATGGCAAGAGTCGAGGTAAAATTTTGTGGATAGCACGTTACTATACTTTTTTATGTTCTATGGTTCAGCACAAAACGCTTAGTTTTTGTTTAAAACGGTTTAAATATTGTTACAATGTCAAAATAGGGGCATTGAAAAAATAATCATTCGCTGCTGGACCATAGAAAAATTAAAATATTTTTGTAAAAATTATTTAATATTTTGAAAACGGTTGGAAATAGGTATAGGAAACCCCAATACCAATCGAAAGGGGTTAAATAAATTACATTGATTAAGCTAAAGAAACAATACTGGTTACATTTAATTTTTTCAAGAATAATCACTTTGAATTTCATCAAAATGAATCTTAAATGTTTCACTTTCGGTTTGAAAGTGACAAGTAAAATTTGGACTTGGGTGTTTGTGTTTTTTAAATTTTATAACATACAGGTGTTCTGTTTACTCGGAACACACATTAACTTCTTTATTTGAAATGAAGCACAGTTTTAAAAAAATCTTTGTGTATCTCAGGGACATTTTTGCTTAAGAGGGGGCCGGCAGGTTGTTGTGCAAGTAGAGTCGTTTCAATCATTCAAGATTTACAAACCAAGCGGAATTTTTAAAATCTAATGGTAGGATTAGATTGACCATATTCTCTTCTTTTGAGTCAGAAAGTTTGGTTTTAAAATAATATCAAAAACATGATATAAGTATAAGAAAAAAACCAAAAAACTACTTTATTTTTTTTTGAAAGCAGACAATTTTTTTTCTTAAATCTAAAGTATGCATACCGTAAATACATTTAATAACCACTCATCTATCAAAAATCATCACGTAAATTGATCAGGTTTAGCTTTTTTGAATGAATGAATGCGGAATACAGTTTTTGCGGCATCAATATTTTCACATATTTAAGACGAGGCCGGCTGCTTAAGGTCGGGGTGCATAAAATCTTACAATTTGGTTATTTTAGAACAAAAAAAAAATTAGAATTCTTAAAATCTAAAATAAATTAAGTGCCCCGTCACCTTAAGCAACCGGCCCCGTCTTAAAACTAAAACAGTGCATTATAGTGGAATCAAGTTCTGTTAAAAAATGTAATTTTGTTACCGAGTAGCGAAACCGGTCTCAAAATGTTCGTATTAGCAAGTATAACAACATCCTAAAATGTCTACAAAAAATATTGGGGGGAACCCCCTTTTTTTTTAGCGAAAAACTGGTTTTTTACCCCTTTTTTGGGATGATTTTTGAGTTTTATTTTTTTTTAAGCCCCTTAGAGTATTTGCTACAATTTGGGTTTAACATCCTTTTATTGTCGATGTTAAAGGAACCGTATTACCAAATTTCGTGACATTTCGTTTACCCCACTCCCAAAATTAAAACAAAGGTACCTGTTTTTTCTAAAAAATTAAAACTGCTATACTGTAACGAAATCTTATCCAAATTAAATGAAATTTGAAATAAAAGCAGCTTTTAATAGCTACAATCAGATTTTCAAATTTTATCCAAAAAAATGTTATAGTTTCGTCATAAAAAAAAAAGTTCGTACATTTTTTGAAATTTTTTAAACTGCTTCCCCATTTGTCCATTAAATTGTAGCAAGGTCTACTTGATGTTAAATGAAAGATTTCTTTATGTTATTATACATGGTATAATGTAAGTTTGACTTTTTTGAAAATTTATAACATTTTTGACCAGTGTGTATATTTTAGAAAGTTTTGTAATTCTTCCTTTCCTTTTAACTATTGAAAGAATTTATATTTATTTTTTTTAATTTATAATATGTTTCATTTTTAACAAAATTTAATTTAAAAATCACCCCAAAAAAGGGGTAAAAAATCAGTTTTTCGCTATAAAAAAAGGGGGTTCCCCTTAATATTTTTTGTAGAAATTTTAGGATGTTGTTATACTTGCTAATACGAACATTTTGAGACCGGTTTCGCTACTCGGTAACAAAATTACATTTTTTAACAGAACTTAATTCCACTATTAGTAAGATATTTAAAAAACATTTTTATACAGGGTGTCCCAGAGTTGGCGCACCACCTGTATGGTACGTTGTTGGGGCATGCCCAGGGATCCCCAGAAAATTGTCAAAAAAAATCCATCTCATACACCCTCGAAGATATGAGGCCCCAAAGTGCAAAACTTTAAACGCATATACCTTAAAAACAACAGCACGTATTAACGATAAATATGGTTTAATACAAAGCTGCAGTCTATCTTAAACCATTTCACCAATTTTTCTTCTTTTAAATGGTCACATAACATTTTTATAATCAATTTAATTTTACAAAATTTTCTTGAAATAAGCTGACAACAATGTCAATAAAATTTTATGCAAAAGTGTATAATCAAGACTCATAGATGGGATTTTTAGATTTATTTTCCTAGACTGTGTTGCCGAATTTAAACAACTTTTTTGCATTTTCCTCAATGAATATAACAGATGGATTTTTTTTAACAATTTTCCTGGAAGCCCTAGGCATGACCTAACAACGTACCATACAGGTGGTGCGCCAATACTGGGACACCCTGTATAAAATTGTCTTAGTCGTAAGTTAAAAATGCGTCATTCAATAGATTAAAACCTTTTTATTTTTTAAAAATTAAATGCGTACCTATATGTTTTTTGTCTTACTTGATTTGTTTATTAATTTTCTTTCGATTAATACCCCACTTCTCTATACCTATCCCTAACCCTTTTTGGTACGAGAGCTGGCAATCAAAAACTTCGATGCAAAAATTTTAACTCTAAGAAGCAAAGAATTTTTGTGCAAAAGTATATCGGGAAAGTGGTTTTTTTTTATTGTAAGATGCAGTATGATTTTTCAAAAACAACATGCAACATCTCAAATGGAAGTCAACGACTGAAAGACCCTTGCTTCTGACCGGACCCCATATGGAGGCAAAAAGGCAGCTAAAACCCATCAAGAGTTGTAACGCTATTGATGATGATGCGATTTCTTAATCAGGACAATATCGAATTAGATTTAATCATGAGCTTGCCCAACTATACGCTCAGCTTGATATTGTGCAGGCAGCAGGAAACAAAATATTCTCGACTTAAGTGGTTAGGACAGTTCAAATGAGCAGAGGTACGAAAATTATTAAGACAGTTTGGGAGAAAGCCCCTATAGGACGAGGACCCATCGGAAGGCCCAAACTTCGATGGCTAGACAATGTTTTCAGAGATGTACAGGGTGTCCCACTTAAGATGACCCAACCCCTTATCTCAGGAACTAAAAATGCTTCTGTGTAGAAGTAAAGCGTTTTCTGAAGATGGTTAGCAAAGTTCGAAATTTAAAAACAACCTTTTATGTTCTTGATAACGTGTACTGCATTTACTGTGCTTTTAACCTGACGTATTTTTTTTATATAAAAATGCTATTGATATTGTTCTGTACGCGCAGCATAGTCTTATTGACATCGCTCTTTGTATTTTTGTTAACTGGAACTAATTTCTTTTTCTTTATTACAGGTTACCAACGTGGAGCAGGAGACTTAACAGGGCAGTCACCGTTTTCTCCTCCTTCTGAATCGTCTTACTTACGTTTAGTATCAAGACTCCCAGATACTTTATCGCTTTGCTTGAAATGACTATCGTGCCTTGAACGTTGAATGATATGGGCGCTATTTTTGTCTTTGGAGTAAGGAGCATGGCCTCGATCTTTTTCTTTCACAAGGTTGGGGCCTTGCGGAACGCCACTATTGATCTTTAGGCTAATGCTTTTATATCCAACTTTCAAACAGATTTCTCTTTCATAGAGGTAGGATCGGATAGGATTCTATTATGTTAATCAGACTTCCTTCTCACCTTTGTTTTTAACACATTTAGCTCCAAAACCTTTATTGTAGTATCTAGTTTGTCGTCGTACATCCAGTCGGTTCGGTTCTTTATAGTTTTTCGGTTATGTTCGCTTATGAGCAGTATTCCCACGCCTAGGTCATTTACAGTTGCCAAGGACATATCGCGAGCTCGGCACCTTCATGTATTTTTTAAAATAAATAAATAAATAAAATAAAAAATATCTTTATTGAGTTAAACTCAAAAGGCCATTTTTTTTTAATATTTCACAACAATTTAAATAGTAGTAGTGAACAGTTAAGAAAACAGCTCAATATTCCTTGTCTTGCAATGAGAAGAAAGATATTTTTTATTCATCTTTAAAATTATTAACAACTTAATTAATTGTTCACCACTACTGAACTTTATAGACAAATTTAATACTAGGGATGCAACCGAGTTCCGGCCGACCTTCTGACTCCGGCCAATCTGGCTACCGGGCCGGAGTTACCTCTTTTAGGCCGGATTGGCCGGAGTCAATTTTTTTGGTTCAGTGGTTCAGTGGCCATAAACAAATTAAGTAAAAAAAAAATTGTATGCTGTAAAAAAAATTGAATTTTGTCGCTTTTATTACGGTAGAAGTTCAAACTTAATGGAAAACTTGACTCCGGACGGAAGTACTGCCTCCTGCAAATTCAAAATGCCGGATTTTCGATCCGCTGCATCCCTATTTAATACTGAACTGAGTCATTAAAAAGCCTTAAAGTAAAATTAAATAATTGTTTTTAGATTTGTTACGGTTAGGATGTTTAGCTTAAGATAAATTAAAGTTTCATTGCTATCTATTTTTGTTAATAATTGTGCTCACTTAAGTGTGATTTAGAGTTAAATTAAATTAACTCAACGCCACTCAAAGCTACTTTACTCCACTTAACTTGACGCTACTAAATTAAGGCATTTATAGTATAAATTTACACGTTGTAAACTAACGTGTAACAAGCTAATTTAGTAAACGCCATCTATCGGTAAATGTTATCGTCTTATTTACAGAAATTCATCTGAAATTCTTCGATTATCTTTGTAATTTTAAAAATTTGATCTAGTAGCCGATAGATGGCTCTAGTGAAAGGCTTACTTTACATTGAATTAGCTGAAATTAACCAAAATTAAGAAATAGAACCTTAAGTAAACGTCAAGTTAAGTTAATTGGATGTGTAAATGCGATTTCATCTTTCGTATAATTTATTTCAGTCGCGATACGTTAATTATAAGTGAAGTTACGCTAATTCATCTCTAAATCATGCTTTTTATAGTTGTGAAATTGTTAAATTGGTTTATCCGTAAATAAAGCATTTATTTATTAACAAAGCCAGGAATCCCTACGGGATTCCAAATACATCAGTTTATTTTCGGAATATCATTATTATTTTTTGTTTTCTTGCAGTTGGTCTTTCTAATTAATCAAATTGATATTTATTAATAGGTACTTCAAATATTTAGCATCTTAACCTCTGCCTTTTGAATGTTTTATTCTTTAAAGTCAGTAACCACCAACTTTGCTTCCTTTTGTTGTCCTTTCTGTAAGGCATGGTCTCAAGTCCCCTCTACTTGACGTTAAAAAAGTAATAGGTACAATTGGTTTAGAAAGGTGTAAAAATAAACAAGTATATTTTAATAAGTGGAAACCCACGCCGGATGGAACATCTGTCCGTTTAAAATAATAAACATATTAACCTCTGCCTTTCGAATGTTTTATTCTTTAAAGTCAGTTATCACCAAGTTTGCTTCTTTTTGTTGTCCTTTCTGTAAGGCATGGTCTCAAGTCCACTCTACTTGACGTTAAAGCATAGTTTTGCACCCCCACTTTGCTTTCTTTTGTCCTTTCTGTAAGGCATGGTTTCAAGTGCACTCTACTTGACGTTAAAACAGTAACAGGTACAATTGATTGAGAAAGATGTAAAAATAAACAAGTTCTAACATTTTAATTTAATAAGTGGAAATCCACGCCGGATGGAACATCTGTCCGTTTAAAAAGTAATAGGTACAATTGTTTTAGAAAGGTGTCATCATAAACAAGTAACTTTGCTTCCTTTTGTTGTCCTTTCTGTAAGACATGGTCTCAAGTCCACTATACTTGACGTTAAAGAATAGTTTTGCACCCCCACTTTGCTTTCTTTTGTTGTCCTTTCTGTAAGGCATGGTTTCAAGTGCACTCTACTTGACGTTAAAAAAGTAACAGGTACAATTGGTTTAGAAAGGTGCAAAAATAAACAAGTATATTTTAATAAGTGGAAACCCACGCCGGATGGAACATCTGTCCGTTTAAAAAGTAATAGGTACAATTGGTTTAGAAAGGTGTAATAATAAACAAGTAACTTTGTTTCCTTTTGTTGTCTTTTCTGTAAGGCAACTTTGCTTCCTTTTGCTGTCCTTTCTGTAAGGCATGGTCTCAAGTCCACTCTACTTGACGTTAAAAAAGTAACAGGCACAATTGGTTTGGAAAGGTGTAAAAATAAACAAGTACCAACATTTTAATAAGTGGAAACCCACGCCGGATGGAACATCTGTCCGTTTAAAAAGTAATAGGTACAATTGGTTTAGAGAGGTGTAATAATAAACAAGCAATTTTGCTTCCTTTTATTGTTCTTTCTGTAAGGCATGGTCTCAAGTTCACTCTACTTGACGTTAAAAAAGTAACAGTTGGTTTAGAAAGGTCTAATAATAAACAAGTAATTTTGCTTCTTTTTGTTGTTCTTTCTGTGAGGCATGGTCTCAAGTCCACTCTACTTGACGTAAAAGCAGAGTTTTGCACCCCAACTTTACTTCTTTTTGTTGTCCTTTCTGTATATATATTCGTATGATATTATAAATACATGTCAAAAATAGGTACAAATGAACATTATAAAATGGAAGATGTTTAATTTCCAAAAGGTATAAGTGATGTTCATTTTTTCACGTCCATGGCCGATTTTTATTATTCTGGTAAAGCATTTACTTCGCGGCCGAGAAAAACCATGGAAAGAACTCAGGCATACCAGTGTTGTCAAAATTGTGGTGGTACAATAAATCCCAGCGAAAAAGTTACAGCTGTTTTAGGGTTGATATCCAATTCAAAGTTTCTGGAGTTATTTGGTGTGTTTCTTGAAAACCACCCTCAAATTTAGTGTTTGGACATTCTTCTACAATATGTTTAATCGTTTCTGGCAATGCACCACATTCACAAAGCGGGCTAGGTAATGCATTCCATTTTTCCTTTCTGTAAGGCATGGTCTCAAGCCCACTCTACTTGACGTTTAAAAAGTAACAGGTACAATTGGTTTAGAAAGGTGTAAAAACAAACAAATACTAACATTTTAATAAGTGGAAACCCACGCCGGATGAAACATCTGTCCGTTTAAAAAGTAATAGGTATAATTGGTTTAGAAAGGTGTAATAATAAACAAGTAACTTTGCTTCCTTTTGTTGACCTTTCTGTAAGGCATGGTCTCAAGTTCACTCTAGTTGACGTAAAAGCATAGTTTTGCAACCCCACTTTGCTTTCTTTTGTTGTCCTTTCTGTAAGGCATGGTTTCAAGTGCACTCTTCTTGACGTTAAAAAAGTAACAGGTACAATTGGTTTAGAAAGGTGTAAAAATAAACAAGTAATAACATTGTAATAAGTGGAAACCCACGCCGGATGGAGCATCTGTCCGTTTAAAAAGTAATAGGTACAATTGGTTAAAAAAGGTGTAATAATAAACAAGTAACTTAGCATCTTTTTGTTGTCCTTTCTGTAAGGCATGGTCTCAAGTCCACTCTACTTGACGTAAAAGCAGAGTTTTGCACCCCATCTTTGCTTCCTTTTGTTGTCCCTTCTGTAAGGCATGGTCTCAAGTCCACTCTACTTGACGTAAAAGCAGAGTTTTGCACCCCATCTTTGCTTCCTTTTGTTGTCCCTTCTGTAAGGCATGGTCTCAATTTCACTCTTCTTTAAAAAAGTAACAGGTACAATTGGTTTAGAAAGGTGTAATAATAAACAAGTAACTTTGCTTCCCTTTGTTGTCTTTTCTGTAGGGCATGGTCTCAAGTCCACTCTACTTGACGTTAAAGAAGTAATCGGTACCCAACTTTGCTTCCTTTTCTTGTCCTTTCTTTAAGGCATGGTCTTAAGTTCACTCAACTTGACGTAAAAGCAGAGTTTTCCACCCCAACTTTGCTTCGTTTTGTTGTCCTTTCTGTAAGGCATGGTCTCAAGTCCACTCTACTTGACGTTAAAAAAGTAACAGGTACAATTGGTTTAAAAAGGTGTACAAATAAACAAATACTAACATTTTAATAAGTGGAAACCCACGCCGGATGGAGCCTCTGTCCGTTTAAAACGTAATAGGTACAATTGGTTTAGAAAGGTGTAAAAACAAACAATTACTAACATTTTAATAAGTGGAAACCCACGCCGGATGGAACATCTGTCCGTTTAAAAAGTCATAGGTACAGTTGGTTTAGCAAGGTGTAATATGTAATAAACAAGTAACTTTGCTTTCTTTTGTTGTCCTTTCTGTAAAGCATGGTCTCAAGTGCACTCTACTTGACGTTAAAAAGTAACAGGTACAATTGGTTCAGAAAGGTGTCATAATAAACAAGTAACTCTGCTTCCTTTTGTTGTCCTTTTTGTAAGGCATGGTCTTAAGTCCACTCCACTTGACGTTAAAGGATAGTTTTGCACCCCCACTTTGCTTTCTTTTGTTGTCCTTTCTGTAAGGCATGGTTTCAAGTCCACTCTTCTTGACGTTAAAAAAGTAACAGGTACAATTGGTTACAATAAACAAGTAACTTTGCTTCCTTTTGTTGTCTTTTCTGTAAGGCAACTTTGCTTCCTTTTGTTGTACTTTCTGTAAGGCATGGACTCAAGTCCACTCTACTTGACGTTAAAAAAGGTAGTAGGTACAATTGGTTTAGAAAGGTGTAATAATAAACAAGTAACTTTGCTTTCTTTTGCTGTTCTTTCTGTAAGGCATAGTCTCAAGTCCACTATACTTTCTACGTTAAAAAAGTAACAGGTACAATTGGTTTAGAAAGGTGTAAAAATAAACAAGTACTAAAATTTTAATAATTGGAAACCCACGCCGGATGAAACATCTGTCCGTTTAAAAAGTAATAGGTACAGTTGGTTTAGAAAGGTGTAATAATAAACAAGTAACTTTGCTTCCTTTTGTTGTCCTATCTGTAAGGTATGGTTTTAAGTCCACTCTACTTGACGGTAAAAAAGTAACAGGTACAATTGGAAAAGTGTAAAAATAAACAAGTACTAACATTTTAATAAGTGGAAACCCACGCCGGATGGAACATCTGTCCGTTTAAAAAGTAATAGGTATAATTGGTTTAGAAAGGTGTAATAATAAACAAGTAACTTTGCTTCCTTTTGTTGTCTTTTCTGTAAGGCATGGTCTCAAGTCCACTCTACTTGACGTAAAAGCAGAGTTTTGCACCCCCACTTTGCTTTCTTTTGTTGTCCTGTCTGTAAGGCATGGTCTCAAGTCCACTCTACTTGACGTTAAAAAAGTAACAGGTACAATTGGTTTAGAAAGGTGTAAAAACAAAGAAGTACTAACATTTTAATAAGTGGATACCCACGACGGATGGAACATCTGTCCGTTTAAAAAGTAATAGGTACAGTTGGTTTAGAAAGGTGTAATAATAAGCAAGTAACTTTGCTTCCTTTTGTTGTCTTTTCTGTAAGGCATGGTCTCACTTGACGTTAAAAAGTAACAGGTACAATTGGTTTAGAAAGGTGTAAAAATAAACAAGTACTAACATTTTAATAAGTGGAAACCCACGCCGGATGGAACATCTGTCCGTTTAAAAAGTAATAGGTACAGTTGGTTTAGAAAGGTGTAATAATAAGCAAGTAACTTTGCTTCCTTTTGTTGTCTTTTCTGTAAGGCATGGTCTCACTTGACGTTAAAAAGTAACAGGTACAATTGGTTTAGAAAGGTGTAAAAATAAACAAGTACTAACATTTTAATAAGTGGAAACCCACGCCGGATGGAACATCTGTCCGTTTAAAAAGTAATAGGTACAGTTGGTTTAGAAAGGTGTAATAATAATAATAAACAAGTAACTTTGCTTCCTTTTGTTGTCTTTTCTGTAAGGCATGGACTCAAGTCCACTCTACTTAACGTTAAAAAAGTAACAGGTAGCCAACTTTGCTTCCTTTTGTTGTCCTTTCTGTATGGCATGGTTTTTTTTGCTTATATGAGTTCTTGGTGCTAAATTAAGTTGTTTGCTGTGGAAACAAGATTTTTAAATTGATTTATTTAATGTCTTCTTGAGGTTTTGCGCCTTTTCGGGTTTACTGACGATTTTTTCTGTTTTTGAAGAGTTTTTAAAATTATTTTTGTGTGTACATGTCGAAACGAGTGTATCTTTTAAGAGGGTAGATATATGTCAAAAAACTAGACAGAGAACATTCGGCATGACCTGGTTAGGAGGCACCGTTTAGAAACTACAGCCCTTTTTGTCTAGTACACTAAAAATATTTAATCGTAAATATTTTACAAATATTTTGTTAAACCATAATGATATTAATGGAATCATTATTGGCAATAATAACGACCCTTTTAAAGTTGTATTGACATTTGTAACCCCCCTGAAAATGCAGTTACCACTGGTAGAGTGCATTTAAAATTGTCATAACTTTTTTGTTTCTGACAATTTTGAAATTCTGTTTATTGCTGCTGGTAAATGGGTTCAATAAGAAACTTTCTTATCACCTGAAACTTTTCGCTTTAGTGTGCCGATTTGAAATAATAAACTAAAAATGGGCTTATTGTACTTATTTTGCACAGAACTAGTACTTTTTCTGTGACTATTCCGTCACTGTCTACTGTCACTCAATTAAATTAAGTTTTCTGTCTAGTTTTTAGCAAGATAGTGAGTACGATAAGCCCTTTTTTAATAAATTATTTCAAATCGGCACAGTTAAGCGAACAGTTATAGATGATAAGAAAGTTTCTTATTAAACCAATCTAACAACAACAATAAATAGAATTACTAAATTGTAAAAAAAACAATATTTAATGCACTTTACCGATGGTTATCCCGTTTTGAGAGGGACAAATGTTAAAACAAGTTTAAAAGAGTCGTTTTTGTTGCCGTTAATGATTCCATTAATTTTATTATGGTTCAACAAACCATTGGTAAGATATTTACGATCAAATATTGTAAGTGTACTAGATAATAAATTAATGTAAAAAAATTTTAAGAAAAAGCTTTTATTTAAATGCCCTAAAAAGAAAAAAATAAATTTTTTCAATTAAATTAAACCCATTAATTTGTCACAATATACACTTTTTATGATATAAAAGCTTGTCGCGAGATTCTGCATTTATGTAGATTTATTTTGTAAAATACATACATTTTTTTTCTTTTTTCAGAACCACCTAAATTAAAAATTGGTAAATGGTATAAGTATTGTATTCTTTTTATTAATTGCAATGGTAAATTTCGCGAGATTCTGCATTTATGTAGATTTATTTTGTAAAATACATACATTTTTTTCTTTTTTCAGAACCACTTAAATTAAAAATTGGTAAATGGTATAAGTATTGTATTCTTTTTATTAATTGCAATAGTAAATTTCGCGACAAGCTTTTATATCATAAAAAGTGTATATTGTGACAAATTAATGGGTTTAATTTAATTGAAAAAATTTATTTTTTTCTTTTTAGGGCATTTAAATAAAAGCTTTTTCTTAAAATTTTTTTACATTAATTTATTTTACATTTTTTAGTTTTTACTGTAGATGTTTTTTAATCATTTCATTTAGTATGTCATTGCTATAACCTTTTATTTGATACCCATATTGGCAAAATAGTTAAAAAAAGAGAATCCGCCATTTTTTTTAGGGCGCCATATTGGATTTTGAATTGTCACATATCTTACTATATCCTACTTGTCATTACCTTTCATTTGATACCCATATCGGCAAAATAGCAAAGAAAAAGCTAATTAGCCATTTTTTTGGGCGCCATATTGGATTTTGAATTATGTCATATATTTTACTGTATTCTACAAGTCATAACCTTTCATTTGATACCCATATCGGCAAAATAGTTAAGAAAAAGCTAATTTGCCATTTTGTTGGGCGCCATATTGGATTTTGAATTATGTCATATATTTTACTGTATACTACCGGTCATAACCTTTGATTTGATACCCATATCGTGAGAATTGTTTAGAAAAAAGTCATCCGCCATTTTGTTGTGGACGCCATATTAAGTTTTTAGGACTAAAAAAGTTACCATTTTGCATTGTCACCGGACTTCCACATGTATACAAAATTTCAGAAAAATTGGTCAAGCGTAAGTGTTTCAAAATCGAGTTGCAAGATTTGTACTACACAAACACATACATACATACATTGCGAGTTAAATAAAAGCTTTTAAAAAGAGCTGTAGTTTCCAAATCAGTCCACTCTACTTGACGTAAAAGCAGAGTTTTGCACCCCAATTTTGTTTCCTTTTGTTTTCCTTTCTTTAAGGCATGGTCTCAAGTGCACTCTACTTGACGTTAAAAAAGTAACAGGTACAATTGATTTAGAAAGGTGTAAAAACAAACAAGTACTAACATTTTAATAAGTGGAAACCCACGCCGGATGGAACATCTGTTCGTTTAAAATAATAAACATATAAACCTCTGCCTTTCAAATGTTTTATTCTTTAAAGTCAGTTATCACCAAGTTTGCTTCTTTTTGTTGTCTTTTCTGTAAGGCATGGTCTCACGTCCACTCTACTTGACGTAAAAGCAGAGTTTTGCACTCCAATTTTGCATCCTTTTGTTGTCCTTTCTGTAAGGCATGGTCTCAAGTCCACTCTACTTAACGTTAAAAAAGTAATAGGTACAATTGGTTTAGAAAGGTGTAAAAATAAACAAGTATATTTTAATAAGTGGAAATCCACGCCGGATGGATCATCTGTCCGTTTAAAATAATAAAGATATTAACCTCTGCCTTTCGAATGTTTTATTCTTTAAAGTCAGTTATCACCAAGTTTGCTTCTTTTTGTTGTCCTTTTTGTAAGGCATGGTCTCACGTCCACTCTACTTGATGTAAAAGCAGAGTTTTGCATCTGTCCGTTTAAAAAGTAATAGGCACAGGTGGTTTAGAAAGGAGTAATAATAAACACGTAACTTTGCTTCCTTTTGTTGTCCTTTCTGTAAGGCATGGTCTCAAGTCCATTCTACTTGACGTTAAATAAGTTACAGATACAATTGATTTAGAAAGGTGTATGTCTGCATGTCTTCTTCTAAGGTCAGCTGGAGCTATGTTAGAAAGCACATGCAACCAAGGCGTTGGTGTAGATTTTATTGTACCAGTGATTACTCATTGTTTGGTTTAAATGTGTGTCAATAATAATAATTAACAAGTAAATTTGCTTTTTTTTGTTGTCCTTTCTTAAGGCATTTTAATAAGTGGAAACCCACGCCGGATGGAACATCTGTCCGTTTAAAAAGTAATATGCACAGTTGGTTTAGAAAGGTGTAATAATAAACAAGTAACTTTGCTTCCTTTTGTTGTCATTTCTGCAAGGCATGGTCTCTACTCCACTCTACTTTACGTAAAAGCAGAGTTTTGCACCCCAACTTTGTTTCCTTTTGTTGTCCTTTCTGTAAGGCATGGTCTCAAGTCCACTCTACTTGACGTTAAAAAAGTAACAGGTACAATTGGTCTAGAAAGGTGTAAAAATAAACAAGTACTAACATTTTAATGAGTGGAAACCCACGCCGGATGGAGCATCTGTCCGTTTAAAATAATCACCTTGGAAATCAGAACTCTTGACTCATTTATGGTTTTATTGCAGTTAGGTAGGTATTAATCTTGGATTGGGTTTTTCTCATGATATTGGTTGGTTGATGATATCTTTTTTTTTTTGGTACTATACAGTTGTTTCACACTATCTTGGCGTAATTTTCCACAATAATTTCGATTGGTTTTCTGTTGCAACTATTTATGTCTATAATTAAGGTACAAGTATACCGAGTAAAAAATAAACGCGAAATCCAAAAATTCTGAAAAAAATCACAGACATGTATAAAATCCATTTAAAGATCTTCCCAAAATTTCATGCAAATCGTATGTTTAGTTTTTGATTTTTTTTGAAAAAACCATGATTTTTTTAAAATTTTTTAAATATTTCAAAAAGTTGACATACGATTTTTTTCAAAATTGTGTATGTTGTTAGAGGTAACTATAAAAGTATCTTGTATTTTTTTCAAAATTTTTGAATCTATAGAAATTTTGAAAATTTAGTTTAAAGACCAAATTTGCATTTGTGAATTTAATATTTAGAAAAAATTGAAAACTTTTGATTCTAAATAATACAAAATGTATTTACTTAATATAATTTTGCTAAAAAATGAAATCGTTTATGTACCTTTTAAATAAAACAAATTTTTCAAAAAAATAATTGAATTACGCGCCTAACATTTTAGATCTTAGATTTTTAAACCAATTGATAAACTCCAGGAGAACATTGTCTCACGAAATAAAAAAATCTGCAAGGACTATAAATTAGTATAAGTTCCACCTTGTTATGATAAAGAAGTATAGCAATATTAGTAGAAAACGAAATAATAATTTGTAGGTATAAAGTTATTGCCAAAATCCAAAACTAAATTAGATAATGACCTAAAGAATCCCATTAAGAAACCATTGTCTGGTCTATTTATAGCCTAATAAACAATTCTAAAATTTATTCTACCTGGCTCCATAGTAGGGTCATTAAACCTTAAACCATATTTTTAAGGGCACAATCTATTGGCAAATAGTCTAACTAAGTTTTCTACCCTTTACTTTTCTGCAGGTAAAAACTACTAAGAAGAAACCTATTTCCAAAAGGTGTGTTCCCTAGATACACAAAAATTGTTGCGCGCCATCTCGCGTTTTTTCCAACTACTAAATCTAGGTATACTTCATCCTTAATTAGATATCTCATGTTTTATTCTATATCAGAAATCAACTCGGCAACCCGAGCTCTTGACTTGTTGAGTGTTTGATTGCGGCTAGGTAGGTAATATTCCTGGTTGTCATAATATTGGTTGGTTGCTGATACCTTTTTTTGGTACTATACATTTGGTTTTCACTATCTCGGCGTAACTTTGTACAATAATTAGTATGATCTTCTTTTGGGTGTGAAGGAACTTGCTCCAGTTGGTTCCATTATGAGTGTGTTGGATTTAGGGAAGTAGATTTTGAGTTCCTAAATAAAACCAACAATCAAAAATGAAAAAGGCTGCCGGTCACGTTTAGTGGAAAAATATTTGTATCTCAGGACACCTTCGTTCGTAAGCGAAGTAAAGCCGTTGGTTCCGTGTGCGTATACTCGTGCACGTTAAAGATCCGAACCTGAAGCTGGAATTGTCCTGAGTCTCGTTGGAGTCATGTACAATGGGCCCAATTAAGAGGCCACAGTGCATCAACCTTGAGTTGACCTCTACCTAAATCCAGATCCAGAAAACCAACAATGTAAATATTTTTTTGTGTGACACGTCATGTAAACGCAAATGCCGTGTTACGAACAGTGTGGAAATATCCAGAGATTTAT
The DNA here is from genome assembly GCA_963920755.1 of Cartodere bifasciata. NCBI lineage: Eukaryota > Metazoa > Arthropoda > Insecta > Coleoptera > Latridiidae > Cartodere > Cartodere bifasciata. The sequence goes on along the minus strand of OY987201.1, from coordinate 511,954 downwards.
CGTTCTTTAAGGATGGCATGTCTGAAGTAAAAAACGATCTTAACAACAAAATCTCTCTCAAGTTAGCTGAAATAAAGAAATCGTTAGTTTCATTTAAGGCTGAGTTGTTGTCTGCTGTTGAGGATAACATTGAGTCTTCCATTTTAAAAGTTCACCTCAAATTAGACGACTAAGTAAGTTCCAAAATTAAGAAACATACCGTAAAGCTTGATAAAATTGCGCCCAAACTTTCAAATATTGTGCCTAAATCGTTTGCATAAGCAGTTAATACTTCTATCATTATTGAACCGAAAAATTCTGCTCAAACGACCTCCGTCACGAAATCTGAATTATTTCGTTCCGTTGAACCAGCAATTTACATTGCGTCTCTAAAGTTAAATGGCAACGGGGGTTTGCTTGTGTTCTGCAACTCGAAAGGTGAAGCTGCTAAGTTTAAGAAAATGACCACATTAAGCTCAAGATGTATAATGAAACAGTCACCAACGTTTTAATTATTTAGTGTCGTAATTTATTAGTGTATAAGGTATTAAATGGTCTGGTTTTTGAAGTAGTTTTTGTTTTTGAAATCACAACGGTTTCAACATAATTAAACGCTAACGTTTTTGCAGTCAGGGTGCGAAGCTGCAAGTACAATGGCATTCAGAACAACCGCGCAGCTGGGTTAGCGAGTGAGTGTCCGACTCCTAACCAAAGTAACCTGGGTTCGAACCCCAGGAGTGATCAAAAATAAAAAGGGCTGCCGGTCACGTTTAGTGGGGAGATATTTGTATCTCACCTTCGTTCGAAAGCGAAGCAAAGCCGGTGGTTCCGTGTGCGTATACTCGTGCACGTTAAAGATCCGAACCTGAGGCTGAAATTGTCTCGGGTCTCGTTGGAGGCATGTACAATGGGCCCAATTAAGAGGCCCAAGTGCATCAACCTTGAGTTGACCTCTACTTAAATTCGGATCCAGGCATTAAGAACTAGCAATTATGAACAATTTACAACAATATAGTATACGTTTTATTTTAATTTTAATCATTTGTAAAAATGTTTTACATAGTGTACGTCAATAAAAATTTTATTATAAAAAACAAGTAATCTTTTAAACAGAAATATTTTTTAGTCTAATCCAAACTAATTGTGTTCATTCTGTATATATTTTTAATAGATTTGTGTACATTTTAGAGTCCTTGAAGAAGACAATAAACTTGCGGAAACGTCGGCATAATAATTAAGAAAACCCTACTTTTAATTATTAAAAGTTGGGTTTTCTTACTACTTGATCCTATACCTGCCAAACCCTCGTAGAAAAACTTATCTAATAATATTTCATTCAAAATTTACATTTAAAGTTATTACAAATTTTAAGCGCTTGAACTCTGCATGATGAAGTGACACAGTAAAATTGGTGGTTATATTGTGCTGGTTGTTTTCCGCAGTTTTCTGCCAGATTAGCGGACAGCAAACATACTTAAGTGCGGAATCCCAACTTTTTTTATTATTGGCTATTATAAAGCGGTAAAAATTCAAATTGGACAGGGAATTTTTTTTTTCTTTTTAAAGGAAGTTGATGATATTTACGTCCATTTCCGACAAATTTTCCACGTCTGTTTTTAAGTTAACCGCCGCACAGTGTAGTATTATAAGTTTCTAGCGGTATTTAATTTTTTATGTTGCTAAACAAATTTCTATAGTAGCTAATGTATTCTTAAGAAAAAAATATTTAAAAATTTATCATAATATAGGGGGTGTTCCATTTAAAAATACATAACTAATGTCATTTTTACCTAAACGGGAGGTACCAAATTTTTATTAAGGTCTGTAAAGGATAGCAAAAAATCATTCTAATCAACTCCTAAAATTTCAATTGTGTACAAAATATACCTAGAAAGTTATTGGCTCGTAAGCTTTATGCGGAACAAAAAGTGGATTAACTGAAGTTGATTCACTGAAGTTGCTCCCTCTGAACGTGACTTTAGTGGATCAACTGTAGTTGGGGTCCACTAAAGTTGCCTCTTCTGAACGCGACTTTAGAAACCTAAATATCAAAGATTCGATTCCTTGTTACTGCGACCACCATTCTATAAACATAAAATAAAATACGGCCGGTGGCGGCAGTGGCGCAAATATGCGCAGAAAATTTTAACTGTATATTAAAGACTAAACCCTAAACTATACCAGGTTGTAAGTTTCGTCGTGGAATAATGCGGAATAACCTAATTTTTTTACAATCATAGAAATTACATCTTTCCAAAAGCAACATTTATCGTATTTCTTCCATTAAATAAACCAACAGTCAAGTAAAACATAATTGTACTTACGCTAAAGACACTGTAAACCCATTATAGAAAACAAAAATCGGTCTTGTATCTATAACTTACTGGGTTGTAGTATTAACAAATTAGGGGTTAATAAATTTACTCGCCTACCAATATCAACATTTTTTATACTAATCTTAAGAGACTTACAAAAAAAATAATTTCATAATTATAGAAACTATCTAAGCTACCAACATACAGTTTATGGATTGATTAAAGCAAAGTATTAGGATATAATTAAGTTCCGCTAGATTGCGATATTCCTACTCTGTGCGCCGCAGGATCTTAATTTCTTTGTGGAACTCACTACATTCTTGAAGGCAAAAGGTGGCCTTTTTCTAAGTGTTGTTCGACCAGGGCGGTTCGCTGATTCGACGGTTCTTTGCACTTACTCTTATGACCAGAGATTCTGCTTGAAATATACTGTCTTGTCACCGATGTACGATTTTCCACAACTTCTTCCCAAGCTATTTATCTTATAAACACAATTGGAAGTGTACTTTAATGGCAAATTTATTCTTCATACGGGTAAAAAAATTAAGATACAAAATAAATAGGATAGGTCCAGGGACACAACCTTTTCGCTTTTGATGGAGATTTTGGTGCCTTCGCAGCAGGTCGATGGGGCCGATTTTCGCGCCGCTTTCGTTGCCAATTGCTTACCTGGAGACTTTGCTGCTTTCATTCTTTTTTTTTTAATTTTGGCGAAGGCTTTTTGGCCCATTGCAAATTTGACTGGAAAAAAGTTGTTTCTTTTTAAAGGAAGATAATGATATGATGATATTTGGTACATGATATTTAGGTACATTTCCGATAAATTTTCCACGTCTGTTTTGAAGTTAACCGTCGCAAGATCTTTCTTAATTTCTTTATGGAGCACTTTTACATTCACGAAGGCAAACTGGTGGCCTTTTTCTAAGTGTTGTTCGACCAGGACGGTTCTCTGCACTTACTCTTATGGCCAGAGATTCTGCTTGAAATATACTGCCTTGTCACCGATGTACGATTTTCCACAACTTCTTCCCAAGCTATTTATCTTATAAACACAATTGGAAGTGTATTTTAATGACCAATTTATTCTTCATCAGGGTAAAAAAATTAAGATACAAAATAAATAGGATAGGTCCAAGGTCACTACCTTTTCGCTTTTGATGGAGATTTTGGTGCCTTCGCAGCAGGTCGATGGGGCCGATTTCCTGGCTGCTTTAGTTGCCAGTTGCTTTCCTGGAGACTTTGCTGCTTTCATCCTTTTTTTTTAAATTTTGGCGAAGGCTCTTTGGCCCATGCAAATTTGACTGGAAAAAAGTTGATTCTTTTTAAAGGAAGTTGATGATATTTAGGTACATTTTCGATAAATTTTCCACGTCTGTTTTGAAGGCAAACTGGTGGCCTTTTTCTAAGTGTTGTTCGACCAGGGTGGTTCGCTGATTCGACGGTTCTCTGCACGTACTCTTATGGCAAGAGATTCTGCTTGAAATATACTGCCTTGTCACCGATGTACGATTTTCCACAACTTCTTCCCAAACTATTTATCTTATAAACACAATTGGAAGTGTAATTTAATGTCCCAATTTTTTCTTCATACGGGTAAAAAAATTAGGATACAAAATAAATAGGATAGGTCCAAGGTCACTACCTGTTCGCTTTTGATGGAGATTTTGGTGCCTTCGCAGCAGCTCAATGGGACCGATTTTCGCGATTTAGTAGCCAACTGCTTTCCTGGAGACTTAGCTGCTTTTATTTTTTTTTTTTTAGATTTTGGCGAAGGCTCTTTGGCCCATTGCGTCATAAGGGAGGGGGACTTTAATTCTAAAATGTATAATTTTTAATACAAGGATTTGTCCAAATAATCAATTTTGTTATCGTAATGTTTGTATGTTGATTGTTGCGGCCATTGTGCCGCATTGTGCTTAATTATTTTCGCTAGAGACGTTGCTGCTTTCTTAGCTTTTGTTGCTGGCTTTCATTCTAAAATGTATAATTTTTGATAAAACTTAAGGATTTGTCCAAATAATAAATCACTTCCACATTCTCGAAGGTGGCCTTTGTCTAAGAGTTGTTCGACCAGGGCGGTTCGCCGATTCGACGGTTCTCTGCACGTACTCTTATGACCAGAGATTCTGCTTGAAATATACTGCCTTGTCACCGATGTACGATTTTCCACAACTTCTTCCCAAGCTATTTATTTATCTTATAAACACAATTGGAAGTGTACTTTAATTTATTCTTCATACGGGTAAAAAAATTAATATACAAAATAAATAGGATAGGTCCAAGGTCACTATCTTTTCGCTTTTAATGGAGATTTTGGTGCCTTCGCAGCAGGTCGATGGGGCCGATTTTCGTGCCGCCTTTGTAGCCAGTTGCTTTTCTGGAGACTTTGCTGCTTTCATTCGATTTTTTTTTTAATTTTGGCGAAGGCTCTTTGGCCCATTGCAAATTTGACTGGAAAAAAGTTGTTTCTTTTTAAAGGAAGTTGAGGATATTTAGGTACATTTCCGATAAATTTTCCACGTCTGTTTTGAAGGCAAACTGGTGGTCTTTTTCTAAGTAGTGTTCGACCAGGGCGGTTCGCTGATTCGACGGTTCTCTGCACTTACTCTTATGGCCAGAGATTCTGCTTGAAATATACTGCCTTGTCACCGATGTACGATTTTCCACAACTTCTTCCCAAGCTATTTATCTTATAAACACAATTGGAAGTGTACTTTAATGGCCAATTTATTCTTCATACGGGTAAAAACAATAAGATACAAAATAAATAGGATAGGTCCAAGGTCACTACCTTTTCGCTTTTGATGGAGATTTTGGTGCCTTCGCAGCAGGTCGATGGGGCCGATTTTCGCGCAGCCTTGGTTGCCAGTTGCTTACGAGGAGACTTTTCTGCTTTTATTCTTTTTTTTTTTTAATTTTGGCGAAGGCTCTTTGACCCATTGCAAATTTGACTGGAAAAAAGTTGTTTCTTTTTAAAGGAAGTTGATGATATTATTTCCGATAAATTTTCCAAGTCTGTTTTGAAGTTAACCGTCGCAGGATCTTTCTTAATTTCTTTATGGAGCACTTCTACATTCTCGAAGGCAAACTGGAGGCCTTTTTCTAAGTAGTGTTCGACCAGGGCGGTTCGCTAATTTGACGGTTCTTTGCAGGTACTCTTATGGCCAGAGATTCTGCTTGCAATATACTGCCTTGTCACCGATGTACGATTTTCCACAACTTCTTCCCAAGCTATTTATCTTATAAACACAATTGGAAGTGTACTTTAATGGCCAATTTATTCTTCATACGGGTAAAAAAATTAAGATACAAAATAAATAGGATAGGTCCAAGGTCACTACCTTTTCGCTTTTGATGGAGATTTTGGTGCCTTCGCAGCAGGTCGATGGGGCTGATTTTCTGGCTGCTTTTGTAGCGAACTGTTTTCGAGGAGACTTTGCTGCTTTCATTTTTTTTTTTTAATTTTGGCGAAGGCTCTTTGGCCCATTGCGCCATAAGGGGGGGCTTTCATTCTAAAATGTATAATTTTTGATACAAATTAAAGATTTGTCCAAATAATCAATTTTGTTTTCGTAATGTTTGTATGTTGATTGCTGCGGCCTTTGTAGCTTAATTATTTTCGCTAGAGACGTTGCTGCTTTCTTAGCTTTTGTTGCTGGCTTTCATTCTAAAATGTATAATTTTTGATAAAACTTAAGGATTTGTCCAAATAATAAATCACTTCCACATTCTCAAAGGCAAACTGGTGGCCTTTTTCGTGTTGTTCGACCAGGGCGGTTCGCTGATTCGACGCTTCTCTGCACTTACTTTTATGGCCAGAGATTCTGCTTGAAATATACTGCCTTGTCACCGATGTACGATTTTTCACAACTTCCCTCCAAGCTATTTATCTTATAAACACAATTGGAAGTGTACTTTAATGGCCCAATTTATTCTTCATACGGGTAAAAAAATTAACATACAAAATAAATAGGATAGGTTCAGGGACACTCCCTTTTCGCTTTTGATGGAGATTTTGGTGCCTTCGCAGCAGGTCGATGGGGCCGACTTTCGCGCAGCCTTGGTTGCCAGTTGCTTACGAGGAGACTTTCCTGCTTTTATTCTTTTTTTTTTAATTTTTGCGAAGGCTCTTTGGCCCATTGCAAATTTGACTGGAAAAAAGTTGTTTCTTTTTAAAGGAAGTTGATGATATTATTTCCGATAAATTTTCCACGTCTGTTTTGAAGTTAACCGTCGCAGGATCTTTCTTAATTTCTTTATGGAGCACTTCTACATTCTCGAAGGCAAACTGGTGGCCTTTTTCTAAGTAGTGTTTGACCAGGGCGATTCACCGATTCGACGGTTCTCTGCACTTACTCTTATGACCAGAGGTTTTGCTTGAAATATTCTGCCTTGTCATCGATGTACGATTTTCCACAACTTCTTCCCAAGCTATTTATCTTATAAACACAATTGGAGGTGTACTTTAATGGCCAATTTATTCTTCATACGGGTAAATAAATTAAGATACAAAATAAATAGGATAGGTCCAAGGTCACTACCTTTTCGCTTTTAATGGAGATTTTGGTGCCTTCGCAGCAGGTCGATGGGGCCAATTTTCGCGCAGCTTTAGTAGCCAACTGCTTTCGAGGAGACTTTGCTGCTTTCATTCTTTTTTTTTTTAATTTTGGCGAAGGCTCTTTGGCCCATTGCGCCATAAGGGGGGGCTTTCATTCTAAAATGTATAATTTTTGATACAAATTAAGGATTTGTCCAAATAATCAATTTTGTTATCGTAATGTTTGTATGTTGATTGCTGCGGCCTTTGTAGTTTAATTATTTTCGCTAGAGACGTTGCTGCTTTCTTAGCTTTTGTTGCTGGCTTTCATTCTAAAATGTATAATTTTTGATAAAACTTAAGGATTTGTCCAAATAATAAATCACTTCCACATTCTCAAAGGCAAACTGGTGGCCTTTTTCGTGTTGTTCGACCAGGGCGGTTCGCTGATTCGACGCTTCTCTGCACTTACTCTTATGGCCAGAGATTCTGCTTGAAATATACTGCCTTATCATCGATGTACGATTTTCCACAACTTCCCTCCAAGCTATTTATCTTATAAACACAATTGGAAGTGTACTTTAATGTCCCAATTTATTCTTCATACGGGTAAAAAAATTAAGATACAAAATAAATAGGATAGGTCCAAGGTTTTTTTCGCTTTTGATGGAGATTTTGGTGCCTTCGCAGCAAGTCGATGGTGCCGATTTTCGTGCCGCTTTCGTGGCCAACTGTTTTCGAGGAGACTTTGCTGCTTTCATTATTTTTTTTTAAATTTTGGCGAAGGCTCTTTGGCCCATGGCGCCCTAAGGGGGGGGGGGGGGCTTTCATTCTAAAATGTATAATTTTTGATAGAATTGATTGAAATATACTGCCTTGTCACCGATGTACGATTTTCGACAACCTCTTCCCAAGCTATTTATCTTATAAACACAATTGGAAGTGTACTTTAATGGCCAATTTATTCCTCATACGGTTAAAATAATTAATATACAAAATAAATAGGATAGGTCCAAGGTCACTACCTTTTCGGTTTTGATGGAGATTTTGGTGCCTTCGCAGCAGGTCGATGGGGCCGATTTTCGCGCAGCTTTGGTAGCCAGTTGCTTTCGAGGAGACTTTGCTGCTTTCATTCTTTTTTTTTTAAATTTTGGCGAAGGCTCTTTGGCCCATTGCAAATTTGACTGGAGAAAAGTTGTTTCTTTTTAAAGGAAGTTGATGATATTTAGGTACATTTCCGACAAATTTTCCACGTCTGTTTTTCAGTTAACCGTCGCAGGATCTTAATTTCTTTATGGAACACCTGTACATTCTCGAAGGCAAACTGGTGGCCTTTTTTTAAGTGTTGTTCGACCAGGGCGGTTCGCTGATTCGACGGTTCTCTGCACTTACTCTTATGGCCAGAGATTCCGCTTGCAATATACTGCCTTGTCACCGATGTACGATTTTCCACAACTTCTTCCCAAGCTATTTATCTTATAAACACAATTAAAAGTGTACTTTAATGGCCCAAGTTATTCTTCATACAAGTAAAAAAAATTAAGATGCAAAATAAATAGGATAGGTCCAAGGTTTTTTTCGCTTTTGATGGAGATTTTGGTGCCTTCGCAGCAGGTCGATGGGGCCGATTTCCTGGCTGCTTTAGTTGCCAGTTGCTTTCCTGGAGACTTTGCTGCTTTCATCCTTTTTTTTTTAATTTTGGCGAAGGCTCTTTGGCCCATGCAAATTTGACTGGAAAAAAGTTGATTCTTTTTAAAGGAAGTTAATGATATTTAGGTACATTTTCGATAAATTTTCCACGTCTGTTTTGAAGTTAACCGTCGCAGGATTTTTCTTAATTTCTTTATGGAGCACTTCTACATTCTCGAAGGCAAACTGGTGGCCTTTTTCTAAGTAGTGTTCGACCAGGGCGGTTCGCTAATTTGACGGTTCTTTGCAGGTACTCTTATGGCCAGAGATTCTGCTTGCAATATACTGCCTTGTCACCGATGTACGATTTTCCACAACTTCTTCCCAAGCTATTTATCTTATAAACACAATTGGAAGTGTACTTTAATGGCCAATTTATTCTTCATACGGGTAAAAAAATTAAGATACAAAATAAATAGGATAGGTCCAAGGTCACTACCTTTTCGCTTTTGATGGAGATTTTGGTGCCTTCGCAGCAGGTCGATGGGGCCGATTTTCGCGCCGCTTTCGTTGCTAACTGCTTACGAGGAGACTTTGCTGCTTTCATTCTTTTTTTTTTAATTTTGGCGAAGGCTCTTTGGCCCATTGCAAATTTGACTGGAAAAAAGTTGTTTCTTTTTAAAGGAAGTTGATGATATTTAGGTACATTTCCGATAAATTTTCCACGTCTGTTTTGAAGTTAACCGTCGCAGGGTCTTTCTTAATTTCTTTATGGAGCACTTCTACATTTTCGAAGGCAAACTGGTGGCCTTTTTCTAAGTGTTGTTCGACCAGGGCAGTTCGCTGATTCGACGGTTCTCTGCACGTACTCTTATGGCCAGAGATTCTGCTTGAAATATACTGCCTTGTCACCGATGTACGATTTTCCACAACTTCTTCCCAAACTATTTATCTTATAAACACAATTGGAAGTGTACTTTAATGGCCCAATTTATTCTTCATGCGGGTAAAAAAATTAAGATACAAAATAAATAGGATAGGTCCAAGGTCACTTTCGCTTTTGATGGAGATTTTGGTGCCTTCGCAGCAGGTCGATGGGGCCGATTTCCTGGCCGCTTTAGTAGCCAACTGTTTTCGAGGAGACTTTGCTGCTTTCATTTTTTTTTAAATTTTGGCGAAGGCTCTTTGGCCTATTGCAAATTTGACTGGAAAAAAGTTGTTTCTTTTTAAAGGAAGTTGATGATATTTAGGTACATTTTCGATAAATTTTCCACGTCTGTTTTGAAGTTAACCGTTGCAGGATCTTTCTTAATTTCTTTATGGAGCACTTCTACATTCACGAAGGCAAACTGGTGGCCTTTTTCTAAGTGTTGTTCGACCAGGACGGTTCTCTGCACTTACTCTTATGGCCAGAGATTCTGCTTGAAATATACTGCCTTGTCACCGATGAACGATTTTCCACAACTTCTTCCCAAGCTATTTATCTTATAAACACAATTGGAAGTGTACTTTAATGGCCCAATTTATTCTTCATATGTCAACGCCAACTCAATACTTTTGTCTTCTTGGCATGGTTTCTGTGTATGTGGCTTTTTAGACTTTTGTAGGTTTTAAAAGGTATGCTGCAATTCTTATAGGCACAAATTTCCAGGACCATTTCTTACATTCCTGTGAAAAAAAACATGTTTAGGAAATTTATTAACCGTTGCCAGTTTCTGAGCACATAAATTGCCTTTGTAGATCGTCTTATCGGCCATACTATTTTGATTTATGAACCACTTACCTTTTTTTTACAAAAAAAACACTAGAGATACAACAATAAACATGAATTTTTCACTAAATGCGATGTAAAGCGCATGGACGAGTCAGTGATGAGGAATGCGCTGTGGTGGCGTGCCATACGCTAATATTACTTGCAGTATTGTAAAATTTACAACACAAAATGTAAAAATACGTTTAATTATGTAAAATCGCATTAAATAATGTAATTTACCATAAATTGTTGTAAATTTACATGTGTAAATGTTAATTCTCCAATAAATAATGAAATAAATCAAAATTTACTGTAAATTTAAATTTTGTTTGTGAAAATACAAAATACATTTTATTTTTTCATAAACTTACGTAAAAACGCAATAACACAGTTGTAAATCGTACAACATCGTTATTGTGAAAGTACATCTGTTTTTATAGTGTACGGGTAAAAAAATTAAGATACAAAATAAATAGGATAGGTCCAAGGTCACTACCTTTTCGCTTTTGATGGAGATTTTCGTGCCTTCGCAGCAGGTCGATGGGGCCGATTTTCGCGCAGCCTTGGTTGCCAGTTGCTTACGAGGAGACTTTCCTGCTGTTATTCTTTTTTTTTAATTTTGGCGAAGGCTCTTTGGCCTATTGGAAATTTGACTGGAAAAAAGTTGTTTCTTTTTAAAGGAAGTTGATGATATTTCCGATAAATTTTCCACGTCTGTTTTGAAGTTAACCGTCGCAGGATCTTTCTTAATTTCTTTATGGAGCACTTCTACATTCTCGAAGGCAAACTGGTGGCCTTTTTCTAAGTAGTGTTCGACCAGGGCGGTTCGCTGATTCGACGGTTCTCTGCACTTACTCCTATGGCCAGAGATTCTGCTTGAAATATACTGCCTTGTCACCGATGTACGATTTTCCACAACTTCTTCCCAAGCTATTTATCTTATAAACACAATTGGAAGTGTACTTTAATGGCCCAATTTATTCTTCATACGGGTAAAAAAATTAACAAACAAAATAAATAGGATAGGTCCAAGGTCACTATCTTTTCGCTTTTGATGGAGATTTTGGTGCCTTCGCAGCAGGTCGATGGGGCCGATTTCCTGGCTGCCTTAGTAGCGAACTGTTTGCGAGGAGACTTTGCTGCTTTCATTATTTTTTTTTTAATTTTGGCAAAGGCTCTTTGGCCCATTGCGCCATAAGAGAGGGGGGGGGCTTTTATTCTAAAATGTATCATTTTTGATACAACTTAAGGATTCGTCCAAATAATCAATTTTGTTATTGTAACGTTTGTATGTTGATTGCTGCGGCCTTTGTAGCTTAATTATTTTCGCTAGAGACGTTGCTGCTTTCTTAGCTTTTGTTGCTGGCTTTCATTCTAAAATGTATAATTTTTGGTAAAACTTAAGGATTTGTCCAAATAATAAATATTTTTGTCATAATGTAGCTGCTTTTATGCTCGAGGTGATTTTACTTAACTTGATTTCATCTTTCATACCTACTCAACAATAAAAACCTAAAAAAAAATAGATTAATTTATCATTTTATCTGATTATTATTTTTATAATTGAATGATGTGGTTATATTTGATGTTAAATATTTTTAAGTTTCAAATTAAGACCGAAAAACACATCATTCAATTAATGATATTTTCAGTTTGTCTGTCTTAAAAGACGCAATTATTTTCAAGTATTATTTTTATACTCCAACAATCAATTAAGGTCATGTTAAGTATCAACTTATGCAAACTTTTATTTTTATTTTGACAATTTTGGTTTGATCAATCCGAATTGTATAGCGTACATACAGTTAAAATCTCCACCAAAAACAAAATTTGGTGCTCGTTTAAATAAAAATGAAACTTCATGCCCGAAAAAATTTTCTCGTTTATTTTTGTTATTAAATTGGGACTATACACATTTAATATTCGAGTATTATTTACCAAAATGCTGAGGCCGCGTGGTGATTTAAAACAAACTACATTCTAATATTTTATATTTTTTCTTTATGTATTTTAGTCCCCTTGAAGTTGTTAATGACATTTGTTAAAAAATTATAATTATCAAGAAATGTCAACTCTGTAAATTATACTTTTTGAAATAAACATATATTAATAATGTGTATTAAAATAGCTCCTACGGTTTTTTCGGAGTATTTGGCGATCATTGTATCTACGCTGCGAAGTACAAAGGATAATTTGTTTGACAAGCCTGGTAAATGAAAAAGGCTGCCGGTCACGTTTAGTGGAGAGATATTCGTATCTCAGGACAAAAGCGAAGTAAAGCCGGTGGTTCCGTGTGCGTATACTCGTGCACGTTAAAGATCCGAACCTGAGGCTGGAATTGTCTCGGGTCTCGTTGGAGGCATGTACAATGGGCCCAATTAAGAGACCTAAGTGCATCAACCTTGAGTTGACCTCTACTTAAATCCAGATTCAGAAGCCTGGTATCAACGAAATTTTAGCATATTTCTTTACTGCTGGTCGATCTTCCTCTTGTTTCAATGGTGTTTCTATATTTAAGCCTCGTTGTCTGTTGTTTGTTATTGTCGTTGTCATGTTTTGTATTGCGTCCGTGGTACTTATTCCTTGTCTGTATCCATATTGATGTCTGTGTAGTTTGCCTTTGCGCTCAAGGCTGTATGTCAGTCGTTTGTTGGAGAGTTTAAATAAATAATAACTTTATTTTATACTCAGCGGAGTTTAGCTAAAAACTATTTTAGTCGACTGAGTTTAAAAAAAAAAATACAATTCCTAAATAAAAAATATAAAGAAATTAATACTCCTTACCTTGGATATTTGATGATTTCTGTGGCGAATGTTTAATATAAAACAATGATTCTCTCCAAACCACACCTTATTTAGAAATACGTATTCAGATTTTTCTAAATAAAGTGTGGTTTGGAGAGAATCATTGTTTTTTACTCCTTACCTTACCTTACCCTAACTAAGGAACAAAAAAAATAGTTAAAAATTATTTAATTGTTTAATTGAACAGAAAACAAATTGTGCTTAAACTTTTTTTTTTAAATTTGCAATAGAAAGACTCTTATATTCTTGTGGTACTAAATTATACAACATCACTGCCCTGTATGAGAAACTCCTTTTAAACAAAGTGGTACGATGTTAAGGTATACTGAGTGTTTGAGAAACGCCTCTTAGCTCCCTATCATGCTGCGTGCTACGAAATTGTAGTTTTTCTGCCAGATACACAGGCTTTTTTTGTCTTGAGAACGCTATGTACTAAAGAAATAACATGCAGTTTTATACGATTCGTTATATTTAGCCACCTTAATTCCTCTAACTTATAACGTACATGATCCCTTGCCCTGATGCCGTATATAAATCGAATGCAGGAATTTTGCAACACCTGCAAGCGATTTAATGTGACACCATCAAGATAGGGACCATATACCACATCACAATAATTACAATGACTTAACACGAGACTTTCACACAATTGTTTTTTTAGGTGCACACTCATTATTATGTCCTTACTGCGATAAAGCGTTCTTAGGGACCCATAACATCGCTGTATAATTTTTTTTGTATGATCCTTGAACCTTAGATCACTATCTAACATCAGCCCCAGATTCCTTACTGATTTTTCTTGCTTAATAGAGATGTCATTTATCTTGATGTTTATGCGCTCATAACACTTTAAGTGATGTGGTCCTAGGAATATCAGCAAGGATTTGTCTGGGTTTAACCTTAGACCATGATCCTTGGAATAGTTGGATATGTTGGCCAGCGTGGTGTTCAGAATGTTTTGGCATCGTTAGACTCTACATGTTTGTCAAGTATTTTCCCAAGGGTCGGTACTAAGCTAATAGGTCTGAGTGTTTTGTACTTTTTTTTGTATTAGTATGAGGTCTGCTATTTTCCATATGGTAGGGAAGTGTCCGTGTGTCAGGCAGTTGTTGTATAGGTCGTCTTGGAGGGTCTCGTATATGTGAGTCATTGCTTCGTTTGGAATTTTGTCCTGTACAGTTGCGGTCCTTTTCTTTAATGTTTTTATTACGTCTCGTATTTCGTCTTTCGTGAAAGGAAAGTCGTTCTCTGTTTCGTGGGTTATTGTCGATTGTCTTATGTACTTTTGTCTTGTGGTGTCCATTTGTTCGTTATCTGTTGGAAAAAATTTGTTCTTTTTGTGTTGTTGTGTATGCACCAACGTCCTTTTAGTTCATTTCTCTAAAGGAAATGTACTATTGTAATTGCAATTTCTGAAAATCGATGTTTTTTTGAAACTGTGCCTAAACGAAGCAAGATACGTAAATGTTAAGGGTGTTGGAAAGATGCTACAAAAAATTACCGATCTTTTGATACTAGAATCATATCGATCGGACCATCCACTGGGTTGTTATTTAAAAATATCACTTTGGTGTATGTTAGGATGGATGGATGGATGGATGGATGGATGGATGGATGGATGTACGGAGCAAAAAATTTCTTTAACCGTAATTTACTCAATTATGGTACTAGGTAGAAGGTTCAAACTTGGTATAAGTAAATACCAAAGTCTTGTGGTCAAGATGACCACAAGGTCATACTGACCACTGGTCAAGGTTAGTAGATATTGCATGCAAAAAAAAATCTAGCCCAAAATATTGTGATTTTTTTTTGCTTAAACATATTCTTTCGGAGAGCCCTTTATGTTAAAATTTAAAAAAAAAAATTCTATGTCTAGGAAAAGAGCTATGACGTTTTCAAATGTCAATGTTTGCATTGACATAGCTCCAATACTACAATAGTTAGAGGACTCAAACTTGGAGGATGGATACACAAGAGACAGGGGTTCAAGGTCATGTCAAGGTCATATCTTTTTGAAGGTCAATAGCATTTTTATTATTAAAAATGTATGTTAAAGTAAATGCAAGGTAAATGTTGGACATGTTTTTGAAAACACAAAAGATTGTTCTTGTGTTTCGGACTTAGTAAGCCATCTTCAGGAAATTATTTATAGTTTGACTTAATTATCTCATACACCATAATAGTTAAAGGTCTCAAACTTGGAGGATGGATAACCAAAAGATAAGAGTTCAAGGTCATGTAAAGGTCATATTGATTGAAAGGTCAATAGCATTTTTATTATTAAAAAGCTATGTTGAGGAAAATGTAAGGTAAATGTTGGACATATTTTTGAAAACACAAGAAGTTGCTCTTGTGTTTCGGACTTGGTAAGCCATCTTCAGGAAACGATTTATAGTTTGACTTCAATTATCTCATACACCTTAATAGTTAGAGGTCTCAAACTTGGAGGATGGATAACCAAAAGACAAGAGTTCAAGGTCATGTCAAGGTCATATTGATTGAAAGGTCAATAGCATTTTTATTATTGAAAACCTATGTTAAGGTAAATGCAAGGTAAATGTTGGACATATTTTTGAAAACACAAGAAGTTGTTCTTGTGTTTCGGACTTAGTAAGCCAACTTCAGGAAACGATTTATAGTTTGACTTCAATTATCTCATACGCCACAATAGTTAGAGGTCTCAAACTTGGAGGATGGATAACCAAAAGACAAGAGTACAAGGTCATGTCAAGGTCATATTGATTAAAAGGTCAATAGCATTTTTATTATTAAAAACCTATGTTAAGGTAAATGCAAGGTAAATGTTGGACATGCTTTTGAAAACACAAAAGGTTGTTCTCGTGTTTCGGACTAAGTAAGCCATCTTCAAGGAACGATTTATAGTTTGACTTTAATTATCTCATACACCACAATAGTTAATGGTCCCAAACTTGGAGGATGGATAACCAAAAGATAAGAATTTAAGGTCATGTCAAGGTCATATTGTTTAAAAGGTCAATAGCATTTTTATTATTAAAAACCTATGTTAAGGTAAATGCAAGGTAAATGTTGGACTTGTTTTTTGTTGTCATACCTACAGCTTTAAAACAATGACCTTGAAACTTATAAGTAACCTTTTTTTATAAAAATAAAAGAAATCTAAGGATGTTAGAACGCCCTTAATCTTATCTTTTTAAACTATTTTAATTTGACTTTACTTAATTTCATTTCTTACATCTGTAGGACGGTAATATTAAAACCAAATATTTTTTAAACTGATAAAATTTTAAAATAACTGTTCACACAATTGACTTACGGATGTAAGAAATGAACTCAAGAGTCGAATCTACCGACTCAGCTAGTTTAGTTCATTTCTCTAAAGGAAATGTACTATTGTAATTGCAATTTCTGAAAATCGATGTTTTTTTGAAACTGTGCCTAAACGAAGCAAGATACGTAAATGTTAAGGGTGTTGGAAAGATGCTACAAAAAATTACCGATCTATTGATACTAGAATCATGTCGATCGGACCATCCATTGGGTTGTTATTAAAAAATATCACTTTGCTGTATGTTAGGATGGATGGATGGATGGATGGATGTACGGAGCAAAAAATTTCTTTAACCGTAATTTACTCAATTATGGTACTAGGTAGAAGGTTCAAACTTGGCATAAGTAAATACCAAAGTCTTGTGGTTAAGATGACCACAAGGTCATACTGACCACTGGTCAAGGTTAGTAGATAATGCATGCAAAAAAAAATCTAGCCCAAAATATTGTGATTTTTTTTTGCTTAAACATATTCTTTCGGCGAGCCCGTTGTGTAAAATTTTTTTAAAAAAAATTCTATGTCTAGGAAAAGAGCTATGACGTTTTCAAATGTCAATGTTTGCATAGACGTAGCTCCAATATTACAATAGTTAGAGGACTCAAACTTGGAGGATGGATACACAAGAGATAGGGGTTCAAGGTCATGTCAAGGTCATATCTTACTAAAGGTCAATATCATTTTTATTATTAAAAAACTATGCTAAGTTAAATGCAAGGTAAATGTTGGACCTTCTGGATTATCTTCAGGAAACGCTTTGACTTAAACAAAAAAATGAATGTAACGTAAGAAATGAACTCAAGAGTCGGATCCACCGGCCTCGACTCAGCTAGTTTATGTTGGTGTCTCTTGTCGAAGGTTTTTTGGTCATAGTTAATTTGTGTATTTTGTCCCATGGGTTGGTCTCAATGAGCATATCTAAAGTTTCCTGCGCATGTTTTGCTTTGGCGTCTCTTATTAAGTTTCTATACAGTGCGAGGCAAAAGTCCGCCCCCCCCCCCCCACCTTAACTTTTGAACGGTTTGAGATATTGATTTAAAAAAAATTCTTGACAAATTAGCACTAAAAAAAACTACCTTTTGACGAAATTGGTTTTTCAAAAAATAATAACCCCTACATAGGGGGACTATCTACTTAATTTTTTTAAATGTAAAGAGGGGTCAAGTGATCCCTCATTTGAAAGCTATTTTTATTTCCAAGACAATGACGCTTACGAATTTTAGATTGATTCAGTAGTTCTATTGTACTGTGCGTTTTAAAATAAAGCACAAAAATCCTGTTTTACGTAATAAATGCAACAATAAAAGACTTAAGTGACTCCAAAGTAAGTAGGGGTATATGTTTTCTTTTTATTTAAAAATATTTATAATTTTTTTTTGTTAGTATGTTTTATAACAAATGTTTCAAAATAACCTACCAAAATTATTTTTTTTTCAAAAAAACGAAGTAAAATAGGGTTAAAAATATAATTAATTAAAAAAAAATTATTTAGAAGCATAAGATTTTGTTTATTTGTATTTTATGTTGGGACACAGGGTATAACACGTTTTAACAAAAAAATATTGGATATTTTATTTAATTATAGAAAAACATTCACCCTTACCTAATTTCAAATAGTTTTATTTTTTCACTGTTGCATTTATTAAGTAAATCGTTTTTTTTATTGAGAAGCTCCTAGCCAAAAAAATAATAAATACATCTTAAATTGGTAAACACCATTTTGTTAGAAATAAAAATCCCTTCCAAATGAGGGGTCACTTTTTACATTAAAAAAAACTAAGTTCATAGTTCCCCCATCTGGGGGTTATTATTTTTTAATAATCCAAATATGTCAAAAGGTAGTTTTTTTTGTGTAAATTAACCTAAAAATTTTTGGAAATCAATATCTCGAACCGTTCAAAAGTTAAGGCCAGGGGGGGGGGACTTTTGCCTCTCACTGTATACCCGCCTCATTTGCACGTATGTCTCTTGCTTTTCCTGCCTTAGGTGAGGGATATTTTCCGCTTGCCAGCGTTGTCTTGACTTACGGGCGTTGGATTTTGCATGATCTAGTTCCCTCGTCCACCACTCATTGTTAAGGCTGTCGCTTGTGCCTGATGTACGATTTATGTGTTTTTTGCAGACTTGTTTGCATATTTTTTGTAGTCTTTCCGCTTCTGCATTTAACCTTTTTGCGGTTTCTAAGTTACTTTTGCTGCCTTGTTGCTTAGTTATTTCGTTTTGTTGGCTTAATTTTTGTTTGAATGTCGTCCAGTTCGTGTTTTCGAAGTCGTAAGTCTTTGTTTGAGTGATTGTTCTGTTTATGTCTGTCTTGAATCGATATGTTATGTACTTGTGGTCACTTAGAGTTTCGTCATTTAATATTTTCCAGTCAGTTATGTCTATGTCTCGGGTCATGGTCATGTCTACCCAACTTGTTCCTCTGGTCGATTGAAAGGTTGCTTGGCTGTAGGGGTCGTTTTCTATGGTCATGTTGTGTGCAATTGTCCAGTCCAGTAATTTTTCACCTCTTATGTCGTTGTGCGTCCCTCCCCACGCTTGGTTGTGGGCGTTGAGGTCTCCTTAAAGTGGTATTTATTATGCGATTCATAAAATGACGGGAATAATGATTCTTAATTAGCTCTATTTCCAACATCATCAGGTTGTTAGGAGAGCTGGGGTGAGTTTTGGAAACCTTGGCCAGGGCGCCACCGTCGACCAGAAGAGTCGACAGAAAAAGAACTTACACAAATAAGACACAAAATAGGTTTAGAAAATTTACGTACATTAACGAAGTTACATTTATTTGAAATATTAAATGAATGAATTTAAATTAGTTTAGTTAAATGTTAAAAAAATTGAATTAATAGGAAAAGTTAACAACAAATTACCACCTCTTTAGGCTGGAAGCCCCAAACGGCACTCTCGTTCTCCTTGGGTGATCCAGGTGGCTGGTTGGCTGCGTTGGTTGCTTGTCTTGAAACTTAGTTAGATCATAGGTCCGCAAGAAAACATGTGGTGAAACCCGAGGTGAGACTTGATTATTTTCCAAACGACGTAAAAATGGATTTACTTCAAAAAGATGTGATTGGAATAAAGCTGATCCCAAATTAAAAGCCTATTTTATAAAATTTAACTTAGAAATTGACGCCACATGAAAACCGCGTGGTGTGATTTTTCTTTTTTATTTAAATAAATAAAAATTAGCTTACCTTACTATGTAAGACCTTCAGAACACTTTTAAGAGTGAGTAGTTTACAGCTTTTTGCTTCTACATTTAATTAAATGTTAAATTACCTTAGGATGTCGCCATTTAACGACCTGATATGTGATATACGCTATATGCGTTTCGCACAAAAGTTGCACAAAAAAAGGGAAGGAAATGACTTGCCTTTTGCATTTTATACCTGTAACACTCTTGATCAGGTATTTTAATTAGGTTATGTTGGTAATTAAACTGCTCAACAATTGAAGTGGACGGATTTTAAAATTTTATTTCAAACATACTTTCGATTTTTTTCTGGCGATAATTTTTTTGTCATAATAACTTGGGACCCCCTTTTATAAAATGGCATTACATTCCTTATGATACCTCCTACCACGCGTTCAAAAAAAATATTGTTTAAATTCTTAAAAATTTACATTTTGTTTTAATTTTTTTTCCTGCTGTTTTACAAGTCGGGCGAGGTTTTTTCCTCCTAATTTTAAGGATTTTATCCTTTGAGACTTTTATTATCACCATTAAAAAACTGTTTGACCTACGACAGCTTGAATGGGGCTCTGGTCCAAGAAAAGGGCCAAACTTTTTTTTGTGTCACATATCATTATTTCTGAGGCCTAAAATTACCATGATTAGACAGGCAGAGTATATTTTCAATATAAGGGAGGTCTTTAAAGGGCTAAAACACTTTTCAAAATGCAATATCTTCAATTTATTGCACTCTGAGATTTTACATAAAA
This sequence comes from Cartodere bifasciata, assembly GCA_963920755.1. Taxonomy (NCBI): domain Eukaryota; kingdom Metazoa; phylum Arthropoda; class Insecta; order Coleoptera; family Latridiidae; genus Cartodere; species Cartodere bifasciata. The sequence continues at coordinate 491,690 of OY987201.1, read as the reverse complement.
AGGGATTTGGACCAACAATTTGTTGGAAGTGTACAGGGTGTCCCACGTAAGATGACCCAACCCCTTATCTCAGGAACTACAAATGCTAGCAAATTTTTGTTTTCGCAGGATTGTTTGTAATGTACCAAATTTTTATTTTTAGTAATGTTTCACTCTACAGGGTGTTCCATTTACTCGGAACACACATTCACATCTTTATTTTAAATGGAACACCCTATATTTTTTAATATTTTTAAATACTTCCAAAAAAGAGAATTATGTTGTTAAAAGTCCGAAATCTCCAACTTTTTTAGTTTTTGCAAAAAAAAAAATTTTCTGAAATTTTTGCCAGTTGCAGTATTATTTTTAAAAAAATCATTGCGCTTTTCATGAGTGATATTTTTGCATGAAATTTAAACACCATATAATTAAGATGCTTAAAACGCATTTTCATCTAAAATTTGATGAAAAATCATAACCGGAAGTGAAAAATCCGCCATTGAATATCAATTCATTAAAACCGTTTTATTTCTGAAAAATTAAATGCAAAGCTATATTTTTTTGCCCCATTAAATTTACTTTTTAATTTTCTTTCATTTGATACCCCACTTCCCTATACTTATCTCCAACCCTTTTGGAGATATTCGATAAGGGTAGTTTTACGAATAGTTTTTACTCCAATTACAAAAAATATATCACATACATGTTTTCTTTAAAAGAATAATCAAATTGCCTTAGCCTTTTTTTAATTAAATTTAAATAAAACATAATTGGGGTAAAAACGATTCCTAAAAACACCCTTATCGAGTATCTCCAAAAGGGTTGGAGATAGGTATAGGGAAGTGAGGTATTAAATGAAAGGAAATTAAATAGTAAATTTAATGGGCCAAAAAAAAATACAGCTTTGCATTTAATTTTTCAGAAATAAAACGGTTTTAATGTATCGATATTCAATGGCGGATTTTTCACTTCCGGTAATGATTTTTGATCAAATTTTAGATGAATATGCCTTTTAAGCATCTTAATTATACAGTGTTTAAATTTCATGCAAAAATATCACACATGAAAAGCACAATAATTTTTTTTAAAAAATACTGCAACCGGCAAAAATTTCAGAAAATTTTTTTTTTTGCAAAAACTAAAAAAGTTGGAGATTTCGTAGTTTTAACAACATAATCCTCATTTAAGGGAGTATTTAAAAATATAAAAAAATATAGGGTGTTCCATTTAAAATAAAGAAGTGAATGTGTGTTCCGAGTAAATGGAACACCCTGTAGAGTGAAACATTACTAAAAATAAAAATTTGGTTTATTACAAACAATTCTGCGAAAACAAAAATTTGCTAGCATTTGTAGTTCCTGAGATAAGGGGTTGGGTCATCTTACGTGGGACACCACCTGTACATTGAACTGCTTATTTTGGCACAAATCATTTGTACAAGAATACATAATAATAATTTAATACCTAAAAGTGTCAAACCTGGTTCGTCATTGACCCTGCAGGTGATGGCATTAACAAGAGCGAGGGATCTGAAACGTCTGTTGTGGAGCAGTTTAGTGTAGTAGGTAATTTATCGACTCTGCGTTGGCATCATCGAGTATCAAAGTTCGGAGACCATTACCTAACCTCAAATTAAAAATGTAAACAATAGCTGATTTAAAATACTAGAAATTATGTGCTTTATGGGTAAGTAAAGCGGAGACCTGGCCCAAGGGCAAGACGTAAGTGCATTGTAACCCTAGAGTGGTCACCCATCCAAGTACTAACCGAGCCAGACCTTGCTTGACTTCAGTGATCGTGTGACCATTGACCAAGCGTCCTAGCTACTCGCTCCCTAAGTTTTCTATACATTTTTGTCTTAGTCTTATTAGATAATAATATAAAGGTATCCTAACGCTTATTTTGTCGTAGGCATGACATTCTCAAGGTGGCTGAGACCCAACCCACAGCACGAAGAGCCAATACGTAAGTACTTTGTCGACATATTACACAAACTAAACATAAATGTTAAATTAAAAAATAAATGCTGTATTTTGATGTAGCTTGTTTTAAGTTTTTATGTTTTGTTTCAGCGTCTGGAGATGGGTTTTATATAGTGTCGAGGCCAAGGGCCATAAGAAAATGTGCGCAGAATAACACCAATATCTGCGAAATGACACCAGGGTTGAACTTTCTACAGATCCCCCGAAACAAAACATTTGAGCCCACCAGTAATTGGCCGAACATGGTAAGTACACATTACTACATCGTATATCAAAATGATTTAAATAAAGTTAAAAATCATTATGGCGTTTATTTAAATTCAAAATTTTGTGTTACAGCGCCGCAGATTCGTGATTTTAAATTTGGCACAGGGCACTATAGAACTTACACGAGGAGGAATAACGGCAGTATACGACCAACCCACAGTGAACATGATTGTGCGAAGAGGTAAGTAACATTTATTTCACCGTTATTGTTTTATTTTTTCCCTACTATTAAACGGAAAGAGCATTACTTAAAACTTTTCTTTAAATTTCCAGGAGAGGAGTGCATAATAAAGGCGCTGCGAGGACCTGCATCACTTTATATGCATTCAACCGGGCAGGTCGATGCACCCAGAGAGGCAGAACCATACTAGGAATCTTATAGAATGAGGCAAAAGGCAACAGGCAATGGCAACACATATATATATACACAGGTAAGCAAATGGGGCAACAGGCAGGCAACATAGGGCGTTTTAATTAAATTATTTATTTATTTATTTTAACAGAGGACAAGCATTTTAATTAATTTATTATTTTAATAATTTTAACATTTAACATTTTAACGGAGACGCCGGATTAATAAACTGAAAGTAATAAAATGTACTCAGAAAGTGTTTGTTGTTCTGAAAGAAAGGGACACTGATGGTTTTAATACTCTTTACGAATGGGTAAATTGAATACACGGATGAATGGAGTTGAAGACAGCAAGTGTATAATCTGTCATGTTTTCCGGTATTATCGAAAATACATCATCAATGTATATTTTGAGAAAAGGTAACTTAAACATGAGTTTCCTTTCAACATCCTGCAGAATTTGATTCATTACTATCTTAACAGAGATAGGTGACGCTGGAGAGCCCATCAGGCAGCCTTCTTTTTGCAAATAATACTGTCCGTCGTAAAGTAAATAACTACTTCCAAAAATAAAATCAACCAACTCTATAAAAACCTTAAACTGCATTTTTGTGTATTTTTCTAGACGGATCCAGTTCTCTTTCTCAAACATCACAGTAGTTAAAGGTTTCAAACTTGAAAGATGTATAACCAAAAGAGAGAAGTTTAAAGTTATGCCAAGGTCATATTGTTTGAAAGATCAAGAGCATTTTTATTATTAAAAAACTATGTTAAGTTAAATGCAAGGTAAATGTTGTACATGTTTTTGAAAACACAGAAGGTTGTTCTTATGTTTCGGGCTTAGTAGGCCATCTTCAAGAAACGATTTATAATGTGTTTTCGATTATCTCAAACAACACAATAGTTAAAGGTTTCAAACTTGAAAGATGGATAACCAAAAGACAGAATTTCAAGGTCATATTGTTTGAAAGGTCAATTGCATTTTTTTTATTAAAAAACTAATTTAAGTTAAATGCAAGGTAAATGTTGGACGTGTTGTTCTAAACATAAAAAGTTGTTCTTATGTTTCGGGCTTAGTAGGCCATCTTCGGAAAACGATTTATAGTTTGACTTCGATTATCTTAAATACCACAATAGTTAAAGGTATTGTACTTGAAAGATGGATAACCAAAAGACAGGGGTTTAAGATCATGTCAGAGCACATCGTTTGAAAGGTCAATAAAAATTTTATTTTTAAAGTGATACGTCAGATTAAAAGCACAGTAAATGCTGTACACGCTTTTAAAAACATGAAAGGTTGTTTTTATATTTCGAACTTTGTGGGCCATCTTTAGAAAACGCTTTACAGTTTTATTCAAACACAAGTAATGAAAATTCCAAACTTAGAGAATAGATGATTAGGACATGGGTTCAAAGTTTTGTTAAGGTCATATCGTTTAAAAGTTCAATAGAATTTTTACAATAATTCAAAAACTATTTTATGCAAAATGCAATGCAAATGTTGGACATGTCTTTAAAAACATACAAAGTTTTGGACCTTCAGGAAAAGTTTTGATTCTAACAAAAAAAATTGAATTTTTAAGTAAGAAATGAACTCAAGAGTCAGATCTATAGGCCTCGACTAAGCTAGTTTGTTTTGTCTTATATAGTGTGAGGTGCAGTTATAATTTTAGTTCATTTCTCTAAAGAAAATGTACTATTGTAATTGCAATTTCTGAAAATCGATGTTTTTTTGCAACTGTGCCTAAACGAAGCAAGATACGTGAATGTTAAGGGTGTTGGAGAAATGCTACAAAAAATTACCGATCTTTTAAAACTAGAATCATATCGATCGAACCATCCACTGGGTTGTTATTAAATAATATCACTTTGGTGTATGTTAGGATGGATGGACGGATGGATGGATGTACGGGGCAAAAAATTTCTTTAACCGTAATTTTCTCAATTGTGGTACTAGATAGAAGGTTCAAACTTGGCATAAGTAAATACCAAAGTCTTGTGGTCAAGGTAAAATCTAGGTCATACTGACCACTGGTCAAGGTTAGTAGATATTGCATGCAAAAAAAAATCTAGTCCAAATTTTTGTGATTTTTTTTGTTTAAACATATTCCTTAGAAGAGCCCTTTGTGTAAAATTTTTTTTAAAAAAATTCTATGTCTAGGAAAAAAGCTATGACGTTTTCAAATGTCAATGTTTGCATTGACATAGCTTCAATACTACAATAGTTAGAGGACTCAAACTTGGAGGATGAATACAAAAGAGACAGGGGTTCAAGGTCATGTCAAGGTCATATCTTTCTGAAGGTCAATATCATTTTTATTATTAAAAAACTATGCTAAGATAAATGCAAGGTAAATGTTGGACATGTTTTTAAAAACACAAAACGTTACTCTTATGTTTCGAACTTATTAGGCCATCTTCAGGAAACGATTTATAGTTTTATTTCGGTTATCTCAAAGATTACAATGGTTACCGGTTTCCAACTTGGAGGGTGAATAACCAAAAGACAGAAGTTCAAGGTCATGTCAAGGTCATATTATTGGAAAGGTCAATAGCATTTTTATTATTAAAAAACTATGTTAAGTTTAAAGCAAGGTAAATGTTGGACATGTTTTTTAAAACACAAAAGGTTGTTCTTATGTTTCGGACTTAGTAGACCATCTTCAGGAAACGATTTATATTTTGACTTCGGTTATTTCAAAGATCACAATAGTTAAAGGTTTCAAACTAGAAGGATGGATAACCAAAAGACAGGAGTCCAAGGTCATGTCAAGGTCATAGTGTTTGAAAAGTCAATAGCATCTTTATTATTAAAAAAACTATGTCAAGTTAAATTCAAGGTAAATCTGGACATGTTTTTGAAAACACTAAAGATTTTACTTGTTTCGGACTCAGTAGGCCATTCTTCAGAAAGCGATTTATAGTTTGACTTCGGTTATCTCAAAGATCACAATAGTTAGAGGTTTCAAACTTGGTGGATAGATGACCAACATACAGGAGTTCAAGGTCATGTCAAGGTCATATTGTTTAAAAGGTGAATAGCATTTTTATTACTTAAAAACTATGTTAAGTTTAATGCAAGGTAAATGTTGTACATGTTTTTGAAAACACAAAAGGTTGTTCCTATGTTTCGGACTTAGTAGGCCATCTTCAGGAAGCGATTTATAGTTTGACTTCGGTTTTCTCAAAGATCACAAAAGTTAAAGGTTTCAAACTTTGAGGATGGATAACCAAAAGACAGGAGTTCAAGGTCATATCGTTTAAAAGTTCAATATAATTTTTATTATTCAAAAATTATTTGCTGTTAAATGCAATGTAAATGTTGGACATGTCTTTGAAAACATAAAAGGTTGTTTTATGTTTTGGATCTTCTGGAATATCTTCAGGAAACGCTTTGATTCTAACAAAAAAATTAATGTAACGTAAGAAATGAACTCTCGGATCCACCGGCCTCGACTCAGCTAGTTAAAAGTGGAAACTTTTGTGGGAATTCATGGTGGTCCAGGTTTTCACAAGGCAGATAAACTTTATAGGGTTTTTTATCAAATATTCATGCGTTATAAAATTTGATTTATCTAATGTGAGTCCTTGGCAGTTGATTAGTAGGACATCTTTCTTAAAATTTTTGGAGTTATTTGGGCTGGAAATATCTTCTAAAAAAAAACCGACTTATTCTCGTGGTTTGAGGCCACAGCGATGGTTCTTTGGCTTCGTTTTTCAAACGTTACTTTGAAGGAGCAGTAATGTTCTGTGTTTTTCAAAATAAGTTTTTTACATTTGGCGTGTTTATCTATACAGGGTGTTATTTTGTAGACTTTACTAGCGTTTTGCTCAGCTATGTGCAATTCGATTTCCATGAAGTTCTTAAATGGTCACTCCAGAAATTATCATGGACATCGAACTGCACATAGCTGAGCAAAACGCTACTAAAGTCTACAAAATAACACCCTGTAGTTTGAACATGGGTCAACATAACTTCTTGTGTTGTAGATGGATGGAGGTTAGTTATGCGAAAAATTGCAAATTTATTTGCATCTTTTAGAGCATTTGTGTCGTAATTACTACTAATAACTACGTCTTTATTATAATTAATTATTGTTTTGTTTCTTCTTGTTCTTTATTGGCTTGTGATTTTTATTTTCCAAGGTTGGCACTTTTGTTTTTGATTCATTTGAACTACTATCCTGACGGATTTGGTTTTGTACGGCTGGATACACTGCTTTGTCGGGAGGTGTTCGTCGGATTTCGCGAATTCTATTTACTTATAATAGTATTTCGGCCTATTTTTTTTTTTCCTATACAATTTGTATTTTAAGTTTACTTTGTGAGCAAAATGGTTTTTTAAATTCTGCTTCTTTTTTTATTAATAATAATAATTTATCCGAAGGTTTTGTTTGAATTTGATAGTGGGATTTTGGGGCTTACTGTTTTGCAAATCTCGTCAAGTGCACTTATTTTTAACTTTAACAAGTGGTTATTTTCTTCTATTTCTCAAACACGCTTCTTTAGGAGGTCATTCTTGTTGTTAGTAAAATGTCTCACCTCCAAGTTAGTCTCAGTCAGATAGGGGGTGGATTAATTGACAACAATTTAATTTAAATGTTAAGCGCTACATAAAGAAAAAATATATAATATTTCAAATAACATGTTTTAATTTAGATAGGAATTCCAAATTTTAGTACTAAACATTTTACATTTGTAAATGATAACGATATAATTTATTTTAATTTAATATAAATGATTTAATATTAATTTATTTTCAAGAAACCGGAATGAATTTGATTTCTTACTTCTCCCTGTATATTATTTGAAAGCGTCAAATTCTAACTTCATCCTGTATATTATTTGGAAGCGTCAAATTTCTTACTCCATCCAGTGTATTTAAACTTTAAACGTCAAATTAAATAAATAAATAAATTTATTTGTAAAGATAGAGCAAGATTATAAACATAGAGAACATAAAAAGGCGCGACAAAGTTTAAAAATTCTACAACTGAGTAGGGCTCCACCAGAACTAAGAGTTCAAAAATTTTCGTTCTAAACTTTTCCAGATCTGTGATTGTTTGAACATCTTTAGGAATTTTATTGAAAAATTTTACACACATATAATAACAATTTTTTTGAGTGAGGGCAAGGGAATGCTGTGGATAATTGTAATTAAAATCCAGATCCAGTGGTAATTTTGTCAAATGATTGATTCAAGATGATCTTTTTCTTTGTTATCTTTCTATACGTAGTCTAAATCTCTATATAAGATTAAGAGGTGGTGGTGCTTTTATTTTCTTATTTTATTCTTCCTTCATTGATGTTTACTAACTGTCTGACTCCCTAAAATCCATTCGTTTTATTGATATCTGCAGGGGTGGATGGGAATGGTCTGACCGGTCCTAGAAAAGAGAATTTATTTATTGGCAAGACAGTTTATATGAAAATAAATGATTGATGATAAATATACTTATTTAATTTAAGCTCCCTCTCCACGGATTCTTCGCGTCAATTGGATGTGTTTTTTCCATTCTTGCCTATTTGCCATTTCCCCCAGGTTTTCGATTCCGCAGAGCCTTAACGTCTTTCTTGTTATTGTCGCACCAGGTCTTTTTTATCTAGTTGGATATTTTTTTGTAAAAAGAAGACAGTTTTATATGAAAACAAATGATTGATGATAAATATATATGCTAATAAAAAAATTGTGAAATATTTCCATTTAAGCACGTTCCCCGCAGATTTGGCGTTCGCCGACTTCACGATCTTTCACCATTCTTGCGATGTTATTGCGTTTACCGAATTTTGTTTGAATGATAGTGTGTTAAACAGCGAACTCCGTAATTATTCCTACATTGTTTACTGAGCAGATAGAGATTCAATTGCCATAAACACATCCAGAGGTGGTGGTGCATTAATTAATATAATTAATTTATGCGCGTTCACCACTGATCCTTCATGCCAATTGCATGTCTTTCTCCATTCTTGCCTATTTGCCATTTCCTCCTTGATTTTCGACTCTTAGAGCCTTAAAGTATTTTTTGATATTGTCGCACCAGGTTTTTTTGATAAAACTTAAGGATTTGTCCAAATAATAAATCACTTCCACATTCCCGAAGGCAAACTGGTGGCCTTTTTCTAAGTAGTGTTCGACCAGGGCGGTTCGCTAATTTGACGGTTCTTTGCACGTACTCTTATGGCCAGAGATTCTTCTTGAAATATACTGCCTTGTCACCGATGTACGATTTTCCACAACTTCTTCCCAAGCTATTTATCTTAAACACAATTGGAAGTGTACTTTAATGGCCAATTTATTCTTCATACGGGTAAAAAAATTAAGATACAAAATAAATAGGATAGGTCCAAGGTCACTCCCTTTTCGCTTTTGATGGAGATTTTGGTGCCTTCGCAGCAGGTCGATGGGGCAGATTTTCTGGCTGCTTTAGTAGCCAGTTGCTTTCCTGGAGACTTTGCTGCTTTCATCCTTTTTTTTAAATTTTGGCCCATTGCAAATTTGACTGGAAAAAAGTTGTTTCTTTTTAAAGGAAGTTGATAATATTTAGGTACATTTCCAATAAATTTTCCACGTCTGTTTTGAGTTAACCGTCGCAGGATCTTTCTTAATTTCTTTATGGAGCACTTCTACATTCTCGAAGGCAAACTGGTGGCCTTTTTCTAAGTAGTGTTCGACCAGGGCGGTTCGCTAATTTGACGGTTCTTTGCACTTACTCTTATGGCCAGAGATTCTGCTTGAAATATACTGTCTTGTCACCGATGTACGATTTTCCACAACTTCTTCCCAAGCTATTTATCCTATAAGCACAATTGGAAGTGTACTTTAATGACCAATTTATTCTTCATACGGGTAAAAAAATTAACATACAAAATAAATAGGATAGGTTCAGGGACACTACCTTTTCGCTTTTGATGGAGATTTTGGTGCCTTCGCAGCAGGTCGATGGGGCCGACTTTCGCGCAGCCTTCGTTGCCAGTTGCTTACGAGGAGACTTTCCTGCTTTTATTCTTTTTTTTTTAATTTTGGCGAAGGCTCTTTGGCCCATTGCAAATTTGACTGGAAAAAAGTTGTTTCTTTTTAAAGGAAGTTGATGATATTATTTCCGATAAATTTTCCACGTCTGTTTTGAAGTTAACCGTCGCAGGATCTTTCTTAATTTCTTTAGCACTTCTACATTCACGAAGGCAAACTGGTGGCCTTTTTCTGAGTGTTGTTTGACCAGGGCGGTTCGCTGATTCGACGGTTCTCTGCACTTACTCTTATGGCCAGAGATTCTGCTTGAAATATACTGCCTTGTCACCGATGTACAATTTTCCACAATTTCTTCCCAAGCTATTTATCTTATAAACACAAGTGGAAGTGTACTTTAATGGTCAATTTATTCTTCATACGGGTAAAAAAATTAAGATACAAAATAAATAGGCTAGGTCCAAGGTCACTACCTTTTCGCTTTTGATGGAGATTTTGGTGCCTTCGCAGCAGGTCGATGGGGCCGATTTTCGCGCAGCCTTAGTTGCTAGTTGCTTACGAGGAGACTTTCCTGCTTTTATTCTTTTTTTTTTTAATTTTGGCGAAGGCTCTTTGACCCATTGCAAATTTAACTGAAAAAAAGTTGTTTCTTTTTAAAGGAAGTTGAGGATATTTAGGTACATTTCCGATAAATTTTCCACGTCTGTTTTGAAGGCAAACTGGTGGCCTTTTTCAAAGTAGTGTTCGACCAGGGCGGTTCGCCGATTCGACGGTTCTCTGCACTTACTCTTTAGCCAGAGATTCTGCTTGAAATATACTGCCTTGTCACCGATGTACGATTTTTCACAACTTCTTCCCAAGCTATTTATCTTATAAACACAATTGGAAGTGTACTTTAATGGCCCAATTTATTCTTCATACGGGTAAAACAATTAAGATACAACATAAATAGGATAAGTCCAAGGTTTTTTTCGCTTTTGATGGAGATTTTGGTGCCTTCGCAGCAGGTCGATGGGGCCGATTTTCGTGCCGCTTTCGTTGCCAACTGTTTTCGAGGAGACTTTGCTGCTTTAATTCTTTTTTTTTAAATTTTGGCGAAGGCTCTTTGGCCCATTGCGCCATAAGGAGGGGGGGGCTTTCATTCTAAAATGTATAATTTTTGATACAACTTAAGGATTTGTCCAAATAATCAATTTTGTTATCGTAATCTTTGTATGTTGATTGCTGCGGCCTTTGTAGCCCAATTATTTTCGCTAGAGACGTTGCTGCTTTCTTAGCTTTTGTTGCTGGCTTTCATTCTAAAATGTATAATTTTTGATAAAACTTGAGGATTTGTCCAAATAATAAATCACTTACACATTCTCGAAGGCAAACTGGTGGCCTTTTTCTAAGTAGTGTTCGACCAGGGCGGTTTGCCGATTCGACGCTTCTCTGCACTTACTCTTATGGCCAGAAATTCTGCTTGAAATATACTGCCTTGTCACCGATGTACGATTTTCCACAACTTCTTCCCAAGCTATTTATCTTATAAACACAATTGGAAGTGTACTTTAATGTCCCAATTTATTCTTCATACGGGTAAAAAAATTAAGATACAAAATAAATAGGATAGGTCCAAGGTCACTACCTTTTCGCTTTTGATGGAGATTTTGGTGCCTTCACAGCAGGTCGATGGGGCCGATTTTCGCGCAGCCTTGGTTGCCAGTTGCTTACGAGGAGACTTTCCTGCATTTATTTTTTTTTTTTAAATTTTGGCGAAGGCTCTTTGGCCCATTGCAAATTTGACTGGAAAAAAGTTGTTTTTTTTTAAAGGAAGTTGATGATATTATTTCCGATAAATTTTTTGTACTTTAATGGCCCCAATTTATTCTTCATACGGGTAAAAAAATTAAAATAAAAAATAAATAGGATAGGTCCAAGGTCACTACCTTTTCGCTTTTGATGGAGATTTTGGTGCCTTCGCAGCAGGTCGATGGGGCCGATTTTCTCGCAGCCTTGGTTGCCAGTTGCTTACGAGGAGACTTTTCTGCTTTTATTCTTTTTTTTTAATTTTGGCGAAGGCTCTTTGGCCCATTGCAAATTTGACTGGAAAAAAGTTGTTTCTTTTTAAAGGAAGTTGATGATATTATTTTCGATAAATTTTCCAAGTCTGTTTTGAAGTTAACCGTCGCAGGATCTTTCTTAATTTCTTTATGGAGCACTTCTACATTCTCGAAGGCAAACTGGTGGCCTTTTTCTAAGTAGTGTTCGACCATGTTTTAAATTTTGGCAAAGGCTCTTTGGCCCATTGCGCCATAAGGGGGGGCTTTCATTCTAAAATGTATAATTTTTGATACAACTTAAGGATTTGTCCAAATAATCAATTTTGTTATCGTAATCTTTGTATGTTGATTGCTGCGGCCTTTGTAGCTTAATTATTTTCGCTAGAGACGTTGCTGCTTTCTTAGCTTTTGTTGCTGGCTTTCATTCTAAAATGTATAATTTTTGATAAAACTTAAAGATTTGTCCAAATAATAAATATTTTTGTCATAATGTAGCTCCTTTTATGCTCGAGGTGATTTTACTTAACTTGATTTCATCTTTCATACCTACTCAACAATAAAAACCTAAAAAAAAATAGATTAATTTATCATTTTGTCTGATTTTTATACTCCAACATCAATTAAGGTCATGTTAAGTATCAACTTATGCAAACTTTTATTTTGACAATTTTGGTTTGAATAATCCGAATTGTAGCGTTTCAGAGCTTCTACTGCTTCATAACCAAAGAAAGTTTTACTGTCATTGTAAAATACCATATCTTAACTGGATAATATAATAGCTGACCCTGGTGAATTGCTGTGTCTTGATGTTTGTCCTTCAAAAAATAATACGAAGATATACCAAGCAGTTATTCAATTGGAAAGTAGCTCATAGGCCCATCTTTGAGCATAGGCGTCTGCCAATGTTCTACACATTTTCTTCTTCGGTCTTCGTGCCATCTCATTTGTGGTCTTTGCCTGCTACGTCTACCTTCCCATGGTCTCCATCTTACCATCATGGATGCCCACCTTTTGTCTGAGAGTCTAGCAACGTGCCCAGCGTGATCCCACTTTTATGCAGCAATTGTTTGAATAATATCTACTACTTATAATAAAATTAATATTAACATAACTAAAGTTTTTTATAACAAAAGACACATACATCTAAAATAAAATAATTTCAATAAAAAACTTACAACCTACATTCTTGAATTATGCTATATACTTGTGTTTAATAAATGTACCAGAGTTACCACAACATTGGCAGGTCAGTTTATATGAAAATAAGTGATTGATGATAAATATACTTATTTAATTTTAATTTAAGCTCTTTCCCCGCGAATCCTTCGCGCCAATTGGATGTCTTTCTTGATATTGTCGCACCAGGTATTTTTTTTATCTCGTCAGATTTTTTTTTGTCGATATAAGACAGATTTATGTGAAAATAAATTATTAATGATAACTATATATATTCTTATAAAAAATTGTAAAATAATTAATTTATGCTCTCTCTTCGCTGATTCTGCGTTTGCCTATTTACCATTTCCTCCGGGTTTTCGACTCCCAGGTCTTTTTTGTAGATAGCAGACAGTTTTATATGAAAATGAATGATAATAAATATATATACTAATAAAAAAATTGTAAAATATGTATTTCTATTTAACCACGTTCTCCCTAGATTCGGCGTTCGCCGACTTCACGATATTTCTTCATTCTTGCGATATTATTGCGTTTATTATTGCTTGATATTGTCGCACCAGGTCATTTATATGATGATAAATATATATACTTATAAAAAATTGTGAAATAATTAATTTATGCTCTCTCTTCACGGATTCTGCGTTTGCCGACTTCACGATCTTTCTCCATTCTTGCCTATTTGCTATTTCCTCCGGGTTTTCGACTCCCAGGTCTTTTTTTTATCTCGTCGGATTTTTTTTTGTAGATAGAAGCCAGTTTTATATGAAAATAAATAATAAGAATACATACTAATAAAAAAATTGTGAAATATGTATTTCTATTTAGGCACGTTCTCCTCAGATTCGGCGTTCGCCGACTTCACGATCTTTCTCCATTCTTGCGATATTATTGCGTTTACCGAATTTTGTTTGAATGATAGTGTGTTAAACAGCGAAGTCCGTGATTATTTCTACATTGTTTACTGAGCAGATAGAGATTCAATTGCCACAAACACATCCAGTGGTGGTGGTGCTTTAATTAATATAATTAATTTATGCCCGTTCCCCCCGGATTCTTCGTGTCAATTGGATGAGCTTTTTCCATTCTTGCCTATTTGCCATTTCCTCCGAATTTTCGACTTTCAGAGTCCTAAGGTCTTGATATTATCGCACCAGGTATTTTTTTTATCTCGTCAGATTTTTTTTTGTAGATATAAGACAGATTTATATGAAAATAAATGATTGATGATAAATACATATGCTTATAAAAAATTATGAAATAATTAATTTATGCTCTGTCTTCGCGGATTCTGCGTTTGCCGACTTCATGATGTTTCTCCATTCTTGCCTATTTACCATTTCCTCCGGGTTTTGGACTCTCGGAGCCTTAAAGTCTTTTCTTGTTCGGTCTTCGTGCTATGTCATTTGTGGTCTTCCCCCGCTTTGTCTTCCTTCCCATGGTCTCCATCTTACCACCATGAATGCCCACCTTTTGTCTGAGAGTCCAGCAACGTGTCCAGCGTCGTCCCACTTTTATACAGCAATTGTTTGAATAATATACCACTTATAATAAAATTAATGTTAACATAACTAAAGTTTTTTATAACAAAAGATACATACATGTAAAATAAAATAATTTCAATAAAAAACTTACAACCTACATTCTTGAATTATCCTATATACTTGTGTTAAATAAATCTACCAGAGTTACCACAACATTGGCAGGTCAGTTTATGTGAAAATAAATGATTGATGATAAATATACTTATTAAATTTTAATTTAAGCTCTTTCCCCGCGAATTCGTCTAGCCAATTGGATGAGCTTTTTCCAATCTTGCCTATTTGCCATTTCCTCCGGGTTTTCGACTTCCAGAGTCCTAAAGTCTTTCTTGATATTGTCGCACCAGGTATTTTTTTTATCTCGTCAGATTTTTTTTTGTAGATATAGGACAGATTTATTTGAAAATGAATGATAAATATATATACTTATAAAAAATTGTGAAATATGTATTTCTATTTAAGTACGTTCTCCTCAGATTCGGCGTTCGCCGACTTCACGATCTTTCCGCATTCTTGCGATATTATTGCGTTTACCGAATTTTGTTTGAATGATAGTGTGTTTAACAGCGAACTCCGAGATTATTTCTACATTGTTTACTGAGCAGATAGAGATTCAATTGCCATAAACACATCCAGAGGTGGTGGTGCTTTAATTAATATAATTAATTTATGCCCGTTCCCCACGGATTCTTCTTGCCAATTGCATGTCTTTCTTCATTCTTGCTTATTTGCCATTTCCTTCTTAGAGCCTTAAAGTCTTTGTTGATATTGTCGCACCAGGTCTTTTTTATCTCGTCGAATAGTTTTTTGTAGATAGAAGACAGGTTTATATGAAAATAAATAATTGATGATAAATAAATATACTAATATAAAAATTGTGAAATATGTATTACTATTTAAGCACGTTCCCCTCAGATTCGGCGTTCGCCGACTTCACGATCTTTCTGCATTCTTGCGATATTATTTCGTTTACCGAAATTTGGTTGAATTATAGTGTGTTTAACAGCGAACTTCTTGATTATTCCTACAATGTTTACAGAGCAGATAGAGATTCAATTGCCACAAACACATCCAGAGGTGGTGGTGCTTTTATTTTCTTATTTTATTCTTCCTTCATTGATGTTTACTAACTGTCTGACTCCCTAAAATCCATTCGTTTTATTGATATCTACAGGAGTGGATCGGAATGATTTGACCGCCCTAGAAAAGAGAATTTATTTATTGGCAAGACGGTTTATATGAAAATAAATGATTGATGATAAATATACTTATTTAATTTAAGCTCTCTCTCCACGGATTCTTCGCGCCAATTGGATGTGTTTTTTCCATTCTTGCCTATTTGCCATTTCCTCCAGGTTTTCGATTCCGCAGAGCCTTAACGTCTTTCTTGTTATTGTCGCACCAGGTCTTTTTTTTATCTCGTTGGATATTTTTTTGTAGAAAGAAGACAGTTTTATATGAAAACGAATGATTGATGATAAATATATATGCTAATAAAAAAATTGTGAAATATTTTTATTTAAGCACGTTCCCCGTAGATTTGGCGTTCGCCGACTTCGCGATCTTTCTCCATTCTTGCGATATTATTGCGTTTACCGAATTTTGTTTGAATGATAGTGTGTTTAACAGCGAACTCCGGGATTATTTCTACATTGTTTACTGAGCAGATATAGATTCAATTGCCACAAACACATCCAGAGGTGGTGGTGCTTTAATTAATATAATTAATGTATGCCCGTTCACCACTAATTCGTCGTGCCAATTGCATGTCTTTCTCCATTCTTGCCTATTTGCCATTTCCTCCTTGGTTTTCGACTCTTAGGGTCTTAAAGTCTTTCTTGATATTGTCGCACCAGGTCTTTTTTATCTCGTCGAATAGTTTTTTGTAGATAGAAAACAGTTTTATATGAAAATGAATAATTGATGATAAATATATATACTAATAAACAAATTGTGAAATATGTATTACTATTTAAGCACGTTCCCCTCAGATTCGGCGTTCGCCAACTTCACGATCTTTCTCCATTCTTGCGATATTATTGCGTTTACCGAATTTTGTTTGAATGATAGTGTGTTTAACAGCGAACTTCTTGATTATTCCTACAATGTTTACAGATCAGATAGAGATTCAATTGCCACAAACACATTCAGAGGTGGTGGTGCTTTTATTTACTTATTTTATTCTTCCCTCATTGATGTTTACTAACTGTCTGACTCCCTAAAATCCATTCGTTTTATTGATATCTACAGAGGTGGATGGGAATGATCTGACCGGCCCTAGAAAAGAGAATTTATTTATTGGCAAGACAGTTTATATGAAAATAAATAATTGATGATAAATATACTTATTTAATTTAAGCTCTCTCTCCATGAATTCGCTGTGCCAATTGGATGAGCTTTTTCCATTCTTGCATATTTGCCATTTCCTCCAGGTTTTTAACTCCCCAGAGCCTAAGTCTTTCTTGTTATTGTCGCACCAGGTCTTTTTTTATCTCGTTGGATATTTTTTTTGTAGAAAGAAGACAGTTTTATATGAAAACGAATGATTGATGATAAATATATATGCTAATAAAAATTGTGAAATATTTCTATTTAAGCACGTTCCCCGCAGATTTGGCGTTCGCCGACTTCACGATCTTTCCGCATTCTTGCGATATTATTGCGTTTACCGAATTTTGTTTAAATGATAGTGTGTTTAACAGCGAACTCCGTGATTATTCCTACATTGTTTACTGAGCAGATAGAGATTCAATTGCCACAAACACATCCAGAGGTGGTGGTGCTTTAATTAATATAATTAATTTATGCCCGTTCCCCCCGGATTCTTCTGGCCAATTGTATGTCTTTTTCCATTCTTGCCTATTTTCCAAAGGTGGTGGTGCTTTTATTTTCTTATTTTATTCTTCCTTCATTGATGTTTACTAACTGTCTGACTTCCTAAAATCTTTTCGTTCTATTGATATCTGCAGGGGTGATTATTCCTACATTGTTTACTGAGCAGACAGAGATTCAATTGCCACAAACACATCCAGAGGTGGTGGTGCTTTAATGAATATAATTAATTTATGCCCGTTCCCCACGAATTCTTCGTGCCGATTTCACGGTCTTTCTCCATTCTTGCCTATTTGCCATTTCCTCTTTGGTTTTCGACTCTCAGAGCCTTAAAGTCTTTCTTGATATTGTCACACCAGGTATTTTTTTATCTCGTCGGCATTTTTTTTGTAGATAGAAGACAGTTTCATATAAAAATGAATAATTGATGATAAATATATATGCTAATATAAAAATTGTGCAATATTTCTATTTAAGCACATTCCCCGCAGATTTGGCGTTCGCCGACTTCACGATCTTTCTCCATTCTTGCGATGTTATTGCGTTTACCGAATTTTGTTTGAATGATAGTGTGTTTAACAGCGAACTCCGGGATTATTTCTACATTGTTTACTGAGCAGATAGAGATTCAATTGCCACAAACACATCCAGAGGTGGTGGTGCTTTAATTAATATAATTAATTTATGCCCGTTCACCACTAATTCATCGTGCCAATTGCATGTCTTTCTCCATTCTTGCCTATTTGCCAGTTCCTTCTTGGTTTTCGACTCTTAGAGCCCTAAAGTCTTTCTTGATATTGTCGCACCAGGTCATTTTTATCTCGTCGGATTTTTTTTTGTAGATAGAAGACAGTTTTATATAAAAATGAATAATTGATGATAAATATATATGCTAATATAAAAATTGTGAAATATTTCTATTTAAGCACGTTCCCCGCAGATTTGGCGTTCGCCGACTTCACGATCTTTCTTCTTTCTTGCGATGTTATTGCGTTTACCGAATTTTGTTTGACTGATAGTGTGTTAAACAGCGATCTCCGTGATTATTTCTACATTGTGTACTGAGCAGATAGAGATTCAATTGCCTCAAACACATCCATAGGTGATGGTGCTTTAATTAATATGATTAATTTATGCCCGTTCACCACTAATTCGTCGTGCCAATTGCATGTCTTTCTCCATTCTTGCCTATTTGCCATTTCCTCCTTTTTTTTCGACTCTTAGAGTCTTAAAGTCTTTCTTGATATTGTCGCACCAGGTCATTTTTATCTCGTCGGATTTTGTATTGTAGATAGAAGAAGTTTTATATAAAAATGAATAATTGATGATAAATATATGCTTGTAAGAAATTATGAAATAATTAATTTATGCTGTCTGTTCGCGGATTCTGCGTTTGCCGACTTCACGATCTTTCTCCATTCTTGCCTATTTGCCCTTTCCTCCGGGATTATTCCTACATTGTTTACTAAGCAGATAGAGATTCAATTGCCACAAACACATCCAGAGGTGGTGGTGCTTTAATTAATATAATTAATTTATGCCAGTTCCCCACTGATTCTTCTTGCCAATTGTATGTCTTTCTCCATTCTTGCCTATTTTCCAGAGGTGGTGGTGCTTTTATTTTCTTATTTTATTCTTTTTTTTTCACCCTTGGGACCTCCCTCCTCCATCCATTCGGTATCAGCCCCCCAGTCTGGTAGTCGGCCCTACTGGGTCCGCTTAATACCTCACCAGACTTATTCGAGGTGGCAGCACCGAAGCCGTTGGCTTATTGTACTACTTTCCAGGGTTCGTACTGCACTTCCCAATCATACGCGCATGCACTTGCTCATTCATTCACACTACTTGGATATGCGACGGCAGTTCTCAGACTACCTGCGGTCACCCATCCAAGTAGTGACCGGGCCCTCGTTGCTTGACTTCAGTACCTCTATAATATGCAACACTGAAGCAGTTATAGCCCGGCTATTTTATTCTTCCTTCATTGATGTTTTCTAACTGTCTGACTCCCTTAAATCCTTTCGTTTTATTGATATCTGCAGGGGTGATTATTCCTACATTGTTTACTGAGCAGACAGAGATTTAATTGCCACAAACACATCCAGAGGTGGTGGTGCTTTAATGAATATAATTAATTTATGCCCGTTCCCCACTGATCCGTCGTGCCAATTGCATGTCTTTCTCCATTCTTGCCTATTTGCCATTTCCTCCTTGGTTTTCGACTCTTAGAGCCTTAAAGTCTTTGTTGATATTGTCGCACCAGGTCTTTTTTATCTCGTCGGATATTTTTTTGTAGATATAAGACAGTTTTATATGAAAATAAATAATTGATGATAAATATATATACTAATAAAAAAATTGTGAAATATGTATTTCTATTTAGGCACGTTCCCCTCAGATTCGGCGTTCGCCAACTTCACGATCTTTCTGCATTCTTGCGATATTATTGCGTTTACCGAAATTTGGTTGAATGATAGTGTGTTTAACAGCGAGCTTCGTGATAATTCCTGCATTGTTTACAGAGCAGATAGAGATTCAATTGCCACAAACACATCCAGAGGTGGTGGTGCTTTTATTTTCTTGTTTTATTTTTCCTTCATTGATGCTTACTAAGGGTCTGACTCCCTAAAATCCATTCTTTTTATTGATATCTGCAGGGGTGGATGGGATGGGGTCTGACCGGCCCTAGAAAAAAGAATTTATTTATGTATTCATAAAAAAATTTTTAATTATAAGCGAAGTCTCGCCTTCAAATATTTAAAGATCAAAAATATACGTTCACATGCTACTTGGGATATAGGCAAAGTCAATAAATATTTATACGCCATAAACAACCTTCCATACGATTCTTTATAAAGATTATATTGAAGAATTATTTTGTAGCAACAAACAATGCACTTTTTACATGACTTAAATTCGGAACCTAATAAATCATATTTGGAGGAATCATCATCATTATCTGAACTTTCCAGTTCTCATTTGGAGTATGGACTACATTTTTCAATACATCCCAATTTTTTGCAATGTCTTCTTGTTCTTTTCTAAGCTTCGTTGGAGTCGGTTCATCGGACAGTTTTATGATTTTCTTTGAAAGTTCTTGGAAGTACTCATCTGTAATTTTAGGATTACGAATATTTTGAAAATTAGATGACGATAAAATAGAAAGATTGTTCTTTCCATGAATTTCTTCTTTTTTTTGAAACTCGGCTTTAATTATTATATCGTAGTCTTCTTTTTCTTCTTCTATTATATTTGCAGTATCGATAAATTTTTAAGCAACGCGTTCTACACTTTCAAAATCCCTTTGAATTTTTTGTTAGGTGGTAAGCGCCGTGGTAACTATTGCCAAACTTGCTGTTGCCGAACCTACTGTTTAAAGATATCTAGATAATGGTCCTGTAATTTTAAAAATTCTAAAATAAATTTGTGCAACTAAAACTGTTTCATTCTTCCTTCCTAGAGATTTTTTAAATGCTTTTGCTGTTGCCTTATCTGGGTTAATAGAATATGACTTTTTAATTCGCTGTAAAGCTAATGAAAGATATACAAAGTACTTACGAGGTCGTCTAGGGCGGAGCGCAACGTGACGCCTATGGAATGCTGGCGGAACATATCTGTTCGGTCTATATCTACGCTCCCTGGAACCACGGCCTAGGTGGAGGTGATTCCGCGCCATTACCATTTCCTCTTGGTGAAGGGGCCCACCTGATGGTCCACCACTTGGGCGACGTGGTGGAGAACCTCTTGGAGGTCGACGAGGTGGATCACCTCTGGGCGATTTTCTGGGGCCTGATGATCCACTGGGCGATGAAGGATCCCTGCGGCGAGGTGGTCTGCCGGTAGATGTTCTTTGTGGAAGGGGTGCGGGGGAATCTACTCGTGGCGGAGTTTCTTTTGCAGTCTCCACGGAGGAAGGGGTTTGTACTGGGAAAGGGGTGCCTGGCACCGTACTTTCTGAGGACGATGGTATGGGCTGAAATAAAACATAGTGTTAAATTGTTGGATTACTTTGGTCTCTTGCCGAGTCTCTTGCTAATAAACCTTATTGCGTTGTAGTATGTACATACATTGCTTCTTCTGGAGCCTCATACATTCCAAAAATTCTTTTTCGCGCAATTTCCTTGGCCCACCAACGAGTTTCTCTAATAGCTTGCAATTTTTTTGACGTTCTTACATGAATCTTTGAAAAAAACTGCAATCAAATTCAATAGGTAGAGAAATAAAGTTGTCGTTATCGTACACCTTGTAGAGTCAATTAGCACTAAATTTAAAACTTGATTAAAACACCATACATGAATGTGCTCAGGTGCCACTTTTTTATGAATGAGGAAAAGCCTTTATATTTTTCCTGCGGATTAACAGCCCCATCGGTGGAATCAGCAATGCCATTAATAAGTATTTCACGCCATTTTCTTAAATTGTCTGGGCACAAATGTCATCGAAACGCAACGTATCACAAGAATTATTTGAGTTATGTTTAGTAACTTACATTTCGTTTATTTGAATTATGTAAAGACGTTTATATTTTCCCTTTTTGTTATTGGTCAAAACGATGACCATATCTTGAGGAAAAATAGGAAGTCTGTTCGGGTAACTTTCAGTGCAGACGGGTAGGTTCATACTGACAGTTTGTCCCAATTTTCGATACGACATATATATATATATATATTTTTTTTTATTCTCTTCAATTTATATTAAGGCAAACTGTAATAACGGCTATGCCGATAGTCCGCCTTTTGGGTTAGGTTTAATTTATTTTTATATGTACCATTTTTTTTTGTACTATACCAACCTAATAAAGACTTTATTTATTTATTTATTACATTTTCATCTATGATTGTTGGCGCGAATTTTAAAATTTTGTTCATAATTTTACATATTAGCAGCAAATTCAAAAAATAGTCGAGTTTTTGTATTGAATATGTTTATAAGATGGTTATTGGTAGTAATATGTTAATTTACATATTTACTTTGATTTTTCCTAGTATATAGTTGAATTTGTTGTATAGAAATATTCGGGAAAATATTTGTTTTTGTTCAGCATGTTAAATACTACATATTTAACGTGTAAAAACGCAAATTTGCATAGTTTATTAATTTAAATAGGTATATAACATATAAATGCAGTTATTATACTCCTCGCAGACCAAGTCAAAAACGAGGAGTATATTGTGATTGTTTTGAAAATTCTAAAATCTTCAAAAATCGTCGCAGAGCAAAAATTCTTGCAGATTCGTGCGTTTCATCGAATTTTTAACAACTTTCAAAAAATCCGTCTGTCCGTCTGTCACGTTTTTTGTAGACACTTTGACTTGAGTACCAAAGATCCCATCAAGTTCAAATTTTCAGGAAAAATCGTTCTCATTAAAATCTAGATCCCTATTGTTTTTGAAAGAAATCGGAAAATAATAAGGGGGGCTGCGGCACCCCCCAAGTGAGAAAAAAATCATATTTCAGTTATCATAAAAATTACAGAATTTTTTTTCTTGTAACTTTAAAGCCCTTTTAATTCTCTACTAAAAGTATATTTAAGTTTCTTTTGTCCGGCCCCAAATAAGCCCCCCAATTTAAAACAAAGCCGTATCTTCGTTATTTTTCAATTTACAAAAAAAACTTAAGTCATAAAAATGAAAGGAAATTAAATTCTGTATTAAAACATATTTTTTGTTTTTTTTTGTGAAGTTTTTAAAACAAAAAGGTCAAAAAAAAAAGGTTTTTAGTGATAAAAAAGCTCTATGTCACGTAAGTCTAGGTTCGGTCAAGGTGGCTTTGCAAAAAAAAATTAAAACAAAAGAACCCTTCTAAAGCCAAATTAAATCCTAAACGTCAGTGTCAGAATTAATACGCATTTATGCTTTTTGCTAATAAATCTTTTTAAAAAAAGTTAATAGTATAACCTCTTCGCAGTTTTTTTTTTGGAATTTTAAAAAATTATTGTTCATTTGAATTTTTCTGTATTCTGATTACTGCGAGGAGTATCTTATTTAATGTCGGCATTTTATAATAAAACTCTAACTGGCTCACTGACCTAACCCACCCACTGATCTAACCCATTTCTAGTTTGTTTTTTACAAGTTTTAAAACAATCTGCTATATTTCTGGGGGTTATTTAATGTTTAAATAAACCACACTTTATTTAAAAATTGTTTGCTTTATATTATATTACTGGTGATTAAATAAAATTAGTTTTGTAAGTGATTTTCGAACTTGTGGTCCCAGTACTGTCTCGGAGTGGTGCTTTGCAAGATTGTATAATTTAATACGACAATAGCACGCAAAGACAGTCTTTAATAGAATATAGGAATGCTGTTCCAATGGGGAATTGTCTGTCTAAGTGAAATGATAGTTTACTGGTTAATGCCAAAATAAGACATTAAAAAAAAAATTCCCTTTGGAACTTTGTTGTCGGTCTGCTGCATTATTTTTCTGATGGTGTTTTCAGCATATCGACAGATTTCAATGAGCCCTTCTGACGCAGTAATTAAACCACCTACAAAATATAATTAATTAGTACATTTACATTTTATGATTTTAAACAATTCATAATCATACCTAAATTTATGCGTGCCAGTAACGCATAATAATCCTTGTATTTTCCAGAAGAAAACAATGCGTTTTGACATTGCTCGCATTTTATTCTTACAATGACCATTTTAACTACATAGCCAGCCATGTATGCAACAACCTGATCGGCAAATATTGACAGTGAAGCATAAATGGTATCTTCTATAATTCTGCAACAATTTCATTTATCTATAGCTCTTCTAAATTCACATTTTCGATGGTTATTTGCTCCTTTTCTTGGCGATAAGCTGAAGAAACGTGCAATACTTGGGTGGTGTCCAAAACCCTACAGTTTCCAGATCGAGAAGGGTTGACATCAGCATGTAAAAGAAGTTTCCTCATTGTACACATAAACTGAAAAGCTAAGCGGTTGTTGTTCCAACCATTTTTAGACCTAAAACTAGCTGAGTCGAGGCCGGTAGATCCGACTCTTGAGTTCATTTCTTACGTATAAATTCATTTTTTTGTTAGAATCATAGTTTCCTGATGATAGTCCAGTAGGTCCAAACATAAAAACATCCTTTTATGTTTTTAAAGACATGTCCAATATTTACATTGCATTTAACAAAAAATAGTTTTTGAATAATAAAAATTATACTTTTAAGCCATAAGACCTTTACATGACCCTAAACCCTTGTCTTTTAATTATCCATTCTTCAAGTTTGACTTGACTAATCGTCAAATTATAAATCGTCTCCTGAAGATGACCTACTAGGTCCTAAACATAAGAACAACCTTTTATGTTTTCATTTAACTTAAGATAGTTTTTTAATAATAAAATTCTACCGACCATTCAAACAATATGACCTTGACATTGAACTCCTGTCTTTTGGATATCCATCCTCCAAGTTTGAGACCTTTAACTATTGTGGTGTATGAGATAATTGAAGTCAAACTATAAATCGTTCCCTGAAGATGGTTTACCAAGTCCGAAACACAAGAACAACCTTTTGTGTTTTCAAAAACATATCCAACATTTACCATGGATTTACCTTAACATCGGTTTTTAATAATAAAAATGCTACTGATCTTTCAAACAATATGACCTTGACATGACCTTGAACTCTTTTCATTTGGTTATCCATCCTTCAAGTTTGAGATCTTTAACTATTGTGGTATTTGAGATAATTGAAGTCAAACTATAAATCGTTCCCTGAAGATGGCCTACTAAGTCAGAAACATAAGAACAACCTTTTGTGTTTTCAAAAACATGTCCAAAATGTACCTTGCATTTAACTTGACATTTTTTTAATAATAAGATTGCTATTGACCTTTAAAAAGATATGACCTTGACATGACCTTGAACCCCTGTCTCTTATGTATCCATCCTCCAAGTTTCAGATCTCTAACTATTGTAGTATTGGAGCTATGCTCATGCAAACATTGACATTTTAAAACGTCATAGCTATTTTCCTAGACATAGAACTTTTTTTAAAAAGTTTTAACACAAAGGGCTCTGCAAAAGAATATTTTTAAGCAAAAAAAAAAATCCAATATTTTGGGCTAGATTTTTTTTTGCGTGCAATATCTACTAACCTTGACCAGTGGTCAGTATGCTTGAGGTCATCTTGACCACAAGACTTTGGCATTTACTTATGCCAAGTTTGAACTTTGTATCTAGTACCATAATTGAGTAAATTACAGTTAAAGAAATTTTTTGCTCCGTACATCCATCCATCCATCCTAACATACACCAAAGTAATATTTTTTAATAACAACCCAGTGGATGGTCCGATCGAGATGATTCTAGGATCAAAAGATCGGTAATTTTTTGTAGCATCTTTTCAACACCCTTAACATTTACGTATCTTGCTTTGTTTAGGCACAGTTGCAAAAAAACATCGATTTTCAAAAATTGCCATTACAATAGTACATTTCCTTTAGAGAAATGAACTAAAAAATATTTTAAATTATTGAAATTGCATGACTAAATAATCAAAATAAAATAAATAATATTAGTTCTGCCCATACAGGCCAAAATTGCAGTCCCAAAATAGTTTTAAAAATCTGCGTCTGCAAAAAATGTTTGCTGAAAATTAGTACCTGTATATTTTTTTTGTACACCACCATGCACAACGTTTAATACATACCTTACACAACTAAAAAGCATCTCTAAATGATCTTGACTAAACTTATAAGGCAAGATATAATTTAAAGGTCCACTCTCCACGTAGTTATTTACCATGCCTATCATTGATGTTATTGTTACAGCGACACCAAGAAATGGAGTTTTTCTTATTGTTTTAACCAATCTTTGCCCGCGAAGATTGCTACATTCCAGAAGAAATGAGCGTGCATTTTCCAAGTAGGGTTGCCAATCATTACGATTAATTTTCTTTAAGGGGCTGTGATGAAATTTACCAAAAGGATTTTTCGCATTCAGTATGTCAAAAAGATTATTTATGAGTAGAATAAATTCGACAGTAGGTTCGCTATTCTTGAAATCTTCATTTTTTAGATCCTTGTCCAGCCATTCAATAGAATTTGCCACACTGACACTAAGAGTTTGGGCAGCTAATGAAATCCTAAAAAATCAAATTGAACAAGCCGTATTAATTATAATTATAATAAGAAGTAATAAAATAGACCAATTACCTTCATTACTTGCTTTCTCCAATCCATATGAACTCTTTTTAATTTATTTGCTGCTCTTTATGTCTCTGCCTCTTGAGTTTCATGAAGATTCTTAATGTACTTCCATTCTATGCGTTTTCCTTCGGGATTAATCAGCACCTTCTCCTTGGCAAAATTATTGCGAATAAGCTTGAGCATGTGGCAGACATCCAATATGGCATAAACAGGTTTGCCTGTAGATGTGTGTTCACAGTGCGATTAAATGTTATTGACATCAGAAAAATTGCAACCCAATTCTTTAAACATCTGAAAATGAAAGGAAGGTCTGTCGCATGTTACACTTATACACTCTATGTTTATTGCAGCCAATCGATGAAGTGCTTCTCGTACAATATTCGCCTTTTCGGCCCCGTTAAGACTTTTAATTAAAAAATAGGCTATAGAGAGTTTCCATGATTGGGTCAAGCTAACAACCAATAACACTAGGGCTTCCGAAGCCTCCTCTAAATCGTCATTTTCCAATTCCGAACCGCAATCCACGTAACCCCATATGCGGGTGCCTACAAACTCAACTTTTTTTTTATAGCCATCTCATCCAACATGAGTGCAACAAGAACTTTTTTATTTTCTTTTTCCGCCTCCTCCGATTTTTCTTCAAGTGCTCGAAATAAAGTTTGTAAAAATCCTGGTTCGCAATTTTCGGAACTGCACCACTTTCAAATAACCCTTTCATGAGGCAAACTTAGATTAAAAGTCTTGCGAACGTAATCATACGCCTTTGCAGAATAAAAGTGTAAAGTAACACCAAATTTTCTTAATTCTATTGGGTAATTTTCATGAGTTATTGTGCCATTTTTGATGTTTTTTAAATAACGTTGAAATGAAACAGTGGGAATTGAATCATTAACTTTCTCTAAACAGGAAAGAGCCCCTTCTGAAAGATATTCCTTATCTTTTAAACTCTTTACTATATCCTTTAATTGAATGATTTTTCGTTTTAATTTGATAATGGTTTTCTTTGCAGCATAAGTCTTTTTTCGTGAAGCTTGAAGAGATCGGGTTTTATTTTTTAATTTTTGCTCAATTATGGCGGGTTTGGCTTTGTAAATAAATAATTTACATATACAGGGTGTTAAAATGAAAATAACGTGCAAAAAATTCAGGGGGTAATTCCTGAACCCATTTTAAGAAAAAAAGTAAACCATAAACATATGACCGATTTTGACTTTTTTTTTTCTTACAGCCCCCTAAGGACCCCCACTATAAACACGTTTTTTAAAATTTTACAAAGGGGAAAATATTTCGTGTATTTCGATAAATTAAAAAGATCCTATAAAACGATTATCTTAACAGCTCATCCCCCAGTGGCGCAAGAATGTGTGAGCGAGAAACATTGTTCGTAGGCCTGGGTACGTATCCGCCGAGTCTATGGAGATGGTCTCATAAAATGTTCAAATTTAAAAAATTTAGATATTTTATTTTCATGGCTGATTAACTTACCTTCCAGCATCTCTTCCTCATTCCAGATGGGGGTTTTGGGATTTTTCATCGCTTCATCTACATTAAATTTGCTTTTGGTCCATGGCATCCCATGGACGTAAAGCTGAACATCACATGACTTCGTGAAGTTATGAACTTTGCTATACTTCCCTCCACAATTTTCCCTAAACTGAACGATGTCCTTGTTGCTTTGAAAATGGGCAAATGCTTTGCCCCCAAAATAAAACGTAACATCTTGTAAGGCATCAGTATTATGAAGAGCTAATTTTTTGATGTTCTTGAATTTAAGTTTATTTTGCATTGCTCTTTCATCGCTTGATGATGTTGAGGAAGATGGTGTTGCATGTTTAAATTTATTGGCAGTTTTAAGTAAAGATTTCGGAGCATTCAGGCTCTCGAAGATAACATGCACTCGGCTAATTGATATTAGGTTCAAGCGCATCTTTTTTGCTTTGTCATAATCCTTTGTATCTTTGTCTGCTGAATCGTAGACAACCCAATCTACAACATGGCTATACAATCTAGGTATTTTATTTCGCTACTCTACTAGGGTCGTATGCACCAGTTTTGCTTACCTTAAGATCGTTTGCAGCGGTTCGGGGGTCCACACTACAACCAGTGGTAAAGCCTACACTGGCACGGTGCGCACGCTCCTTGGAGTTAGTTTTCCACCTCGGAGTGGTCTAGAGGGAGTGTCCGTCCAGACTGAGCTCTTGAATCGTGAGCGTCTCTTTTAAACCTTCACTGGTAAATCAGTCTTGTCTGTGTGTGCCCTGTCTCCAAAAAATGATGGGTAATAAATATTTTAAACTTTTACATAGGGGACATTCCATGTAAAATCGACCAATCATAGTTGCTATTATTTGATTTGTTTTATATTTGGTAGGTACAATCCTTACCCATGGTAAAGGTTGAAAAACTATTTTTTTTTTAATTTTCATATTTTTTCTTGTCTTAGACTGAAAATTGAATTTTCCGATTTTGCGATTTTTAAAGATTAAAATTGATAGTAATTTTAAGTTGACAATGGACACTTCTTTTTATTAAAAAATCAGGAGCTGCATATTTGCATTCCTTCTCTAGTAAGTACCCCAAACTATGAAGAATGACCAAGTTTGGGTCTAAAAAAAGCCATGTGGGACTGGGTAGATTTTTTTTTTGGTAACTTTAAAATGTTAATGTGTCAATGGAGATGCATAAACAAAATAATTTTGTTTGTGATTAAACTTCGTTTAGAAACAGCAATGCTTTGAAAATGTTAAAGAGTACGTTAAATTTAAACAAGATCAAATTATATTTTAAATTCTTAAGAAGATTAAAATTAGTAGTAGTTTTTAGTAGACAAAGAACACATCTTTTTATAAAAAAAATATGAACCGCACATTTGCACTCCTTCTCTACCGAGCAGCTATGGAAAATGACCAAATATGACACTAAAAAAAGTTATGTGGGACTGGGTAGATTTTTTTTTTGATAATTTTAAAATGTTGTAGGGGTAATAGAGACGCATGAAGAAAAAAAATTGGTTTGTGATTTTGCTTCGTTCAGAAGCAGCAACGATTTTAATATGCTACATTTACAGATAATCGAACCACAAGATCGTTTATTTTTTTTATTGTATACTATGTCCTTGGTAACACTTTAACATAAAAATAAAAAAAGTCTACTTACTCCCACATGGCTTTTTCTAGGCCTAAATTTAGTCATTTTTCATAGTTTAAGGTGCTAACTTTTAGGGAAGGAGTGCAAATATGCAGCTGCTTATTTTTTAATAGAAAGAAGTTACCAGGAGTAAGCACTGGACAAAACCTCAAAAGGATTTAAAATCATGCAGCAACTCGAAAACCGAATTTTGGTCGATTATATATGGAATAGGCCACATCATCACATGCAATAGATAATACGGTTTCCGTTTTGTCCCGCACAATTGTCGGACCAAAACAAAAACGATTTTGTGTCATTTTTTATTTGTTCCGGCATAAATAAACTTAAACAACTTGCAATATCGCTGCTGCCACGCTTTGCCAGTATTATATTCCATGCGTAACAATATCCACTTTTTGTGGATAATTCGAAACATGTAAAGTTGTATGTGGCTAATTTCCTTTTATAGTAAAATATACTAACATCACCAAAAGGAGTAGAAAGAACTTTTTAAAGATTAAAACATACGCAAATAGTATCCTATTCGGATATGGCTTTTTGTTTGTCAGCTTCTTTAAGATCTCGTGCTATTTGTATGTTTTTAATGTGAAGACTGTACTCTTCTTGCATATTTTGTTTTTCTAAATCCGAGGATAGCATATATTTACTGCATGTCTTAAATGCAGTATCTTTTTTGGGCAATAAAAATGCAATAATATATTCGGCGTTTAGAATGTCCCTGTAATGTCTCTCTGTTGCGAAATGTCGATTTTATCCTTCTATTTCTTGCCCTTTGTAGAGTTGGTTCATTTTAGCAATATTCAAGTTTCCTTCGATATAATGCTTGTTGGTATCTCGCCTAGTATAATGTCAATCGACATTTGGAAAACTTGAAAAAAGCTGCCAAACACTATCTTTAATTTTGTCAGTTATGGTAGAAATATAATGCTCGCCACGTTTATTTGCCTGGACTATTCCTGAGACGCATTTCTTTAGTAATGTCTTAACTAGTCTTAACCCATTGAGTGTTAATACAAAATGTGTTCAGGACTAGTCTGGCATACTTGATGTGATTTGTCAGTTCCGTTAAGATGATATTTGTAATTAACCGACCTTTTTGAGTTTTCATTATTTTTTATTTGCTACATGCACTAACCGAACAATCATGTCTCTTTTGCGATCTAAAACCTTTAACTTATTCCAAAAATCCTTAAAAATAATTTCTCGTTCTTTCTCGGTTATCTGGTTGAACATTTTCTAATACATTTTTCATTAAAAGCTGACTTTAAATGTCTCGTTTATTGGTTTTCCTTTTCAAGTAGTATATTTCTTCCCAAAATCCCGTTTGTTTTTTCTAATATTGTCCTTTCAATTATCTGAGCGCTTATGCGTCCTTTCTTTTCCTTGGGAGTTTTAGCACGTTTTCTTTTGTTGGTTTGACTTTTTTCAACATTTTCTAATGACTGGTCTAATGGTAGTAAAGATAATATATCGAGACTTGATTTAAGGGGAGACGATTTTTTCGGACTCCCATCAGGTATTCTCTGAGTCTCGTAATGTACATTTAATTCGTCATTTTCTGCTGTGGTGCTTAAATCAGAAGTTGGTAACTCATTTACAATATTAGTGTCTAGATCTTGACCTAAAAATATTTCGTAAGCAGAAGGACGAAAACGTTTTAACCTAACTTAATGCATTTATTTAATAGCAACGTAATTTTCCAAAATCAAGACAAGAAGAATGGATGAAGCGCAGTCTAAGGTATTCCTATGCTTATTTTAGCCTTTTAGAAGACGCAGTTTTTTTTTTGTCTTTTCCCTGGATGCGGCTGCGTCTTTGATTTAGGAGCCTTTGGCTTCTTAGTTGAAGATGGTTAGTTTATTTAAAATGAAATGAAATTTATTGAAATAGTCTTAACCTAATATACAATAATACAAAAAAGAATTAAACATTGTTATTAAATATATAACTTCCATATAATAATTAACATTATAAATAAACAAAGTAACTAGTACGCGTATTATACGCATTAACTTCATTTACATATATTTTAAAGTCATCAAAATATGGAGGCAATAAATTGTTACTCAGTTTATAAACAAATATTAAAGTCATATATTTAATTCTTGCCTCCACATTCATGCAACTTAAAGCATTTAACATAAAAGAAATAGGAGTGTATCTATTACAGCGTAGAATAATACGCATTCCCTTGTTTTGAAGTTGTTGCAAGGAACCAATCACATTTTTATTTAAGGAATGCAACATTGACGCACAGAAATCAAAATGTGGCTGAATAATGGTACTGTAGATGGTTAATACACTTTCTAAAAAGTCAACTTTTTAGATATTCTAAACAAAAAATACAATTTTTTTGAAATTTTCTTTTGTAAATAATTAGCAATGTTTTTAAACGTGAGATGATTATCCAAAAGCACCCCCAAATATTTAAACTTCTCTACAAAAGAAATTTCTTCTAAATAAATACTAAAATTTATTTAATTTAGGTTAACATTTTTTAAGTTGTGTTTAGTTCCTAAAACCATTGCTTTACTTTTCGCCACATTAAATTGAATTAAATAATTATTTAGATAGTCTTTGACTTTACGTAATTCATTATTTATTCTATATAGGGCAGTATCTAAATCACTATCATTTACAGCCAGCAATGTGTCATCCGCAAACAAGTTTACAAAGTCACAATTAGTAATTTTAGCAATATCATTAATATACAAAATAAATAGGATAGGTCCAAGGACACTACCTTTTCGCTTTTGATGGGGATTTTAGTACATTCGCAGCAGGTCGATGGGGCCGATTTTCTAGCTGCTTTTGTTGCCAGTTGCTTACCTGGAGACGTTGCTGCTTTTTTGGCTTTTGTTGCTCGCTTTCATTCTTTTTTTTTTTTTTTAATTTTGGCTCTTTGGCCCATGGCCAAATGAAATACTTACCCAAAAGTACTTTGGAAATCCTTAAATCAGATCGATTTTTACATGGAACAGAAGATATTACAGCAGTGGCAGTAGTTTTAGAAGTTATAGTATTTTCCGGTAAAAAAAATATAATACATTTATTCTTGCTTATGGGTGATCGATTGCATACAATTTTACAACTAAATATATTTAGAGTTGTCCTTTTAGTCAATATACAGGGTGTGCAAAAAGTTTGGAATATCGCTCCTTATTTCGTAAATACCTATTCCTAGAAGGTTGATT
This sequence comes from Cartodere bifasciata, assembly GCA_963920755.1. Classification (NCBI taxonomy): domain Eukaryota; kingdom Metazoa; phylum Arthropoda; class Insecta; order Coleoptera; family Latridiidae; genus Cartodere; species Cartodere bifasciata. The sequence continues at coordinate 459,056 of OY987201.1, read as the reverse complement.
TTTTCGAGGTCGATTTCTATTTTTTCAATGTGCATCTTTTCAACCTATATTCAAACATACAGGGTGTCCCAGTTTCTCAGAAGACTGGACAACTTTCTTATTTTAAATGGAAGACCCTATTTTTTATTTTTTTTTATGAATCTAGATGTCATTAGCAGTTCAACGATATGTCGCTTGCTACCCTTAAGTTAGTAAATGTTACCCCTTTTTACAGAATTTGTTTCTGTGTTAAAAAGTTTGGAATATCGCCTGTAAAATCGTAAATACTTTTCGTAGAAGGTTAATTTTTTCGAGGTTTATTTCTATCTTATTAATACGCATTTAACAAGCATACACTTAACTATACAGGGTGTTCCCCTTTTTAGGAGACTAGACAACTTTCTTATTTTAAATGGAGCACCCTATTTTTTATATTCTTTTATGAATCTAGATGTCATTAGAAGTTCAACGATATGTCGCTTGATACCTTTAAGTTACTAAATGTTACCCCTTTTAACAGAATTTGTTTCTGTGTTAAAAAGTTTGGAATATCGCCTGTCAAATCGTAAATACTTTTCGTAGAAGGTTAATTTTTTCGAGGTTTATTTCTATTTTTTTAATACGCATCTAACGAGCATACACTCAACTACACAGGATGTTCCCCTTTTTTAGGAGACTAGACAACTTTCTTATTTTAAACGGAACACCCTATTTTTATTTTTATTATAAATCTAGATGTCATTAGCAGTTCAACAGTATAAAATATAGGGTGTTCCATTTAAAATAAGAAAGTTGTCTAGCCTCCTAAAAAAGGGGAACACCCTGTATAGTTGAGTGTATGCTTGTTAAATGCATATTAAAAAAATAGAAATAAACCAAAAAATTTACCTTCTACGAAAAGTATTTACGATTTTACAGGCGATATTGCAAACATTTTAACTCAGAAACAAATTCTGTTAAAAAGGGTAACATTTACTAACTTAAGGGTAGCAAGCGACATATCGTTGAACTGCTAATGACATCTAGATTCATAAAAAAATATAAAAAATAGGGTGTTCCATTTAAAATAAGAAAGTTGTCTAGTCTCCTAAAGAAGGGAAAAACCCTGTATAGTTGAGTGTATGCTGGTTAAATGCGTATTAATAAAATAGAAATAAACCTCGAAAAAATTAACCTTCTACGAAAAGTATTTACGATTTTACAGGCGATATTCCAAACTTTTTAACACAGAAACAAATGCTGTTAAAAGGGGTAACACTTAGTAATTTGAGGGTAGCAAGCGACATATCGTTGAACTGCGAATGACATCTAGATTCATAAAAAAAAATAAAAAATAGGGTCGAAACTGGGACACCCTGTATATTTGAATATAGGTTGAAAGGATGCGCATTGAAAAAATAGAAATCGACCTCGAAAAAATCAACCTTCTAGGAAAAGTATTTGCGAAATTAGGAGCGATATTCCAAACTTTTTGCACACCCTGTATATCCAGTAGAGATTAGGTCTTTCCTGGGCCAAGGTATTACCCCTGCTGTACCATTGGATAATTGGTTTGCAACTGTCGGTGCAAAAAATTAGCACACCTTTTCCGTAACTTTTATCGTTGATGATGTTGCCTTCAAAATATTGACAAATGGTTTGTTCTTAAATATTTTTAGAAAACTTGTGAAAAATACAAGTACTTGGATTAGTGAAGTAATCAATTTCAAGTACTGCCGATACACTTATTAAAATGTTGTAGTCATGATCAGTCGGATCAAACAAATTAAAATTTGGTTCTTCAATGTTGGGGTTCTAACATTTTGTAATAAATAGTTTCTTTAGTCATTTCTTGAAACGAGGGCTTTTCCGTGTATTTCGAAAATGTGACCATGTAGTAATTAATGTCTATTGGAGTTACAATACACATTTTGATTGATGGTAAATATACTTAATAAATTTAAATAAGAAATTGTCAAATAATTTAAGCCTCTTCTCCATGGATTCATCGTTAGCCGACTTCACGATCTTTTTTCGTTATTACCTATTTGCTATTTTCGACTCCCAGCCTTAAATTCTTTCTATTGTCGCTGCATGTTTTTTTTTATCTCGTCGAATTTTCTTTTGTAGATATAAATTGCGGAGCCAAACATAAGGGCGCATCTTTTGTGACAGCTAATATCCATTTCCATTTCCTTGATGTATTTTCTTTTTCATAACCAAAACTAGCTGAGTCGAGGCCGGTAGATCCGACTCTTAAGTTCATTTCTTACGTATAAATTATAAAATAAAATAAAATAAAATATTTTATTGATCCGCTTAGAACAAATATAATGTAATAGGACAAGTCAATAATAAAAAAACATATAAATGAATTTAAAATAGAATTAGCACTTAACAAGTAATAATAGACAGCAAAATGGAAAATAGAATAGAATTTGCAAAACTACTCCATCTTCGTGTTGAAAAACTCTGATATCGAATAAAAAGGATGCTGTAGGAGAAGTTTTCTTAGGTGTTTTTTAAAAAGGTAAGTATTTAGTGACCTCACTCTATCAGACAGGTGATTATACATTTTTACGCCTTGAATATGAAGGGCCTTGGCCGAGGCCGCAAGTCTGTGTGCGGGCAGCGACAGATCCCCGACATTTCTTAAGTCATATTTAAATTGGCCTTCTCGAGGTGGAAATTCTGTTATGTTGTTTTTCACGTATACGAGTGTATTGAAAATATAAAGGGAAATTACCGTCATTACCTGAAGCTCTACAAACAAAGGTCTGCATGAAAAAGTGCGTTTTTTGAATTTGATTGTACGCAGCATTTTCTTCTGCGAAACCAGCACGTCCGAAATCCTACTGCATGTGCCCCAGCAAACAAGACCGTAATTTATGGCGGAATGTATGTATGCAAAATAATAAGATAAAATATTCATTTGTTTGTTAGAATTAAAGCGTTTCCTGATGATAGCCCAGTAGATTCAAAACATAAAAACAACTTTTATGTTTTTAAAGACATGTCCAGTCCAACATTTACATTGCATTTAACTTAACATAATTTTTTAATAATAAAAATGCTATTGACTTTACAAACCTTGACGTGACCTTGAAGTCCTGTCTTTTGGTTATCCATTCCCCAAGTTTTAAACCTTTAACTATTGTGATGTTTAAGATAATCGAAGTCAAACTATAAAGCGTTTCCTGAAGATGGCCTACTAAGTCCGAAACATAAGAACAGCCTTGTGTGTATTTAAAAACATGTCCAAAATTTACCTTGCATTTAACTTAACATAGATTTTTAATAATAAAAATCCTATTGACCATTAAAAAGGTATGACCTTAACATGACCTTGAACCACTGTGTCTTGTGTATCCATCCTCCAAGTTTTAGATCTCTAACTAATGTAGTATTGGAGCTATGTTCATGCAAACATTGACATTTAAAAACGTCATAGCTTTTTTCCTAGACATAGAATTTTTTTTAAAAAGTTTTAACACAAAGGGCACTGTAAGAGAATATTTTTAAGCAAAAAAAATACACAATATTTTGGGCTAGATTTATTTTTGCATGCAATATCTTCTAACCTTGACCAGTGGTCAGTTTGACCTTCAAGTCACCTTGACCACAAGACTTTGGTATTTACTTATGTCAAGTTTGAATCTCCTAAATAGTACCATAGTTGAGTAAATTATGGTTCAAAAAATACACAAAAGTGATATTTTTTAATGAAGTATGCAAGTATCTTGCTTCGTTTAGGCGCAATTGCAAAAAAACATCGATTTTCAGAAATTGCAATTACAATAGTACATACATTTCCTTTAGAGAAATGAACTAAAAGGTTTCAATGTCATTGTAAAAACCCATATACTAACTGGATAATTCAATAGCTGACCCTGGCGAATTGCCGTGTCTTGATCTTTGTCGTACAAAAAATAATACCAAAATATACCAAGCACTTATTCAATTGGATAGTAACTCATAAAAAAAATTCTTCAGTCCGAATCAATATATTTAGCCTATGTTTTTTGTCGAGTTTTTGATGCTGTTGATGTTCGGAGATGTTTCAATTGCTGAGGATATAATCATACTTCTCTAAAAGTAAAATGGTTTATCCTAAATATACGGAGTATCGTGTAGTGCTGACTCTGGAAAATGTATGAACTGTATTGGTGCAAGCATAATAAATAAGGATATACAGTTTAATCATGCTGCTTGGAACAATGATTGTTTTTTTTATAAGCACAAAATTTCGCAATTCAAACTTAACCATCTTAATGTTCATGACAATAGAATTTCATATCAAGTCAAGCTTTGGTAATAAATTAATCTTCAAATATAAATTACAAAAAGTGTCCCACCTCGCAGAGTCTGTAGAAAATAATCTGTTAATCACAAAAATTGATTTAAGTAAAAATATGTCCTGTTCTCTTCCATGCAAGTCTAATAGAAATATATATCTAATCTATCGATGTACTATCAATATGTTTAAGGACTTAACTCTAAAACTCAACAGTTATTTATAAAATCTTCCTCAATTGACGATATTATTGTGTTTAATGAAATTTGGTTGAATGATAGTGTGTTTAACAGTGAACTCTTTTATTCTTCCTACATAGTTCATAGAACAAATAGAGACTTAATTCATCCAGAGGTGGTAATAAATTCAAAGCAGTAAATTCATTATTTGTTCTTCCTTCATTAATGTTTACGAACTGTCTGACTTCCTAAAATCCATTCGATTATTTGATATCTGCAGGGGTGGATGGGAATGGTCTGACCATCCCTAGAAAAGAGAATTTATTTATTTATTCATAAAAAATTAAGTATAAAGAGTACTGCGCCTTCAAACATTTAAAGGACAAAAATAAACGTTCACATGCTACTTGGGATATACAGGGTGTTACCAAATAAGTAGGAAAAAATTCAGGGGGTAATTCCTGAACCCATTTTAAGAAAAAAAGTTCATATAAACATGTGTCCGAAAATTCTTCGTTTCTGAGATACAGCTCCCCCAAAAACCCCTAAAAAATCAGTTTTTTCGCTATAATTTTGAAAAGAATAATTTTTTCAAAAAATTTTATAGGACCTATTTGATTTATCTAATCACTAGAAATATTTTCGTCTTTGTAAAATTTAAAAAATCGTGTTAATAGTGGGGGCCCTTAGGGGGCTGTAAGAAAAATAAAAGTCAAAATCGGGCATATGTTTATAGGAACTTTTTTTCTTAAAATGGGTTCAGGAATTACCCCCTGAATTTTTTCCTACTTATTTGGTAACACCCTGTAGGCAAAGTCAGTAAATATTTATACGCCATAACATATATATGATTCTTTATAAAGATTATATTGAAAAATTATTTGGTAGTCAACAAACAATGCACTTTTTGCATGACTTACATCTGGAACCTAGTAAATCATATTTGGAGGAATCATCGTCATCAGCATTATCTGAACTTTCCAGTTCTCATTTGGAGTATAAGTGTCTTGGACTACATTTTTTAATACATCCCAATTTTTTGCAATGTCTTCTTGTTTTTTTTTAAGCTTTGTTGGAGTCGGTTTATCGGAAAGTTTTATAACTTTCTTTAAAAGTTCTTGGAAGTACTTATCTGTACCTGCACCTTAGATCCAACCTCACTTTTAGAATGTAAAAAAACCGTCAATGCACATGGAGCTACTGCATGTACTAATGAACTACCGCCTGGTTTAGTTGGTCTACCAACCAACAAAACTTTCGAACTGCCCATCGCTAATCTTTCAAACGTACCAGGGTAGTGATAACGGAATATCGCTTCGTATGAAACCTACATAAGAAGGCCATTAGGTTTCGTACGAAGCGATATTCCGTAATCACCCCGCAGGACTAACGAATGATCAAATAACTATCATTAACGATAATGTTCGTAAAACCGTTATACAGGCTGTCTCTAGCATTCTTCCCAATTTATTGTCACCACTGATTCAAGAAATTGCTTCTCTTGAAAAGCAGGTTCTTCAAGATGCAAATCCGATTTTTAATTTTCGGGGCACTAATGATGTTTAAATTGACCAACCTGGCAAACGCAAACGAGCTGATCCAGTGATTATTCGCAATTCACACTTTAAGAACGAATAGGGACCATATTTAAAAATAGATGGCGTTACTGTAAACTTTGTTTTTTGTGGATAACTCAAAAATTAAAAAGTTTTTTAATGTTTTAAAGCCAGCATCAGATCGGGCACCTAATTCTTTACAACATAAGCTATTTTAAAAGTAAAAATAATAAGCAATGTCAAAGTAATTTGGAAAAAACTAAAAAACGATTTATTATTATTACTCCTTAACTACTGTATTTTTTGGAAATCTAAACCACACACTATATGCCCACATCTTTTAAGAATCCATACAACATCAAACAACATTTGCTTTTGTTGAGCTTTTTTCCATGAAATGCTGGTGCAATGCACCAAAACAGCAACCTCAATCAGACATTTTATTAGACTAGATAAAATTATAGATTACTAGAAAATCTAGTTCAGACTTTCTCTAATAGAGGGCATCAAAGTAAAATCTAAAAATACCTGCAAAAAGGTAGTAGCTAGAAAGGTACTTATAAACTTTAAACTGTTCTTTGGTCCTTACGTTTACCTGCAAATCAAATTAGGTGGGTACCTAAATAATAAAGGGTTATTCCAGTAGGTATTATTTTTTGTTTGAATAAAAGAGCTGAACTCGCTTTGCTTTGTGTTACAACATATTTATTATCTATTGAAATTATTGGGAATAAATTGAAACTTTATTACTTATTGTTGATAGTTGCTGCCCAAGTAAACGTGGTATATAATAAAAAAAAAACATACATATACACATTAAATAGATATTTTTATTAGGAATTATTCTTTTTTTTACAGTTTTGCCTTTTGCTTTTTCTTGTTTTTGTTTAGCCATTGCCTCTAAAATGTAGTTTGGGTCGATACATTTTAGGCTTTTTCCCAAGTTATTGCGGACAATTTCTGGAGCTATACAGTTGACGTAAATATTTTCGAGTTTGGGTAACATTTCGGTTACCCAAAATTGTTTATCTTTTTTATTTCTTCCACAAATAAAGGAATTTCGTCATTAAGATGGACAATAAAAAAACATTTTTGCCTTCCAGAAATGTTTAATTGTCCCTGCACCTGAAAAGAATAATACAAATATTATTATTAAAATCTCACTTGAATTGTTGCAGTAATTAGTAACCAAAATAAGAACGTGTCGCAAGAAGCATAGTTAGTAACATTAATGATATCTTACCTGATAGTAATAGTTGTGCTTTCTTTTTAATCCAATAGTTCCGTCGGGCAATTTTTCTAAACATTTAGACATTTTTTTCGTGCATAAATATTCCTCCAATGATTTTTCATCGGCACCGTTTAACAAACACTTGACTTCCACTATTGCATTTTCATCGAGCAAGCCGTCTGGAGATGCGCTCAAATAACCATGCTCCAAGTCAACCCACAAACCAGATTTTTTAATTTGCACGTTCATTAGATCTTCGAATCGTTTTATGGCAACACCTTCATTGATGTGGCCATATTGGGTTACTTCAGTTTTGAAGGATGACTTTTCCAAACAGGTTTTGACCAAAGCGTGACATGGTGTATGCGGACGTCTGAGGTGCCTGATGTTTCCCTTTCATCAACTCCTACAACTAGACATCCATCGCCACCCTTTCTACTGCCATGGAATATTTATGCTGGTGGGCGTGGACGCAAGTGCAGTACTAAAGGCAAGATGCAGGAAAAACAACCAGGTACACCTGGTCCAACTAATAAGAATCCTACATAACCAGGCAAAAAAGAAAAGTGATATATGGCGAAAGTTCCTGCACTGATGGCTTTTCGGCCTTCCTACCTAAAATTAATGTACATGTTTCCAAGGTTCAAATTTCCAACAGCATTGATACTGTCAAAAGTTTTATACAAAGAAAACTACCTAATGTGGAATTTGATTTAACAGAACTCAATGTTCGATCAAAACAATATAAAAGTTTTAAACTGACCGTTCCTGCAAACTTTAAGGATGCTTTGCTCAATAAAGATTTCTGGCCTACAGGTGTAGCCGTTAAGCGCTTTTTCAATTAAAGAATGTAGGTTGTAAGTTTTTTTATTGTAAGTATTTTATTTTAGATGTATGTTTCTTTCTTCTCGTAGTGCCCTATCCGTTTCGAATATTGGCGATCATCATGGCTACTCTAACTTTATTAACGGCATTTCTAAACAGATCTATTGATGTAAGTCCGAACCAGTCTCGAAGATTTTTGAGCCATAAATGACGCCTTCTTCCTGGTCCCCTTTTTGCCTCTAGCTTTCCTTGGAGAACTAGTTGTAAAATGCGATATTTAGAATGTTGCATAATATGACCCAGATATTCCAGTTTACTGTTCTTAACTCTGAACATTATTTCTAGTTCTTTGTCCATTCTTCTCAACACCTCTTGGTTCGTAACATGTTCGGTGTACGATATTTTGAGAATTCTCCTATACACCCACATTTCCAATGCATTCAGTTTATCCTCTATTTGTTTGTTAATTCAGGGGAAATATAGCATTTTACCATTCTTAATTTTAGAGGTAAGCTCAGATCTTTGGCTAGAAATAGTTTTTTCATTTTAATAAATGCAGCTCTTGCCTTTTCGATACGGCAACGAACTTCTCCCCTATAATCCCAACTCTCATATACTCTGGTTCCCAAATAATTAAATGTTTTGACGTGTTCAACTACTTGTCCATCGATGTCAAGAACTTCTCTCTGAGGTGTCTCTGTTTTTTTGTATCACCATATATTTTGTTTTGGAAATATTAAGGATTAGACCATATAGTTCGGAGTAATGTTTAACTCTAGATAATATTTATTTTAGTTCACCCATTGAGTTAGCGATAATGGCAGCATCGTCAGCATACCTAATATTATTTATAACTTCGCCTTTCATTTTTATACCCAGTTGATCCTCCAGAGCGTCATTAAAAATTTTCTCTGAGTAAAGATTGAACAATGTAGGGGAGAGTACAGACCCTTGGCGGACACCTCTACAGACTGGAATTTCTTTTGAGATTGTTTTGTCAATATTTACTGTTCCCAATATAGATTAGTCATTATTCTTATGTCATTTTCATCGATTCCCGTTTCTCTTAATATTTCGATCATTTTATTATGTTTCACTTTATCGAAGGCTTTCATGAAATTAATGTTTCTTTAGTTATAATAAATCTCAAGGTATGTTATCATTTTATCTTAATATAAATTATAAGGCAAAACAACAAACATTTTAATAGATTGGACCATTTTTTAAATAAGACTTTAAATAGAACTATACCGTGTGTCCCGAAAAAAGCGCACGAGCTCATAACGTTCTACGTATAGTTTCTACAGATTTAAAATTTTAGGAAATGTCGAAGGAGACTTTTAGCTTCCTTTTACATATATTTACAAAAATTAATGACTTCCGGTTTAAGCGGAAATGACATCACTTTTGTATTTTTAAATGGAACACCCTACATATTTGGACATTTTTAGGAACATTCTTTTGATAATACAATCGTTTTTAAAGAAATAATAAATCACTAATATTAACGATTTTATAGCTCTATGAAAATCACCTAATTTCATCATAATCGTCGATCTTAGTCATAGAGTCCTGAAGCATAGATTGCCGCGTTCTCTGTAGGACCAAATTAGCTCATTTTCAAAGTGCTATGGAATTGTTAATATTAGTGATGCATGTTTTGTTTAAAAACGATTGTATTCTTATTAAAAGAATTTACTAAAAATGTCAAAATATATAGGATGTTCCATTTAAAAATACAAAATTAATGTCATTTCCGCTTAAACCGGAAGTCCTACATTTTTGTAAATGCAAATGCAAAAGAAGGCTAAAAGTCTTCTTAGACAACTGTTAAATTTGAGTTCTGTAGAAAGTATACATAGAAAGTTATGAGCTCGTGCGCTTTTTGCTGGACACACGGTATACATTAGAGAAGATGTCGATGCGGTGGGTGCATTTTCCTCAAAGCCCAGTTGATTGCAAACCATTGTCCTCGTTTTTTCGTAGGTTACATCGCTCATGTTTTGAGCTCTAGGTAATTTTTTAGTCACAATTGATTGGACCAAGTCTTCTTTTAAAAATCTATTTAATTGCGCTGATAAAAATGTTACGTCAATTTCAGTCGCCATGTTTTCTGTCATATATTGTATTTATTTTAGTTGAATAGTCCTTTTTTAGGACAATTAAACAGTTGGCTTCTGTTCCAGAAAAGAAGCAGGGATTCACGTGGGTCGATTTCAGGCTTGCCTTATCTTCAGACACTGAAATAATGAACTTCGTTATTTATTGAAGTATTTAAATTATTTTTTTCGTTTGGAATCTCTATCGTCCTCGGTTTAAAAGATTATATAAATATTTTTTTAAAAATTATTTTTATTAAGGCAAAGACAATTTAGAAATTTTACTTGTTTACGCTACAAAGTTTATACATTTCTTAACAGCTTGGAAAGCGTCTTTATCGCAGGTAGACAAAATAGTTTTCGGATTTCCCGGTATTGTCCGCTCGACTTCATCAGAATCAGTCTTAAAATCTTATCTTCAGTTGAATACCTTCGCCCATGAGGATCTCTATTAGAATTTTCCTTTGACTCCTTAGAAACTGTATGACGTGAGGATCCAAGTTTGCTGTGATGGTATCAAATATGTCTTCCTTCGTCATCTTTGGTACGAATAGGCGTTTTCGCATTCTTTTTAATGTTCGGGCTTGCTGTATATTTCTCGAAAATATTTTGTTTGTCTTTGGAGTTAGTTGCACACTCTTGGATACCCCAACTGTTCGTAGAATGGGCGCCTAAAAAAATATATACATTAGTTTTAATAAAATGACAAAAATATCTGCAAATTTTTGTACACTATTTATATCTACAACATTATTTGTATCAATATTCTCGTGATTTTAACTCACCAATAAGCCATTAAATAGCTGCTTTAATTATTCCATAATTTAAATTTTTAAATGTTATTTTTTTATATGTAGTCCAAATAATATAATATCCTATTTTAAATTTTTTCATGAAAAAATCTACTATCAATTGTCTTTACCAACGTAAAATAAAATTAACTATAAATATTTATTATGAATGAATAAAGCTGCCGGTCAGGTTTAGTGGAGAGATATTTGTATCTCAGGACACCTTCGTTCGAAAGCGAAGTAAAGCCGGTGGTTCCGTGTGCGTATACTCGTGCACGTTAAAGATCCTAACCTGAGGCTGGAATTGTCTCGGGTCTTGTTGGAGGCATGTACAATGGGCCCAATTAAGAGGCCTAAGTGCATCAACCTTGAGTTGACCTCTACTTATCCAGATCTAGAAATATTTATTATATTTTTCTAAAATATTTCATCCTTAAATATCAATGTTTTTCTCTTTGGATCATATGTTACCCAGGCCCTTCTGCTTTTGCTTTCCCGATAAAAAATGTATTCTATGTTAAAAAGAACGTACGGCCAAGTTTCAAGATTTTGGTCTTTTAGAAAAGAAATCAAATATTCTGTTTTGGGACGAATAAATAAATCTAGGTCATCAAGGGTTTCAGAATTTGTGTTTTTATTTGCAAAATAAAAAAGGCAGTGTCAGCGTTGCAGTTGACGAAGATGTTTCGGGACGAATACATAAATCAAGAACATAAAGGGTTGCAGCTGAGGTGGCAGCAATTTTGTGTCTACCTGCCTAAGGCAGGATCAGCGTATCATTTGATAACGACATACCAATTAAAGACGACGACGTTTGTTGTTCTTGCTCTTGAGCATTCGCCAGGGCAGTCTGCTCTACTTCTACATTAAAACTAGGGGTCTCAACCGGCTCTTTTGATATAGAAGTAGGCAGGGCAAACATGGTCCGCAAATCCTTGCATTGTTTCGCTTCCGATTCGCTTATTTTTTCCCTCTCATTTTCTGCACACCTTTACCTTTTATCTTCTGAATATTATTTTTTGAATCCATTGTGTGACTGTGTGTTTATGACAAGTGTTTTAACTTCAGGCTGAAAAAGAAATCAAATACCTTAATTCACAACATGTTTTAAGAATGCTATTGTTTTAAATACCTGAATTTGCAATTAAAAAAATTTAGAAATCTGTACAGAAAATAGTCTTCTAATTTTTAGTTCATTTCTCTAAAGGAAATGTACTATTGTAATTGCAATTTAAAAAAATCGATGTTTTTTTGCAACTGCGCCTAAACAAAACAAGATACTTAAAGGCTTATGTATTGGAAAGATGCTACAAAAAATTACCGATCTCATAATACTAAAATCATATTGATAGGACCATCCACTGGGTTGTTATTAAAAAATATTACTTTGGTGTATGTTAGGATGGATGTACGGGGCAAAACATTTCTTTAAGCGTAATTTACTTACTACTACTATGGTACTAAATAGAAGGTTCAAACTTAGCATAAGTAAATACCAAAGTCTTGTGATCAAGGTGATCTCAAGGTAATACTGACCACTGGTCAAGGTAAAAATGGTAAAGCAACATTTTAGTTATTTTTTTGAACTAAAGGTCAGGCCTACGGCAGGCAGGCCCAGGATCGGTCCAAAGTGCCGCGGCTCTTCTGGAAATCTTCAGGACTCCAGATGGCCCATCCTCCTCTGGATATTCGCCCAGTAAAGATGAACTTGCCTTACTAACTCTAAATTGTTTGTGCTTAACATATGTATACATTCCTCCTATTATAAATATTGAGCAGTTTTCTTGTTAATTCGAGACTAATATTCCTGATTACATAAATTATATTAGAAGTCTTAGAACACAGTACATTAACCAAAAGATCTCGGAGTTAACTAACTTCTGTGAATACTCTTAATTACCCCAGTTAAATAATGTAACTAATGCCATCGATCGCTTACTTGATTTGGTTTTCTATGACAAAGAGTGTGAAATAAAACATTCCCGAATTTTGAATGTTTCTCGTGGATTTGCATCATCCCCCTTATCAGTTTTATTCAAAAGGTATGCATAATGTTTTAGTACTTGCTAATACTTCAAGTACTTAATAAATACTTCAAGTACTACTGTGCTAACTATATAGGGAGTATTTTTTAAAAACTTGAAGTACTCAGCAAGTATTAGGAGGTATTAAAACATTATGCATACCACCCATTATCTTTTAAATCCGACGGCATTTATTCAAAACAGGGACATTCACAAGAGACAATGTTAAAACGTTTCAAACAGCTGTCATTAGAAGATAGAAGGAAATACAAAACCTTATTTTGTATTTTTTGCGTTTTGTTGAAGGATCTCTTTGCAGTAAAAATAAGTTTCTGGATAATAATTTTTCTTTTTTTTTCCATTGTTGATTTTAAAAATAGATAATTATTTTAGGAGCGGCAGTGGCCGTACACTATATTTGCTGGGAGCTATATCCGATGATTTCTGCCGCAGTGAGTTTGATTCTCACTGCCACTGATGGAGTGTGGCTAGGCTCTAGAAGTGGTTCCAGGTTGGTTGTCCGTGTTTACTTATGTGTTTATATTTCCCTATTGGACAGCTAATGTCGTAAAAACGGGAGAACTACTGTGTGCGTCAATTTTAAGGATAGATTGAGCATAAATCCCTTTCTTATATTTCGTCAATGTTTTCTATTTTGTGCTGCTCTGATCCAGACAAAGCCTGCGGTTCGTTTGAGGTCTTCTTGACATCTCATTTGTAGTCTTCCTCTGCTTCGTCTACCTTCCCATGGTCTCCATCTTACCATCATGGATGTCCACCTTTTGTTCGAGAGTCTAGCAACGTGTCCAGCGTGATCCCACTTTTATACAGCAATTGTTTGAATAATATCTACTACTTATAATAAAATGAATAATAACAATAAAAAACTTACGATCTACATTCTTTAATTATCATATATTTGTGGTTTAAATAAATCTACCAGAGTGACCACAACATTGGCAGGACAGTTTATATGAAAATAAATGATTAATGATAAATATATTTTTGAAAAAATTGTATAATTTATTTAACTTTAATTTATGCTCTCTCTCCGCAGATTCTGCGTTTGCCAACTTCACGATCTTTCTCTATTCTTCCCTATTTTTCATTTTCTCCGGGTTATTGACTCCCAGAACCTTAAAGTCTTTCTCCATATTGTCGCACCAGGTCTTTTTTTATCTCGTCGGATTTTTTTTGTAGATATAAGACAGTTTTATATGAAAATGAATGATTGATGGTAAATATACTTAATAAATTTAAATAAAAAATTGTTAAATAATTTAAGCCCATTTCACACGGCTTCCTCGTTCGCCAACTTCACGATCTTTCTCCATTCTTGCCTATTTGCCCTTTTCTCCGGGTTTTCGGCTCCCAGCGCCTTAAAGTTTTTCTTGATATTGTTTCACTAGGTCTTTTTTTATCTCGTCGGATATTTTGTAGATATTAGACAGTTCTATATGAAAATGAATGATTGATGATAAATTTGTATACTTATAAAAAATTGTAAAATAATTATTTTAATTTATACTCGCTCTTCGCGGATTTTGCGTTTTAATTGATGATAAATATATACACTTGTTAAAAATTGTAAAATAATTGTTTTAATTTATGCCTTTTCTCGCACACAATAAACTCTTATTCTCTTTTCGTCGCGGATTCTTCGTGCTGATTGATGATACATGTATATACTTATAAAAAGTTGTAAAATAATTATTTTAATTTATGCGCGTTCTCCGCGGATTCGGCGTTAGTCACCTTCACCACACTTTCCAGTTTGTTGGATTTTAACAAAATAATAATAAGTTCCTGGTCCTTGATTCTTTTTTCCAAGGATGTAAAAGTCTCTCTGCAGAAGCTAATTTTGTCGTTAAATTGCGGTTTTTCCAATCCCATTGCTTGAGTGTTTTTTTCGGGTTATGTCGATGCGGTGGATGCATTTTTCTCAAAGCCCAGTTGATTGCAAACAATTGTCCTCGTTTTTTCGTAGATTTCATCGCTCATGTTTTGAGCTCTAGGTAATTTATTAGTAACAATTGATTAGACCAAGTCTTCTTTTAAAATCTATTTAATTGCGCTGATAAAAATGTTACGTCAATTTCAGTCGCCATGTTTTCTGTCATATATTGTATTTGTTTTAGTTGAATAGTCCTTTTTTAGGACTATTAAACAGTTAGCTTCTGTTCCCGAAAAGAAGCAGGGATTCACATGTGTCGATTTTAGGCTTGCCTTATCTTCAGACATTGAAATAAGGAACTTCGTTATTTATTGAAGTATTTATAAATTATTTTTTTCATTTGGAATCTCTATCGTCCTCGGTTTAAAAAGATTAATTATATTTTATTATAATTTTCTGGGTTTATCAGTACAAATTATATAAGTTATTTTTATAAATATCTTTTTAAAAATTATTATTTTTATTAAGGCAAAGACAATTTATAAATTTTACTTCTTTACGCTACAAAGTTTATCATAGAAGTGATTTTACCATGATGTAAAACAAATGAACAAGTGTTAGGGATTACGCTAACAAGGTTTGATGGTATCCTATTTCTTTATGTATACTGGGTGTTTCTTCAATATAATTCCTCCCTTATCAGTCCTGAGACTCTGGCGAAAGCAGGCTAAAACTTGGCATCATTGACGCTTGGTGGTGTGGCAGCATTTATAAAAAATAAGGGGTCTCTCGGCCCCCCTCCCTATTTAATATATTTTCCGAAAATGCCCAGATTAATTAAGTTATTTTTTGATGTAAATAAAACATATTGTAAATTTAAAAAAATATATTAAACCGTTCAAAAGTAAAGATGGGGGGAGTTGATATTTATAAATAATAAATTTGTATAGTATGTCACTCAGTTACTTACCATTTGTAGCTTGTGGCAGTGCTTATCTTAAAATAATCAGTTATGTTTTTTATCATATTTTTAACAAAAGTTAATACTTGCGTACTAGAAACCAGATAGGTCGTTAACCTGCGTAATACAAATTTTCAGGCTTGAGGTTAAACACGAGTTGTCAATAATTCTTCTTTATCTTTCTTCAGTGAAGTCAAAAATGATCTTCTTGTACTACATAAATTAAGCCATTTAATCTGAAAAGATACCAAAACGAATTTACTCATTACATTAATGTTTTGTGTGTCTTGTTTCCATATTTGTTGTCTAAATTTATCCGCTATTATTTTTGTGTCCTTGCTCTTCATTGTCTGAAGGCAGGCTTTGGATTCTGAAAATATGACGCAGTTTTCCGCTGCATTAATGTTTCCTAGGGTAACTTTTATGACTTTCAGCATTCATTATTGTTGTGTATTCTATTAATGTTACTTTTTGTATTTCCTTCGTATTTTTGTTGTAGAATGTATACCCCATATATATTTCTTGTTTTGAATCGTCTGTGCCTGCTAACTTTTTTGAACCAGGTGCTTCAACATGAGCCTTAGGCAATTATAAATTACAAAAAACAACAGCATTTTAGTAAAAAAAAAAACAATATTTATACAAAGATACATCAACGATCTAAATAGTTAAAGTCTTATTTAAAAAAACCATCCAATCTATTAAAATGTTTGTTGTTTTGCCTTATAATTCATAATAAGATAAATTATAACATAACTTATGATTTATTATAACCCATGAACCATACATGTAAAATAAAATACTTATAATAAAAAAACTTACAACCTACATTCTTTAAAAATCCTGCATTCTTCTTTTTCTTTTTTTTCTTCCCCAGCCACTCACTCCTAGATGTAGGCTGCTGCTTCCATTCCTTTTCATGTATTTCTATTTTGTGCTGACCCAATCCAGTTTCTCCCTGCCATCAACTTAATATCGTCGTACCATCTTTTAGGAGGTCTTTCGGTGATTCTCTTGGTTTGTACCGCCATTCTACTGTTTGATTTTGAACACTGTCTACATTCTTTATATAATCCTGCATTCTACTTCTTTTTCACACTTGCCTACGGTTATTTTTACAACACTAGAGAGTTTTCAAATCAAATGAAAATAAAGAGTACGACAATGTTGTTTTCTCATTCGCACCAGAGTTTTACATGGAAATGAATGATTATTAGATTAACGATGGATATGTATTTGTAGAGGAGTTCCTGAAGGACTGAGTCCACCTGTTAAATTTCTCTTCCTGTATTATATTGTATATGTCTGTTTAGTTTATTTTTTCGTGGCTATCGGCTATTTCATTTTCTCTAACTCCCATGTGAGCTGGTATCCATTGTAGGGTTACATTTATGTTTTTAAATTTATCGTCCAATTTTATACGCTATTACGTTTTTTGTGTCCTAGCTTTTTATTGCAGAGAGCTTTTAGAGTCTGAAAATATGACGCATTACATTAACGTTCTATTTACAGCCTTATTTAAAAAAAAAACAATCCATTTAACTGTTTGTTTTTTTGCCTTATAATTTATAATAAGATAAATAATAACATAACTTAAGATTTATTATAACTAAGGAAACATACTTACGTGTAAAATAAAATACTTACAACCTACATTCTTTAATAATCCAGCATTTTTTTCAGCCATTAGCCATTCACTCCTAGATGTAGGCTGCTTCCATTCATTTTCATGTATTTCTATTTTGTGCTGACCCAATCCAGTTTCTCCCTGCCATCAACTTAATATCGTCGTGTCATCTTTTAGGGGGTCTTTCGGTGCTTATCTTGGTTTGTTCCGCCATTCTACTGTTTGATTTTGAACACTGTCTACATTCTTTAATTAATCCTGCATTCTACTTCTTTCTCCCACTTGCCTACGGTTATTTTTACAACACTAGAGAATTTTTAAATCAAATGAAAATAGAGAGTACGACAATGTTGTTTTCTCATTCGCACCAGAGTTTTACATGGAAATGAATGATTATTAGATTAATGATGGATATGTATTTGTAGAGGAGTTCCTGAAGGACTGAGTCTACCTGTTAAATTTTTCTTCCTGTATTATATTGTATATGTCTGTTTAGTTTATTTTTTCGTGGCCATCGGCTATTTCATTTTCTCTAACTCCCATGTGAGCTGGTATCCATTGTAGGGTTACATTTATGTTTTTAAATTTGTCGTCCAATTTTATACGCTATTACGTTTTTTGTGTCCTAGCTTTTTATTGAAGAGAGCTTTCAGAGTTCAGACTCTTTACCACAATATTGGCATATTTTCAGAAATATGACGAAGTTTTCCGCTGCAGTGATGTTTTCTAAAGTGATTTTTATGGCTTTCCCGCATTTATTATTGGTGTGTATTCTATTAATATTTCTCTTTTTGTTTCCTTCGTATTTTCGTTTTAGAATGCATACCCACTATATTCTTCTTTTGAACGGTCTGTGCCTGCTAAAATTATAAAACCACAAGTGCCTCAACATAATCCTTAGGCAATCACAAATGTACATAAGCATTTTAGTAAAAAAAAACTATATTTATACAAAGATACATTACCGTTCTATTTACAGCCTTATTTAAAAAAAAATTCAATCTGTTTAACTGTTTGTTTTTTTGCCTTATAATTTATAATAAGATAAATGATAACATAACTTAAGATTTATTATAACTAAGGAAACATACTTACGTGTAAAATAAAATACTTACAACCTACATTCTTTAATAATCCAGCATTTTTTTCAGTCATTAGCCATTCACTCCTAGATGTAGGCCGCTTCCATTCATTCTCACGTATTTCTATTTTGTGCTGACCCAATCCAGTTTCTTCCTGCCATCAACTTAATATCGTCGTGCCATCCTTTAGGCGGTCTTTCGGTGCTTCTCTTGGTTTGTCCCGCACACTACTGTTTGATTTTGAACACTTAATTGCCAAGGGTTATTCCTACAATACTAGACAATTATCAAAACAAATGGAAATAAAGAGTACGACAATGTTTTTGTCACATTGGCAGGACACTTACATGAAATGAAGTTTATTTGATTAATGATACATATATTACTAGTTTCTAAATTAAATTATATTAAATTGTGATAAAATTAATTTACGACATTTTTCCAATAGCATTTTTAAACTTAAGGTCTGAGAACAACCAAAGCACACATTTTCTACGAAAGGAACAACTCCTACCGCCCTTGCCCCAACCGATAGTGATGCCAGCGAACGCATCCCGACTCTCTATCGCGATGCGAGCGTCTGTACCGCTGATTGGGGGGTAAACCAAAAGGAGAAAACCCATCCTACTCTCCTTCTTCTAATGGATCAAACCCAATCACCGCCAGCCCGAACGGCGGTGAGATCGGTGCCCATATTCCGACTTTGGTCGCGATATGGGCATCAGCGTCACAGCTAGAAAAGAAACGATGCTTGGGGGAGCAGCCAACCCTCGATTTAAAAAAGAAAGAACCGATTGAGCAAACAACCTAAGGCCTATATACTAGTGTTTTAAATAAATGTACCAGTTTTACCACAACATTGGCAGGACAGTTTTGTATGAAAATGAATGATAAATATACTTTAAAAAAATGTGAATGTGTGAATAATTGCTTAGGCGCTTAGATGCTTTCTGTCGCAGTGAGTTTGATTCTCACTGCCACTGATGGAGTGTGGCTAGGCTCTAGAGGCGGTTCCAGGTTGGTTGTCCGTGTATACTTATGTGTTTATATTTCCCTATTGGACAGGTAATGTCGTAAAAACGGGAGAACTACTGTGTGCATCAATTTTAAGGATAGATTGAGCATAAGTCCCTTTCTTATATTTCATCAATGTGCTCTATTTTGTGCTGCTCTGATCCACACAAAGCCTGCGGTTCTTTTAAGATCTTCTTGACATCTCATTTGTGGTCTTCCTCTGCTTCGTCTATCTTCCCATGGTCTCCATCTTACCACCATGGATGTCCACCTTTTGTCTGAGAGTCTAGCAACGTGTCCAGCGTCATCCCACTTTTATCCCGCAACTGTTTGAATAATATCTACTACTTACAATAAAATAAATAATAACATAACTAACTAAGCGTTTTTTTTGTTCGATACGTTCTTCTTTGTGATGTTCTTCTTGTTGGTAGTCAAAGGATTTGTCCAGGTCTGCTATTGTCTGTACTCCTACCATACTCGGGCATGAAACTTTCCTCCTTGGAGATCTTTCGATGGTGGGAGTTCTGGTTATCACTCCCGCAATTGTCATTTCTCTGTCCAGTCTGGACCATCGTTCCTCTTGAGTCTCTTCCATGTTTTTCCTTGATTTTTTGTCTGGTGGTTCGCACATGTTGGTATGTATGTAAGTGTGTTTTTTTTTTATTGTCACTTATTCACTGTATTAAAATTAACTTAAAGTCTAATTGTCCTATTGTCTATTATTATTTAAAAACTACCTTAACTATTGCTGTCTATTTTCACTTGCTTTATTTAACTATTATGGGTTTTTATGTGCTGGCACGACCGTTCGTGTTAGCTGCTAGCAACTAACTAAGGACACATACATACATGTAAAATAAAATAATTAGAATAAAAAACTCACAATCTACATTCTTTAATTATCCTATATACTTGTGTTTTAAATAAATCTACCAGAGTTACCACAACATTGGCAGGACCGTTCATATGAAAATAAATGATTAATGATAAATATACTTTGAAAAATTTGTTAAATTCATTTAATTTTAATTCATGCTCACTCGCCGCAGATTCTGCGTTTGTCGACTTCACGATCTTTCTCCATTCTTGCCTATTTTCCATTTTCTCCGGGTTTTCGACTCCCAGAACCTTAAAATCTTTCTCCATATTGTCGCACCAGGTCTTTTTTTATCTCGTCGGATTTTTTTTGTGGATATAAGACAGTTTTATATGAAAATAAATGATTGATAGCAAATATACTTATATACTAATTTAAATAAAAATTGTTAAATAATTTAATCCAATTCCACACGGCTTCCTCGTTCGCCAACTTCACGATCTTTCTCCATTCTTGCCTATTTGTCATTTTCTCCGGGTTTTCGGCTTCCAGACACTCCCAGTCTTTCTTGATATTGTTGCACTAGGTCTTTTTTTTATCTCGTCGGATTTTTTTTGTTGATATAAGACAGTTTTATATGAAAATGAATGATTGATGATAAATTTGTACACTTATAAAAAATTGTAAAATAATTATTTTAATTTATGCTCGCTCTTCGCGGATTTTGCGTTTTAATTGATGATAAATATATACACTTGTTAAAAATTGTAAAATAATTGTTTTAATTTATGCCCTTTCTCGCACGCAATAAACTCTTATTCTCTTTTCTTCGCGGATTCTTCGTGCTGATTGATAATACATATATATACTTATAAAAAATTGTAAAATAATTATTTTAATTTATGTGCGTTCTCCGCGGATTCGGCGTTAATCAACTTCATCACACTTTCCAGTTTGTTGGATTTTAACAAATTAATAATATGTTCCTGGTCCTCGATTCTTTTTTCCAATTGATGAAAAAGTCTCTCTGCAGAAGCTTATTTTGTCGTTAAATTTCCCAATCCCATTGCTTTAGTGTAGTTCCATTTTTTTCAGGTAATGTCGATGCGGTGGGTGCATTTTCCTCAAAGCCCAGTTGATTGTAAGTGTCCTTGTTTTTTCGTAGGATACAACGCTCATGTTTTGGGCTCTAGGTAATTTTTTGGTCACAATTAATTGGAACAAGTCTCCTTTTAAAAATCTATTTAATTGCGCTGATAAAAATGGTACGTCCATTTCAGTCGCAATGTTTTCTGTTATATATTTATTTTAGTTGAATAGTCCTTCTTTAGCACTATTAAACAGTTAGCTTCTGTTCCCGAAAAGAAATAGGGATTCACGTGGGTCGATTTTAGGCTTGCCTTATCTTCAGACACTAAAAACATGAACTTCGTTATTTATTGAAGTATTTAAATTATTTTTTTCGTTTGGAATCTCTATCGTCCTCGGTTTAAAAAGATTAATTATATTTTATTATAATTTTCTGGGTTTATCAGTACAAATTATATAAGTTATTTTTATAAATATCTTTTTAAAAATTATTATTTTTATTAAGGCAAAGACAATTTAGAAATTTTACTTGTTTACGCTACAAAGTTTATCATAGAAGTGATTTTAACATGATGTAAAACAAATGAACAAGTGTTAGGGATTACGCTAACAAGGTTTGATGGTATCCTATTTCTTTATGTATACTGGGTGTTTCTTCAATATAATTCCTCCCTTATCAGTCCTGAGACTCCGGCGAAGGCAGGCTAAAACTTGGCATCATTGACGCTTGGTGTGGCAGCAATTATAGAAAATAAGGGGTCACTCGGCCCCCCTTCCTATTTAATATATTTTCCGAAAATGCCCACATTAATTAAAAGTTATTTTTTGATGTAAATAAAACATATTGTAAATTTAAAAAAATATATTAAACCGTTCAAAAGTTAACATGGGGGAAGTCGATATTTATAAATAATAAATTTGTATAGTATGTCACTCAGTTACTTACCATTTGTAGCTTGTGGCAGTGCTTATCTTAAAATAATCAAATATGTTTCTTTTCATATTTCTAACAAAAATTAATAATTGCGTACTAGAAAGGTTTCTAGTACGCTAGATAGGTCGTAAGCCTGCGTAATACAAATTTTCAGGCTTAAGGTTAAACACGAGTTGTCAATAATTCTTCTTTATCTTTCTTCAGTGAAGTCAAAAATTACCTTCTTGTACTACATACATACATAATTATTCTTGTTTCCATATTTGTTGTCTAATTTTATCCGGTATTGCGTTTTTCGTGTCCTTGTTTTCTTTATTGTCTGAAGGGAGCCTTTGGAGTCTAAAAATATGACGCAGTTTTCCGCTGCATTAATGTTTCCTAGGGTAACTTTTATGACTTTCAGCATTCATTATTGTTGTGTATTCTATTAATGTTTCTTTTTGTATTTCCTTCGTATTTTTGTTGTAGAATGCATACCCCATATATATTTCTTGTTTTGTTTTGAATCGTCTGTGCCTGCTAACGTTTTTGAACCAGGTGCTTCAACATGAGCCTTAGGCAATCATAAATTACAAAAAACAACAGCATTTTAGTAAAAAAAAACAATATTTATACAAAGATACATCAACGATCTAAATATTTAAAGTCTTATTTAAAAAAAACAGTCTAATCTATTAAAATGTTTGTTGTTTTGCCTTATAATTTTATAATAAGATAAATTATAACATAACTTACGATTTATTATAACCAAAGAACCATACATGTAAAATAAAATACTTATAATAAAAAAACTTACAACCTACATTCTTCTTTTTCTTTTTTTCCTTCCCCAGCCACTCGCCATTCACTCCTAGATGTAGGCTGCTGCTTCCATTCCTTTTCATGTATTTCTACTTTGTGCTGACCCAATCCAGTTTCTCCCTGCGATCAACTTAATATCGTCGTACCATCTTTTAGGAGGTTTTTCGGTGCTTATCTTGGTTTGTCCCGCCATTCTACTGTTTGATTTTGAACACTGTCTACATTCTTTAATTAATCCTGCATTCTACTTCTTTTTTCGACTTGCCTACGGTTATTTTTACAACACTAGAGAATTTTCAAATCAAATGAAAATAAAGAGTACGACAATGTTGTTTTCTCATTCGCACCAGAGTTTTACATGGAAATGAATGATTATTAGATTAATGATGGATATGTATTTGTAGAGGAGTTCCTTAAGGACTGAGTCCACCTGTTAAATTTCTCTTCCTGTATTATATTGTATATGTCTGTTTAGTTTATTTTTTCGTGGCTATCGGCTATTTCATTTTCTCTAACTCCCATGTGAGCTGGTATCCATTGTAGGGTTACATTATAAGTGCCTCAACATAATCCTCAGGCAATCACAAATGTACATAAGCATTTTAGTAAAAAAAACTATATTTATACAAAGCTACATTACCGTTCTATTTACAGCCTTATTTAAAAAAAAATTCAATCTATTTCACTGTTTGTTTTTTTGCCTTATAATTTATAATAAGATAAATGATAACATAACTTTAGATTTATTATAACTAAGGAAACATACTTACGTGTAAAATAAAATACTTACAACCTACATTCTTTAATAATCCAGCATTTTTTTCAGCCATTAGCCATTCACTCCTAGATGTAGGCCGCTTCCATTCATTTTTATGTATTTCTATTTTGTGCTGACCCAATCCAGTTTCTCCCTGCCATCAACTTAATATCGTCGTGTCATCCTTTAGGAGGTCTTTCGGTGATTCTCTTGGTTTGTCCCGCATTCTACTGTTTGATTTTGAACACTGTCTACACTCTTTAATTAATCCTGCATTCTTCTTCTTTTTTCCACTTGCCTACGGTTATTTTTACAACACTAAAAAATTTTCAAATCAAATGAAAATAATGAGTACGACAATGTTATTTTCTCATTCGCAGCAGAGTTTTACATGGAAATGAATGATTATTAGATTAATGATGGATATGTATTTGTAGAGGAGTTCCTGAAGGACTGAGTCCACCTGTTAAATTTCTCTTCCTGTATTATATTGTATATGTCTGTTTAGTTTATTTTTTCGTGGCTATCGGCTATTTCATTTCCTCTAACCCCCATGTGAGCTGGTATTCATTGTAGTGTTACATTTATGTTTTTAAATTTGTCGTCCAATTTTATACGCTATTACGTTTTTTATGTCCTAGCTTTTTATTGAAGAGAGCTTTCAGAGTCTGAAAATATGACGAAGTTTTCCGCTGCAGTAATGTTTTCGAGAGTAATTTTTATGGCTTTTGACATTCATTATTGGTGTGTATTTTATTAATATTTTTTTTGTATTTCCTTCGTATTTTTGTTTTAGAATGCATACCCATTATATTCTTCTTGTTTTGAACCATCTGTGCCTGCTAACATTTTTGAACCAGCCACAAGTTCCTCAACATGAACCTTTGGAAATCATAAATGTACAAAAAAGCATAGGCTATTAAAATGTTTCTTGTTTTGCCTTATAATTTATAATAAGATAAATTATAACATAATAATAATAAATTTATTATAACTAAGGAAACATACTTACATGTAAAATAAAATACTTACAACCTACATTCATTAATAATCCAGCATTCTTCTCTTTCTCCTAGATATAGGCTGCTTCCATTCATTTTCATGTATTTCCAATTTTGTGTTGACCCAATTCAGTTTCTCCCTGCCATCAACTTAATATCGTCGTGTTATCCTTTAGACGGTCTTTCGGTGCTTCTCTTGGTTTGTCCCGCATACTACTGTTTGATTTTTAACACTAAATTGCCTATGGGTATTCCTACAATACTGGACAATTAACAAAATAAATGGAAATAAAGAGTACGACAATGTTTTCGTCACATTGGCAGTACACTTACATGAAATGAAGTTTATTTGATTAATGACACATATATTACTAGTTTCTAAATTATATTATATTAAATTGTGATAAAATTAATTTACGACATTTTCCCAATAGCATTTTTAAATTTAAGGTCTGAGAACAACCAAAGCACACATTTTCTACGAAAGGAACAACTCCTACCACCCTTGCCCTGACCGATAGTGATGCCAGCGAACGCATTCCGACATCGCGATGCGAGCGTCTGTACCGCTAATTGGGGGGTAAACCAAAAGAAGAAAACCCATCCTACCCTCGTTCTTCTAATGGATCAAACCCAAACACCGCCAGCCCGAAGGACGGTGAGATCGGTGCCCATATCCCGACGTCGGTCGCGATATGGGCATCAGCGTCACAGCTAGAGAAGAGACGATGCTTGGGGGAGCAACCAACCCTCGATTTAAAAAAGAAAGATCCGATTTAGCAAACAACCCAAAGTCTATATACTAGTGTTTTAAATAAATCTACCAGTTTTACCACAACATTGGCAGGACAGTTTTATATGAAAATGAATGATAAATATACTTTAAAAAAATGTGAATGTGTGAATAATTGTTTATGCGCGTTCGCCTCTAATTCTTCGTGCCAATTGGAATTGGCAGTTTTACATGAAGATGATTATTTGATGATAAATTTACTGAAATATATAAAAAATTGTGAAATGATTTACGAGTTTCCTTCCTTCCTCTGTGGCTCACAACCCCGAGTGGGTCTTTATCGACTTCACGATCTTTCTCCATTTTTGACAAAAATGCCATCTATCTAGTCTAGATCCTCTAAGCACGCAGCTGCAATACCCAAAATAAAAGAATCTATTTCACAGCTTGAAAAAAATCCTTATTTCTC
Source organism: Cartodere bifasciata (assembly GCA_963920755.1). Lineage (NCBI taxonomy): Eukaryota > Metazoa > Arthropoda > Insecta > Coleoptera > Latridiidae > Cartodere > Cartodere bifasciata. The sequence goes on along the minus strand of OY987201.1, from coordinate 432,917 downwards.
AGCAATAATTTATTAAGGTGCGATTAGATTTTGAAAATTTGTTAACATAAATGCGACTATTTCCGTCATCAGATACATTTCTCAATCTACAAGAAGAAGGCCTTATTTAGTTAACTAATACAAAAATTACAAGCAAAAACATTTTACATTTTTTACATGAATATTAAAAGATAATCAAAATAGTATGATATATGTATGTATAGTAAAAGCATGTTAATAAATTATTGCTGAGAGATAATGACTTTTTTTCAAGCTGTTAATCGCCACTTGTTTCGTTATTTATTAAAGAATCTATACCGTGCTTGGTATTAAATGAAAGCATTTTTTATTGGAAATACGTACTGAAGCATACTTAGGCATACAGGTTTGGGGTAGGGTAGGGTATTTTAGGTAGTATTTGAAGAAATTAACTCTATGAGTTCTAAATGTGGCTCTGAAAAGAGCCGATTTATGGCTTATGGCTCTGGCACGAATGGTAAAGCTGATGCAGCAGCAATGGGTGACTGGCGGAGATATAACAAGGTGCGAGTTGCATTGAATATGGATCCTGCTACGAAAACCGTCTCATCTTGAGGAGGAGATTGAAAATATTCGTCTTCAAAAAGAAAATAATTTGCATAGCAGAGAAGCATTTCTCCATGAAGAACTTGCACCTGGAGAACGTCGCCAACACTTAATTGATTTGCGCAGTAATCTAATGAAATATCGCAACAATAGCTTGAGGTATCATTGAAGACGTCTGAACTGTAATTCTTGGCGGATAGAGGCTGTGATTAATGTTCGCAATGGAACAATTTTCAATAGCAGCAACCTCCGCAGGAATGATAATTCGCAGAAGCGCTTCATATGAAGTCATAGTGCATAAGTAAGTCTACGTAAGGATAATCTTAGGGCTAGAAAAGCTTGTATAAGATAACCTAAAAAGTAGCTGCCTTATACATGTCACAACACTTAACGGACGAAGCACTCAAGCAGTAATAATAAATAATTTAATAAACCTATTTAACTGGGGGGGCGTAAAGGTCAAATTTTGGGTAAGAGGGGGCAGGGAAATTCTTTGGCATAGTCAATTTTTGCAAAATTTTACTATTCCATACAATTTGTAATGAAAAATGCTGTTCAAAAATACCCCACACTATAGGGTTACGATAATAAATAAGAAAGTTAGGTTAGGTTATGTTAGTTCGCCACAAACAAAAAGAACACCACCAGCCAAACCCTAAAACAAAACAAAATCCTTTCAAGCCAGGGCACAGACCCATGTCACCTTATTTCTTACACTTATTTGATCAAAGTAAGAAGCCGAGAATGGCTTAATATCTACAATTCGTTACCGAAATCGATCCTGCTGCTTTCGCTCGATACTTCGTTAGAATGTTTATGCATAAAAAGGCGAATAAGGCCGCCAAATCCTGCATACAATAAATTTTCATTAGTATTTGAAGATATTTTGGCAATGTTGGAAAAACACAATTGTGTTGTGTTTTTGTGCTTTTCCAAAAATAAAAATCACTTAAAAGAACGAATTTTTTTTTGTTATTAAAATGAACAATCAATAACAAATAACATAATTATGAAGGTGTTTATACACTTTGACTAATTTCTGAAGTTTTTTCGCCCACAACTTGTTTCTGAGTTTACTCCAAACATGCCCAAATGTGGGAAATATCCTCTCCAGCGACGCGAACGAAGTAGGGCAGCTATGCAGGTTAGAAATAAAAATGGCCATTTCGGCCAAATTTTTGAAATTTGTCAAGCTGTCTCTGTCCAGGGTGGCATTTTTTTTCTTTTGGTCTTTATCTTTTAGATAAAGTTTTTGACTCATCATCGCCTACCACTTAAATGGTGATAGCGTTTTTATTACTGAATCCAAAAACCTGGATGCTGGAAAAATTTCCAAATCCTGCATTTGCCACACTAAAAAACCTGGAAAGGTCTCTGGATATTTTTCTTGCAACCCCTCAATCTCTGATAATTCTAACAAATCATCATCTTCATAATTTTCTGAAACATAAATTTTAATGTAGGCCAAAAATATCGGGTAAACGGGACTTACGTAATTGAAGAAGGCTATTCTTGAATTATGCGAGCTTTCGAAGCCTTTATTTTAATAATTTCAAGTTCACTTTAAAAAGTCCTGAAGTTATTAAATTTTAGTTTTAATTTTTTACCGGTTAGTTGTTTTTATTTTTTCTTTTGAATTTTGCCAAAATTTGCTAGATTACCTTAAAAGAAACTCTTTCTTCATTGTATAGGAAATCATTTTTTAACCAATTGTTTCTGAAGCTTTTGAAAATATGTGGAATGTCGAAAAGAGCAAAAATTTTAAGGTTTTTAATTATAAAAAATGGATTCTCCGGAGTGATGTTGAGTCTGTTTTAAAGGTTCCTGTTATTTGAGCCTTGATTGCACACAATGCATACAGGAATCAATCCTACATCTATGACTTTTTCCAGGGTATTTTTTAGAAGAATTTCGAGTTTTTTTTGAATAACTTTGCAATAACATTAAAAAACACGATTTTTATTCATTATTATGTTTTAAGCAAGAAATCTATAACTTAAATCAATTCAAAATGATTATATTTTAAATTTTTGATTTAAATTTAGGAAAAAATGACAAAAAATAATGAATTTTGACAGCTAATAACTCCGACATTTTTAATTTTAGCGTTAACATGTTATATTTTTAAATTCAGGGTAAAAAGTTCTAAAAGAAAAAAGAAAAAAATATATGGTGTTCCATTTAAAGAAAAAAAAATTTTTTTACCCCCTGTATACGATAGGTCCTACAAAAATTTTGACTTAAGTAAAACGAGTTTTTAAATTTTTCAAAAATATTATTAATAACTGAAAAAAGTAGGGGGGGAATTCATAGTGACTCACCCTGTACAGTAACGGTCTGACGGGTTCATTTTGCTGACTTTTTTGCTAAGTTTTTCCGAAAAAATTTCTGAAAAGCCTGGAATGAAAGATGACTGGTTCATCCATCCTTTACAGTGGATACTCCTGGCAAAATTATACCAGCATTTTTTAAAAATCAATATCCCCGTGGTGTTTTATAAAATAAACTCGTTGAAAAGTTTCGTTCCTCTTTGGTCCATGGTCTTTTTTTTGTTTGCATGCTCACTAATAATTTAGAAATAGGAGTAGGGAACTGAATGTATTCAATAATTTTTTTGTGCTTGAAAATTGTTTTAGTTTTAGTTTTAAATTTAATTTATCTTTTATTAATTTGGAAATTCTACTTCGCTTGCAGTGTAATTTTTCTTACCAAGTTATTTTAAAAAACTATTAGTTCTTACGTGTTTATTATTGGTCAGAATGATTTCATATTCGGAGTTGTGATGCAGGGAAGCAATCGGAATCATTTGTACTATAAGACGTAAAGTAGTGTAACTCGAGTTACAATAGTAATCGTTGGAATTCTCGAATTGGCCATCATTTAAATTAACTAGCTGAGTCGAGGCCGGTAGATCCGACTCTTGAGTTCATTTCTTACGTATAAATTCATTTTTTTGTTAGAATTAAAGCGTTTCCTGATGATAATCCAGTAGATCCAAAACATAAAAACAACCTTTTATGTTTTTAAAGACATGTCCAATATTTACATTGCATTTAACTTAACATAATTTTTTAATAATAAAAATGCTATTGACCTTACAAACAATATGACCTTGACATGACCTTGAAGAGACCAAAAGACAGGAGTCTTTTGGTTATCCATCCTCCAAGTTTAAAACTTTTAATTATTGTTATGTTCAAGATAATCAAAGTCAAACTATAAATCGTTTCCTGAAGATGGCCTACTAAGTCCGAAACATAAGAACAGCCTTGTGTGTATTCAAAAACATGTCCAACATTTACCTTGCATTTAACTTAACATAGTTTTTTAATAATAAAAATCCTATTGACCATTAAAAAGGTATGACCTTAACATGACCTTGAACACCTGTGTCTTGTGTATCCATCCTCCAAGTTTTAGATCTCTAACTATTGTAGTATTGGAGCTATGTTCATGCAAATATTGACATTTAAAAACGTCATAGCTTTTTTCCTAGACATAGAATTTTTTTCAAAATGTTTTAACACAAAGGGCTCTGTGAAAGAATATTTTTAAGCAAAAAAAATACACAATATTTTGGGCTAGATTTTTTTTTGCATGCAATATCTTCTAACCTTGACCAGTGGTCAGTTTGACCTTCAGGTCACCTTGATCACAAGACTTTGGTATTTACTTATGTCAAGTTTGAACCTTCTATCTAGTACCATAGTTGAGTAAATTACAGTTAAAAAAATACACAAAAGTGATATTTTTTAATAACAACCCAGTGAATAATTCTATCGATATGATTCTAGTTTTAAAAGATCAGGAATTTTTTGTAGCATCTTTCCAACAGTGAAGCATTCACGTATCTTGCTTAGTTTAGGCGCAATTTCAAAAAAACATCGATTTTCAGAAATTGCAATTACAATAGTACATTTCTTTTAGAGAAATGAACTAATACATTTCTTTTAGAGAAATGAACTAATACATTTCTTTTAGAGAAATGAACTAAAAAGTGATGGGTTTCCTAAAAATTATATCTATACAAAAAAAATTTTTGGTCACTTATTTTATAGGGACTGCAAAATGCAAAGGCCAAAAAGCCTGTTATTATGGCATAAAGGTTGCACCAAAAACACAACACAATATTATTAGAGCAATAACAGTTTACAATGCACTCGTATATTTATCTTTAGAAGCTATTTTGCAAAATTTAAACATATTTCAGTGTTTTTTACGCCTTAATAAAAATACTTACCTCAATTTTTCAACCATTGTTTTTGAATTTGTTTATTTTTTGGAAATCTAAATGGTTTTATACTAATATTTTTTCGGAAACTAGCCCCGCATCCCCAAAACTGGCACACATTTTCACTTGTTAACATTTAAATTTTTTTTTTAATAAAATATAATAATTTGACATAAATCTGTCAAACATAAAAGAGTCAAAGATAGCCGATAGATAAATCTTGGAAACGCAGGTTTTCCTAGAGATAAGCTCCATTTTGCGCACCCGATTATACAGGGGTCCTGGAGCTCTTTAGTTTATTTTTCTCTATGCTTTAACATTCCATGAGGAATGTGATGGTTTCTGAAGTAGGTATGAATATCAACAATGTGCTTTTTAACAGAATTTGATGTTACAGCCTTTTCAACCAAATTTAAATAATGAAAATTACACCCGTATGCCAACGCATTAAACTCTTTTTCCAGTTTAGTTCGCAGAAGTATCATTCTGTTTTCGTTGTCAGTTACTACTGCAAATTTTTTTTTTTTTTGGAAAATTGGGTGTTCCATTTCAAAATTAATGTAATTTCCGCTTAACCGGAAGTAATACATTTTTGTAAATACATGTAAAAGAAGGCAACAAGTCTCCTAAAATTACAAATTACAATTCTGTAAAAACTATACGTAGAGGGACATTCCATATAAAATCGACCAATCATAGTTGCTATGATTTGATTTGTTTTATATTTGGTGGGTACAATCCTTACCCATGGTGAAGGTGAAAAAAAATTTTTTTTTTTGAATTTTCATAATTTTTTTTGTCTTAGATTAAAAATTAAATTTTCCGATTTTGCGATATTGGAAGATTAAAATTGGTAGTAATTTTAAGTTGACAATAGGCACTTATTTTTATTAAAAAATCAGGAGGTGCATATTTGCACTCCTTCTCTTCTATTAAGTACCTTAAACTATTGAAAATGATCAAGTTTGGGTCTAAAAAAAGCTATGTGGGACTGGGTAAATTTTTTTTTGATAATTTTAAAATGTTAATGTGCTAATGAAGATTCATTAAAAAAATATTTTTTTTTGTGATTTAACTTCGTTTAGAAACAGCAATGCTTTTAAAATGTTACCGAGTACGTTAAATTTAAACAAGATCAAATCATATTTTAAATTCTTGGAAGATTAAAATTAGTAGTAGTTTTTAGTTGACAAAGGACACATCTTTTCATAAAAAAAAATATGAACCGCATATTTGCACTCCTTATCTACCAGGCAGCTATGGAAAATGACCAAATATTGCACTAAAAAAAGTTATGTGGGACTGGGTAAATTTTTTTTTTGATTATTTTAAAATGTTGTAGGGGTAATAAAGACGCATGAAAAATAAAATTTGGTTTGTGATTTATCTTCGTGTAGAAGCTGCAACGTTTTTAATATGCTACATTTACACAAAATCGAATCACAAGACCGTTTATTTTTTTTATTGTTTACTATGTCCCTTGGTAACATTTTAACCTAAAAATAAAAAAAATTTACTCACTCCCACATAGCTTTTTTTAGGCCCAAATTTGGTCATTTTTCATAGTTTGAGGTGCTAACTATTAGGGAAGGAGTGCAAATATGCAGCTGCTAATTATTTAATAGAAAGAAGTTATCAAAAGTAAGCACTGGACGAAACCTCAAAAGGATTTGAAATCATGCAGCAACTCGAAATCCGAATTTTGGTCGATTATATATGGAATAGGCCTAGAACGTTATAAGCTCGTGCGCTTTTTGCGGGCGCACGGTATAAAATAGGTGTTGGTCTATTGCACTTCAATATTAACGGCATACCTCTATTTTGCTATTTTTGCAGTAACGTTACTGAATTTTTATCCAACAAATAAAATATTGTAGCACAATAATCGAAATGCGGCTGTATTATAGTGTTATAGACTGTAAGTCTACTTTCTAGTGATAACTGATTTGAAAGTCTGGAGAAGAAGAATAGTTTTTTTGTAATTTTTATAATTAAATAATTAGCATGACCTTTAACATTTAATTGGTTATCAATAAAAACCCCGAAGTACATGATTTCCGTAACAATCATAATCTTTTCGTTGCATATTTTTAAGTTACTCAACCTATATTTTGTACTGAGCTCTGAGATTGGTTGGTGATTATTTTGGTCAGTAATTTATAGAACACAGATAGAAGGGTTATTGGTCGATAGTTGCTGTTGTCAACTTTTTAAAAAGAATATACATAAGTATGCATGTAACTCTTTATTAGTTTAAAGCTCTTGGTACAAAAAAATTTCACTACTAGGTACGTAATTCATCTTAAAATTAAAACAAAAAGTATTGCTAATTATACTCTTCGCAAAAGAGTAAATTGCGATTACTCGGACCTTCTCTAAAATCGTTAATATTCATCTTAGAGCAAAAATTTGCAGATTCGTTCGTTTCATGACTTTTTAAGACTTTTATTTTTTGTCCGTCTGTCTGTCTGTCTGTAACGAAATTTGTGACCACCATAACTCAAGAACGGTTTATCGGATCGACTTGAGATTTAACACAAAAATCAATCTCATTTTTTTTTTGGAAAAAATCAAGTAATAAATAGAGGGTTAAAAACACCCCCAAAGTAAAAAAAAATTCATATTTTCGTTAATATCAACTTTACGAAAAAAAATAGTCTAAATAAAATTAAAGATTGTATTTTTCCTTATAAAAAAGCATTTGGTAATTTTTTTGTATCCCCACCCACAAAAATAAGTTTTACGTTGTTTTCAATAAAATAAAAAATGCACTTTTTTAATCATCTACTGCTATCATATAGAATGTGTAACAATTATATAAAATAAAAAAACAGTCATAAGAAATGAGCTATTTGCGAAGTTTAACTTTTTAAATGATCTATCCCACTCACTGATCTAACCCGCTCTTGTTTAAAAATGATCTTTATTTGATAATACAGAATAATGACCTTAGCGTTTCTGCATGGTTTTGTCCCTTCTCGTAAATATGTATTTATGTAGTAGTGCTAAAATTGCATTTTTAAGTTTTTTTTTCGTTTTTAACATCTCAGCTGTTTTGTGCTCTTCACCAGGAGCTTTTCTATTTCTTAGTTGTTTTAATGCTGCTTTAGGCTCAGCTGCGTCAATTTCAGAAATATCCTCCGAACCTACCTTTAGTACTGGACCACTTCTGTTACTTTTAAAGTTGCCAGGTCCCGTTACAGTTTGTAGGTACAATATTTGATACAAATTTTAAACAATACTGATTGCAAACGTATACTCCTGCTTACTGACTAGACACATCGGAACCATGAAATCTTTAATAATAACACTAAACGAAAAATATGTTGTAAATATCAAAAACAAACGGCCATATTTAAACATTAAATAATTTGATAACCGCCGCCCGACACTCGGCGTCGTAGAAGATAACCGCTCTTTTGGAGACAGACGCTATTCCCTACCAGTTGAGTCGCTGGTTGTACCGTATTCTTTATTCGGTAGCAGATTGCAAACGTATACCCATTATACGCCTGCTCACTGACCAGACACATCGGAACCAAAACACTGAAAGAAAAATTTGTTGTAAATTAAAAACAAACGGCCATAAATACAGAGAACTACCGACCAATAAGCTTACCGTCACAGGGATACCAATTGTTAACAAGAGTCATTAACAAGAATATTTAGAAAACTAGCAGACTATCAACCTGTGGAACAGGCTGGTTTTCGCAAAGGATACAGCACATGTGACCACTTGTTAGTAATGAGAACAATAGAGTCCTGGAATAATTTTCAAAAACTTGATTATTTATTAGAAAATTGGCTTAAAAATGGGTGGGTAAAGTCGTATGGGCATTTTCGCTTTTATTTTTTTTATTAAAAAATAAAAAAGATTTGGATTTTTAAAAAGAGCGCGGGCATGCGCAGTAATATATCCGTGATAAACGGTCATAATATTAATTTGATCAAAGAACTCTGCGATAAAGTTCGTGTTTCTGAGTTTCTGCCATACGTCAGATGTCAGAATTTTCAATTTGTAACCTTATTTCTTTACAAGGTAGAGTTTTCGTTTTGTTCGGTAAAATGTCGTGTGCATTTGCAAGTTTGTTTTCTAAAACCAAAGAAGCAGTAGCAAATGGCTATGTGTACTGTCGTGTAACTTTGTGACAAGAAAAATCATCACACGGGGCTTAAAATGTGCCAGCCTAAATTATTAACACGACATTAGAAAGCATTAATCATATGGCAATAATTTTACTACAAGCAACTTTACGTTTACTCTAGGAAGTTAATACAAAACAATGTTTTTACATTTCAAACCTCAAAAAGCAAATAAATCAACGTAGTTCCTTGGAAAAGTAAGTGTGTCTTATGATGACCAATGTCCAAAACTCAAGCCGTGGGAATAACAGCATTCAGAAATAGATCGCAATGTTGGTTTTTGAAATGCACCTTCTAAAGAACACCAACTAAAGTAGCCCCAAAATTTAAAAACTGGAATAATCTGCACACAATAGATTAATACTTTTGAAAGCTAAACACAAGGTAGGTTTAAGCTTACCAAAAAAGTTTGCCAATCTTTATAATTTTTATGTTATCAAAGTGAAGTTATAAAAGCAGCAGGAAATATCTTTGCTTAAAGAAAATCTAAAATTTGGACACACTTACACAACATTTTTTGCTTTCATAATCTCTTTTTTGTTCATAAAATATTAAACTAAACCCAAAACTATAGTCTATCTTGTTAACTTTTTAATAAAATCGTACTTTTGCAAAAATATATTTCTAATTCTGCTTGTTTTCTCTGTTTTTGTAATTTATTTTTATTTATAGTTAACATATGTCAAAAAATGTCACGGAGATGCAAAATTTTTTCTTCTTCTTTTTAAATATTCTGGCCTTATGTCTTTAAAAATTCAGCTAGTTTTAAACTGCGCATGCCCGCGTTTAAAAAAAATAATTTTTCGTAATTAATTTATTATTCGGCCTAGAAATTTTTTAAAAAATTGAGAGTTTGAAACTAATACTCCCAAAAACCCAAGGAATTAGAAAAAAAAATAAAAAATTATCAACTTTTTACCTAGTCCAGGACTCTATTATTGAAAGATCTGTAGAATATAACATGCCGATTTTTATTGCCTTCGTTGATTATCAGAAAGCTTTTGACTCTGTAGAACATTGGGCAATAAAAAAAAGAGCTGAAAAATGCACGTGTAGATTACAGATATATTAATTTATTAGAAACAATTTATACAAAAGCTACATCAAGTATAAAACTACATGAAAATACTGACAAATTTGCCATCAGAAGAGGTGTAAGACAAGGCGATAGCATTTCTCCACAACTATTGGGCAATAAAAAAAAGAGCTCAAAAATGCACGTGTAGATTACAGATATATTAATTTATTATAAACAATTTATACAAAAGCTACAGGGTAAATCCATGAAAAATCAACAAACCCATGCCGCTTGACCGTTTCAAATTTTTATTATATTTTGGGAATTAAATTAGTAATGTCTCAAAACAAATGTGTACACTTTTTTTTCCAAAAGCTCCACAGCTTGAGGCATAATTCACGTTGACATCTTAAATAACTTTTATCTCTTGTGATTACAATCCGTAGGAAAATTTTAAAATTTGGGGTTTATTACATTTTATGCAATCACCCAATTAATGACATGTGAACAAATTGCCCAAAATAAGTTTTTTTGTATTAATTAATCCAATTGAAAAAATTAGCAAATTTTTCCAATTTTGGCATAGCAATATTTACTGAACCAGAGAATTCAGAAAGGCACTATTACCAAATTTTAAAGATTTAAGGCTTACTAATTAATTGGTTAAATTTCTAACTTTAAGGTTTTAACGTTTACTGAAATACAGTAGTTTAAAATTTAAAAAGATAGCCTGAAGATAGATTTGAACCTGAATTAATCCCCTATATTCCACTTTTTGGGAGCCTGTAATTTATTTACTATGCAAAACCACAGCTCAAAACTTTGGATTAATGCTTTTTAACTCTACACCAATAAAATATTTTTTGGCAAAAATCTGCAACTTCCCCCAAAAAAGTTACGAGCCCGTAAACTTTTCAAAATTTTAAAAATCGACTATAGTTGCGAAAGTATATAAAATGTATAGTACAAAGTTAAAATTTCTACAGAATAAAGCAAAAAGTCCATTGTTTAATTTACCTGTTAAAAATCCGAAAATGCAACCAACCCGCCCATTTTGGAAGCGATCTAAATATGCTTAATTTACGTAAAAATGACTATGTAGTTTTTCGTCCCGTTTATGCTTCTAGAAGATTCAATATTTTTATTAAAAAACATGATGGGTCCACAATTACGTTTCTTTAAGTAGAACATCAATTGTTTGTGTTATGACTATTTTACATGATTTTAAAATCCGACCAAAATCAATTTTCATAAGGACCTCCATAAAAAACTTAAATGATTAAAAAAAAAATATGAATTTTTGTTTCATCTCTACACTCGTAGAATTCAATGTGCAAAATATGGAGAAAAAGCAGAAACACCGAGCGACAAAATAAATTAATATTTGTTGATATCTGGCGGAATGACCCTACATCAAGTATAAAACTACATGAAAATACTGACAAATTTGCCATCAGAAGAGGTGTAAGACAAGACGATAGCGTTTCTCCACAACTCTTCATCATGGTTTTAGAAGGAATCTTTAAAAAATTAAATTGGAATGATAGGGGCATCAATATAAACGGCAAAAAACTAAACCATCTTAGATTCGCGGATGATATTGTCTTGTTGGCCGATAATAGAAATGACTTACAAGACATGATCGAAGAACTGGAGAGAGCATCTAGTGAAATTGGACTTAAAATGAATATCGAAAAACCAAGGTAATGTGCAGCGAAGACCCACATATTAGTTGTCGAGAAAATACCATAGAAAACAGAAGACATATACCTAGGACAAGCTCTAAAACTAGGCAAAGAAAACAAGACAAACGACAAATCGAACGTCGTAGAAGATTGGGATGGGCTGCTTTTGGTAAGCTTCGGCATGTTTTAAAAAACAAAACTAGTGATGGGTTAGGTCAGTGGGTGGGTTAGGTCAGTGAATAGGTTAGATCAGTGAGCCTGTTGGAGTTTTTTTATAAAATGCCTACATTTTATAGGATACTCCTCGCAGTAATCAGAAAATCAGAAAACAATAAAATTAAAAATAAACAATAATTTTTTAAAATTATAAAAAAAATCTGCGAAGAGGTTATACTATAAACTTTTCTATAAAAAAAAATTATTAGCGAAAAGCATAAATGCGTATTAATTCTAACACTGACGTTTAGGATTTAATTTGGCTTTAGAAAGATGCTTTTGTTTTAATTTTTTTTTTGCAAAGCCTTACGTGACTTAGAGCATTTTTATCACTTAAAAAACCCTTTTTGGGCCGTTTTCGTCTTAAAAATTTGACAAAAAAAAAACAAATGGATATTTGATGATTTCTGTGGCGAATGTTTAATATAAAACAAAAACACAAAATATATTTTAATACAGAATTTAATTTCCTTTCATTTTTATGACCTAAGTTTTTTTTGTAAATTGAAAAATAACGAAGATACGGCTTTTTTTTTTAATTGGGGGGCTTATGTGGGGCTGGACAAAAAAAACTTAAATATACTTTTAGTAGAGAATTAAAAGGGTTTTAAAGTTACCAGAAAAAATAACTCTGTAATTTTTATGATAACTGAAAAATGAATTTTTTCTCACTTGGGGGGTGCCGCAGCCCCCCTTATCATTTTCCGATTTCTTTCAAAAACAATAGGAATCTAGATTTTAACGAGAATGATTTTTCCTGAAAATTTGAACTCGATGGGCTTATTGGTTCTTAAGTTAGAGTGTCTACAAAAAACGTGACAGACGGACGGACGGATTTTTTGAAAGTTGTTTAAAATTCGATGAAACGCACGAATCTGCAAGAATTTTTGCTCTAGGATGATTTTTGACGATTTTAGAATTTTATAAACAATCACAATATACTCCTCGTTTTTGACTTTGTCTGCGAGGAGTATAAAAATACCACAACATTTAAGAAGTCGAGTGTTTAATCAGTGTATACTACAGTACTATAGTACAAACATGGACTCTTACCGAAAAAATCACAACAAAATTAGCTGTCACTCAAAGAGCTATGGAAAGAGCCATGTTGGGTATATCTCTGAGAAATCAAAAAACAAATAAATGGATAAGAAGTAAATCCAAAGTAGAAGATAAAATCCAAATAGTTGCGGGATTAAAGTGGGACTATGCTGGTCACGTGGCCAGACTCTCGGACGAAAGGTGGACATCCATGGTGGTAAAATGGAGACCTTGGGAAGGTATACGTAGCAGGGGGAGACCACAGATGAGATGGCAAGATGATTTAAAAAGAACTGCAGGCTTTGGGTGGATTAGCACAAAACAGAGAAAATTGGCGAAATATGAGAGAGGCCTATGCTCAAAGATGGGCGCTTAATGGCTATTAAAGAAGAAAGAAGAAGAAAGAACCATCATGAATCAAATTCTCCTATAGAGGCATCTTCGTCTTTTAAAAGAGACAGATAAGAATTTTGACATAACCAATTTAATGCCTTACGCCATAATAGCTTATAATAGCACTATTCACCCAGATACCAATTTTACCCCTTTCGAATTAACCTCTGGACATACAAATTCACGAGTCCCCTATGAAACTAATTGCTGCACATGTCTATACAGACTATGTACATAAACACAGAGATAATCTTAATATTCTTTACCAAGACATAAAAGAAAAATCACAAAATAGAAAACAAAAAATAATTGACAAAGTAAAGAAAGACTTCTTTGGACTTAAAAGTTACAGCTTTAGTTTATAAGAAAGCCCCAGATCGTTTTAGCAAATTGACCAATAAATTTAGCGGACCATTTACTATAACAAAAGTTTTAGAACATAACAAAATAGAAATTCTAAGCCCTAAAACCAAGAAAATAGAAATAATTCACAGTAATGAAGCTTAACTAGCCTTATCTCAGGGGCGGCCCGCGCGTTAGCGTGGCGGGCGGGCGACACCAATCTACGGTGCCACTGCAGGGGGGCAATTGGCGCCGCAGACAAAAATTTTTTCAAGGTTCAAGGTCATGCATTTTCCTAACACTTAAAATGTTTTTAAATATAAAAAAAGTGGTCCAGCAATCCTCTTGACAAGGTAGTTAAAACAAAAGTAACCAAATATACTTGCACTAAACACTTAGTTTTAAAATTAATTTAATAACTTTTATTTTATTTACCATTTTTGCACAAATTAAACATTAGAAAAAAGTAATGTAGAATTTATTTAAAGCATCGCTTAAAATTTGTCTTAAGGTAGTGTTATTTTTTTTTGTCCCACCACCACCCAATATTAAAAAATGTTAACAAAGTGATAACATTTTTTAATAATACAACTAAATTATTTTACCTATAACGAGAAAAGAGAACATGGTTATTTTAACTACAATAAAGAAATAATAAATATAAACAAAAAAATATTGTGAAAAGACACAGACATTGCTTATTAGTCCATTAGAAACAAAGAAGAAACAACAACGACACAATTGCGCGTAGTTAATAATGATCTTTTCTACCGTGGTTTATATACTATTTTTTTCACTACTACAATTTCTTGAAAAATGTTAATTTAAAAATAAGTTCAATTTTTATCAAAACCCTGTATATGATTTTTACAAAAAATTAATCGAAGTTTCCATGGAAATGACAATGACGTTACATCAATCAAAACAATAAAAAGTTCTTTAAATGGGTGTTTTTTCCAAAATAACTCATAATTTGCACGTAAATGGCGTAAATGATTTAAATAATATGATGGTCACTGATAAGGAATTTGTAAATATAATGATAATGATCGAACACTGACACAGCTACAGAAAAAAGTGCGACATGTTTACAACTGTACAATTTTTTTTTTCGCTAAAATATTTGTGCAATAAAATGTTTTCAAGTATTTTAAAGTAGTTATGTTTTCAAAATAAAAAAATCTTTGTAAAAAACTCACAAAAACTGCTGTAAGTACCGTTCTATTTATGATAAAACCTTGACATATGTTTTGACATTTCATTATTGTACAGTGTACATAGATATGGAAATTATTATTGACCAAGGGAGAAAAATGTAATTTCTCTGGTATAAAATCGGTCAAAAATTGCCTCTTCTATAGGTAGTAGTGAAAAAAATTATTTCTAAGTTGTTGACATTTGTGGAGTATGTTTTTCAAATATGATTCTGCAATTTCCAAATCTAAATTTTGTTGTTGAAGAGCCTTGGAGACAATATTAATTGATTTTAAGATTTCTGATTGCATAGTTAACATCAAAATGAAATCAAAAGACTCCATTTTCTTTTTAATTGATTGAGCTTTATTTTTCTCTGCAGGTTTTTTGGAAATTAATATGTTGTTTGAAAGACACTTCAAAACAAGTATAAAATAATTTTTATTGCAAGAACACTATCGTAACGTGAAGACCATCGTGTCGGGCATAATTTTTTGGTAGGATTTGGGGTTAATTTAAAATCTTTATTATTGTTTGTGATTGTGTTGTTTATTATTTATTTAAAGATGATTGGTAATCGGAAACCAGTATGGAAATATTTTTGGAAATTTGAGTAGGGGACGTTTTACATTTCATAACTAATGTGAATATAAAAATTTGGTAAATGTTTCCAAAATTTTCTGTTTTTTTGGGAATTTGCCCATCCTTATTATTAGGTAAATAAAACTGAGGCTTTGTTAGTAGTTAGGATGTGCCGGTTCTAAATCAATGCCGGTTCTAAATCAGTGATTTAGAACCGGCATACCTATACCAAGGCATTGGATGGCACATGCCATCCGAAGTGACCACATCAAGAGGAAGAGGGCCATCAGGTTTGTACAAGAAGTAGCTGAAGAAGTGACCAGTGGCTGTTAAAATTCCAAGAAGTTGAGGAATAGCTGAAGAACTGGAGGAATCATAGAAATGTCAGTTTGACAGGAGCAACTACTGCTACTGTCAAGATGACAGCTTCATATGTGTTTTCGTAAATACGTCATGTTGACCTAAGAAATGTCATTTTGACATAATTGTCTATTCGAGGCGTGGGCGCGGGCTTGGGCGGCGTCCATGTCATTTTGACAGTAGAGATGTTAAAAAAAATAAACATCAAGCTATGACGTTGTTCGTACATACGTCATATTGACATTAGAAATGTCATTTTGATAGTTGCAATGCCATTGCGCAAGCAAGGTGGACAGATTATTTTTACTTTTCACATATGTCATTTTGACAGTTGAAATGTCAAAAGAAAAATTCAACATAACAGATAGGTGTATTTAGATATATTGTTTGCCGGTTCAAAATCACTGTGCCGTTTCTAATTCAGCGCACAGATATGCTATGCCGGTTCAAACTCACTGTGCCGTTTCTAACTCAGCGCACAGATATGCTATGCCGGTTCAAATTCACGCACAATTCATGTACAACAGAGACTATAGCTAGCAGCTTGAGTTTGAAACGGCACATGTACTTTGGAATGCTTTGCCGGTTTAAAATATATAGGTAATTGTATACCCTATATAAGTACCTAACTTTGGTGTTTTATTTTTTAATTTTTTAAGGCCCTTATAGACACGTATTTCATATACATAAAGCAAATCCTGGAAGAAGGAGGGGGCGGCGGCGGACAAGGTTTTAAAAGAATTAAAAAACACATTTAGGTAACATAAACTTTATTAAAAGAAAACTATGCATTTCTACAAATTTACAAAGCAACATTTCTTTTCCTAGGCATATAAAAAAAAAACTATAAGATATTATTTTTATTTTCCCATGAATTATGAGTTTTATCTAAACCTAACCATTTAACATAAACTTTAGAGCCCTTTTTTCGCAATATTTTTTCCACCAAATACACATCAGGTTGGCTGGTTTTTTGCAATTCGTTAGTATAAAATCCACCTTTTATCGGATTTCCAGTTAAATCTTCAAGTAAATATGTAGTAGGATTTGTAAGACGAACCTTGACTACTTTAAATAGTTCAGTTGTCCATTTTGGAGTATATCCTTTTTCAAATTGGTACTTTTCTTTACTTATTCGTACCATATCTCCAATTTTATATAATCTTTTTGGGTCACTTATTTTAATGAAATTGTAATTATTTTTAAGAATTGATTGCATATTTTTTTCATTAACATTTTTGGGTGCTATATTTATTGCACTATGTTTTGAACTATTATATTGGTTTGTGATTTCTGGAAGTGCATCAATCCACTTGTATGATCCCATTAGACTAAAGTATTTAAATAAGCGCTCCTTTAATGTTCTGATTGATCGTTCAACGATTGCTGCTTTTATTACAGAATACGTATTGTAATGGTTAATGTTATATTTCTTCATAAGATGATTAAATTGAGAGTTAAAAAACTCAGTGCCTTGATCTGTTTGCAACAATTTAGGTACTCTACCCTGCTTCAGTATTTTTTCCATGGCTGATGTCACCTCAGTAGCACTTTTAGTTTTTAATGGAGCCGTCCACATGTACTTTGAAAAACAATCAATAACCACTAAAATGTAACCATGTCCACGATTGAATGTTTTTTGATTGGTCATTATTGCCAGGTCAGCTTGCCAAAGGTCATCCAAACCCTTTATAAT
The DNA here is from genome assembly GCA_963920755.1 of Cartodere bifasciata. Classification (NCBI taxonomy): domain Eukaryota; kingdom Metazoa; phylum Arthropoda; class Insecta; order Coleoptera; family Latridiidae; genus Cartodere; species Cartodere bifasciata. The sequence goes on along the minus strand of OY987201.1, from coordinate 415,452 downwards.
GGTTCGCCTGCGTTTAAAACGTTTAACTGTCCTTCGATGCAGCTCGTTTACGAGTATTTTTTTCTCTTTGGATATGTTGGATGTTTTTGCCATAGGATTCAAGTAAGCTTTTGAAATCTTGTTTATACTCTGATCGATAACTATCTAATTTTTGAGTCTGCTGTATAAGTTCTTTTTCAAGGTTTTTAACGTTTAATCGTAATTCTTGTAAAGAATTAAAAAAACGATTAAAATAATCACTTATTAAAGGAGCTCCAGCATCTCCCTGTCCAACAACAACTCCGTTAATCGAAGCTTGTCCAAACTTGTTAACACTCATGTTTACAATGACTGCAAATCAATAAACTAGTTGTATTTATGCTATTACGTTTTCTTCACGCAATTCTTCAATAATAGAAACAATTTCATTATTATGGTTATTATTTCCCGCAGTTGAAGAAGCAATCAGTAAACGTAAACGATCTACTAATTCATTAACTTTATTCCAATAAACATATTCAATAGGTTTGTTATTGGAAATTAAAACATTTGGAAGACCAGCACCACTCGATGATTTAGTCCTGCGATAACCTGGTTTTTGAGGTGATAAAAGCGGTCTTATATGATATCTATATTTGTGTGAACTGCTTCCTCGAACTTGTTGGGTAGAATCAAAGTTTCGATATGGTACATTTGTTAATTTTAACATTTTTCTATAATTATCATTATCCTCTGGCTTAATAAAAGCTATGTTAGGTTTTGTCATAAATATTAATTCATAAAGTCCTTTTGTTCCACGAAATGGACTATTTTCCACAGTAACATTTCCTCGGTTATCAAATTCAATTAATGATTTACCCATAAACCATTTATTCAAAGATGAATTAAATCTTAGACCATAGGTTGTATCAAATTCATTCTTCGTATCAGAAATATATCCATCCACATAGTATCGTACATTTTCAGGATATTGTTCCAGGTACTGATTAAGTATTGGACTTTTGTTCTTTTTAAGTTCAAGAAATTCATTACGAATTACACTCAAACTGTCGTCTTTTTTGTCAGTCCCATTATCATCATCATCATCATCAAAAGTATCACCTTCTGCAAGAGTTTCAACAGACAGAAACTTGGGAATGCTCTGTTTTGGAACTGCTGGTATTATTTCATCTTTAAGATGTCTAGGTGGTGTTTTGTACACAGGATCAACTTTAATAGTGGGTTTATTATCATTTTCAGGAGGCTCTTCTTCTTGCTCCTCCTTTTTAATTTTCGGGTACTGCACTAAAGATTGAGAGAGATTACTTAATTTTGCTGTAACAGGTCTAAAAACTTTTTCCAAATCCTCGTATTCATGTTGTCGTCCCAATTTTATCGCTTTGTATTTTTTACGCACATTACTTGCAGCTTTTAAAATTTGCTTCTTTAAAGCGATACTCATATCGAGACAGCTTACACAGATGAAATGAAACTAATGGTGACATATCACATTATATATATATGAATTTGTCAAAACCTTGTCGATATCGACCCTTGTTAATGTCATGTTCTTTAGATAGTACAAGAAAACCATGCTTTTCATCAGCCCAACATTTTCGACATAAATCCAGAAACTCATTAAACGACATATCAGTGTTTACATGATCATTCCAAATATGCTTTAGATTTAAATTATCCTGTTTAAATAGCACTAGCATGTTGACATTGTCACGCAATAAATGTTTTGGAATGCGTGCATAAGTCTGACAAAGGTAAAAACAATCAAGACACTTATGTCTACCCATGCTGAAATAACTACGAATTTTTTCTTGCTTGTCGCAGGCAATATCATCAAAAATCATAACACTATTTTCTTTAGCTTCTGTGGGGTCAATTAAACTTTTATTTTCATTATAGGCATTGTATTCCAATCCATGAACACGATGTAAAACATTTTCTAGTAATTGATACATCGGTTGGTATAAAGACTTCGAGTACACATAGATATTTTCAAATTTTAATCCATTTTCAGTAAACAAAAGACTTAGCATTACTGTTGTTTTCCCACAATTACTTGGTCCACAAATAACACAACGAATTGTGTTTGGGAATAGATTATTGTGACGCAAATTGGTATTTTTATTGTATACATTATCCACATCAGCAATTGCATGCAAAATTGGAACACTTAACGTTTGCTGTACAATTTTCATATTGAAGACTGAAACAAATTGACAACATCAAGCATTTATATATAAATATGGTTTACAGGCTGTTGCTAAATTAGTTGAACAATGACAAGTACTGGTAGAGGACTTGTAAATTCAATTATTAATTCCCTGCCATTTGAGGTTCATATATTTCATTTATTTTAAATTAATTTGTATTAATAATTCCTAATTTATCTAATAAAATATAATATTGTTATTTTCATATACAATAAACCTAATTTATTATTTATTTTATTCATTAGGTCCATCTGCCTGGTTACAGATTCTGTGGACCCGGAACAAAGTTACAGAAACGTCTTCAAAGAGGTGATAAAGGTGTTAATCCTTTGGATGAGGCGTGCAAAGAACACGATATAGAATACTCTAAGAATTCAGATTTAAATACTAGACATATAGCTGACAAACAATTGGAAGAAAAGGCCTTAAAAAGAACGTTTGCAAAAGACGCTGGCTTTGGTGAAAAGGCTGCAGCATACCTTGTCTCAAACACTATGAGTCTGAAGCGAAAGCTAGGTCTTGGCATGCAACAAAACCGTCAAATCAAACGAAAACGAATGACTATGACGAGGAAGGGGGTAAAAAAAGGTGGACGAATAGCATTCCGAAAAGCCGTGCTGGATGGTGTCAAAAACGAAATAAAAACAACTGTACCAATGGGAACCGAACTAAAGACAGCAACCAGCCAAGCAGTAAAAATAGCCAGGCATCTGGTAAGAAAAGCTGGTGGTCGCAAGAAAATTCGCATACCACGTACGATTCCCATACCAAAAAGTGGTGGGATATTGCCATTTTTGGTACCTTTATTTGCTGGCCTATCTGCTGTCGGTGGTTTAACCGGGGGCATAACAAGTGTGGTTCGAGCTGTAAATGCTTCGGAAGAGGCGAAAAAGAAACTAGCCGAAGCTCAACGACATAATCAAACTATGGAGGCAATATCACTTGGGAAACAAGGTTCAGGACTCTATTTAAAACCATACAAAGCAGGAATGGGATTGTACCTTCGTCAACCGACAAAAAACTTAAAATAAGCCTACCTAAGAGACCATTAACCAATGTAGATTTGTTGAAGAGTGTTAAAAAAATTAAAATACCTCATTTTCGTGGTGTGTTTATGCGAGACGAACTAGCCACATTGTCACCTTCTCGAAAATTGGAAAGTGGTATAATTAACTTGGATACATCACTTGGTGAAGGGACACATTGGGTGGCTTACTATAAAAACGGTAACACTGTTAAATACTTTGACAGTTTTGGAAATCTTCGACCTCCGGTGGAAGTATTAAATTATTTTAAAAAGTGTAAAAACATAGTGTATAATCACAGTGCATTTCAAAACTATCGTGACACCTACAACTGTGGGCATTTATGTTTACAGTTTCTTAAATCCAACACATAAAAAATGTCATATACATTTACGTTAACTGGAAACCAGTCACATGTACTAACAGCAAACTTTCATCCTCCAATAGAACTTGATTCTAATCATAATTATGCTTTGGCTCTAATTGGCTTTCACACATACCATAGCATTCCAAACATTGATGAAGGGGGTAACAAGCTCTATTATCAAGACGGTGACTCACAGAAGGGTTTCATAATACCTACTGGATCTTATGAGATAACCGACATTGAAAAGATTCTACAGAAACATTTTTTACTTGAATATAGTGATAAAAATCCAGATGACTTGATTTCATTAAAACCTAACAACAACACACTAAAATGTGAAATAAAAAGTAAATTTTTTGAAATTGATTTACGTCCCAGTGATAGCATTGGTAGATTATTAGGCTTTTCCCCACAACTTTTAACGCACAATCTGCTTCATGAATCTGACAAGGCTGTAGAAATTATTAAAGTGGCTACAATTCGCCTGGAATGTGACCTTGTCGTTGGATCATATTACCAGGGTAAACCTACACATACACTTTTTGAATTTTCACCATCGGTTAATCCTGGATATGCTATAAATATCGAACCAAACAATCTCATCTACCTTTCTGTGCATAAACATAGCATCGATAACATCTCCATAACGTTGTTGGATCAACGTTCAAGACCAGTAAATTTTCGAGACGAAGAAGTAATTGTTCGATTAGAACTAAAGAAAATTGATTAAATGGGTTTATGCTTCAAGACGAACAACAACAACAACAATAATTCCTATAAAACACATCCGTACATAATAAATCAAACAGTTGCAAGTAAGCTTAGTTACAACAACAACAAGGACAAGTGTTTAAGTGTTGAAAATAAAAGATTTTTAGAATCGTTGGGTTATCATGTTCTCACAAGAACTTCAAATATTCAATAAACCTCAATTTGAAGAAACAATTGTAAAGGAAGAAGTACATACGTATCGACCCAATGTTCAATCATATGAATACTCTGATGAAATTGAAATTTCTATCAATCAACAAGATGCTCTTATTGCCTTGTACGATGCAGCCCTATATTTGGATGTAAGTTTTACACCGGAAAAAGACGCTACTACTTGCAAACTTACCAAAAATTTTGGTGCATTTCTCTTTGAATCCATTTGCTATGAACTAAATGGAATTGAACTTGAAAGAGTTCGGGAGCCAGGTCTTGTTACCACAATTAAAACCTACATGTGTTACAATGATAATGAAGCAAAAGCAATTGCACCGGCTGGTTGGTTTGATGATGACATAAGTGCTCCACGTAACATTACAATATCATTACCATTAAGCTATCTGTTCTCAATTTTTATGGACTACAAAAAAGTTATTATGGGTAAACATCGTTTGCGACTAATAAGATCCAGAAACGACAATAATTGCTACATAAGTACTGATGATAAAAAAGCAACAATAAAAATCAATAGTATTGAATTGAAGGTTAAACATCTATATCCAAATGATACTGTTAAGTTGCAAATGTTGCAAAAGCTTGGTAACGACAGCCCAATCATAATACCATATAGAAAATGGGAAATTTACGAATTACCCACCTTACGGAAGGCTAGCCGAGAAATTTGGCCCATTAAAACATCAACAAACCTTGAGAAACCCAGATTTGTTATAGTGGGCTTTCAGAAAAACAGAAAAAACAATCCAAAAAACGATATTTCCTACTTTGACAACAGTGACATTCGCAATGTAAGATTGCATCTAAACTCTGAATTTTATCCATATGAAGCTATGAAAATGGATTTTACTAGCAAGCAGTATGTTGAGCCGTATTTAAAATATATCGATTTTCGAAGGACATTTTTTGATGATGTGGATCGATATGAACCATACTTAAATTATGAATCATTTGAAGATAAAGCCCTATTTTTTATTGATTGTTCAAAACAAAATGAAGCAGTAAAATCATCAACGGTGGATGTCAAACTTGAAATTGAGGGTAATGGGAACTTTACAGCCGACACCAGCGTCATTTGTGTAATTATTCACGACAGTTTAGTTGAGTACTTACCCTTGACGGGAACGGTTAAGCATCTAATATGAGTTTTGCTGTTATTGATTTGCAAGGGTTTCAACTAAAAAATGGATTTGTTGTTAAAGAAATGTCCTTTACTAAAGATGGCATAACAATTTCTCAGTTTAACTTTAACAGTTTTACACCGTACCAATTTCTGACAAAAGACGAAAAGTTACAAATTCGATACCTTCAGTACAATCATCATGGCATTTCATATTTCTATGAAAATGGTCGAAATCAGTATGAAATTGGCTCAATTTTACAAAACTTTATTTCCGAAAACAATGTATCAACAATCTTCGTAAAAGGACATATAAAACAAAATTTTCTGGAAAGATTGCTTCCATCCATTAACATTGAAAATGTTGAATTTTACGATGTTGGTTGCCCCAGTTTTTAAAAGGCCCGCCACTTTGCAATTCTGCAAGTCATACAATGAGATCAAATGTTATTTGTGCATCAAGCAACTGCAAAGTTTTATACAACTGGCTGAGTGAATATTACTAAAAGTGCACACTATTACTACTTACAAAAGCAACAGTAACAAGATGAACATCATGATGGAAAGTCTAATGAAGAAAATCAATGAAGTTTTAACTTTTATTGAAGAAAATTCCATACAAAAACTACCCTTTGAAGATTTGCAATACATTCCAGTTGTTTACCTAATTAATAATGTTTCAACACCTAACCTAAATGAAATTTGGATCCATTTACCTGAAGAATACAAAAAAGAACCGAAGCTATATGAGAAACTACCCTGCTTTGAACACTACAACCTTCCAAACCAACTTGAACATTTTGACGGTCCTGCCCCTTCAAGAAAGAACTGTCCACAATGTTTTTTTAATGGTAGATTATAGATTTGTTTTGTAATGTAGCAACATTTTTTTTTTAAATTAAAAATAAAGATTATGTCAGGATTTTAAAAATGTTTTTTATTTAAAAAATTTATTTTATAACATATGCATTCGAATAAGTATGTATGTGTTTTAAAATTACAAAATTTAATATTGTTGAGATTCCTGGTAAAATTGCGGCGATTTTAAAATATCTTCAAGGCTAAAGTAACCGTTCGATTGATTATTTTGATCATCTACTTTTTCTTTTGTTTGAGTGGCTGCTGCTGCTGCTGCTGCATCTTTGGAAAACTTATAATTCTTGCAAACTTCTTCAAAAATTGACAATTCTTCTTCATTCTCGATAGTTACTTTTTGATATGAAATGGGAAGATCTCCAAATTTCTTTGCAAGTGTTGAGTTCCTTGGTGAATATTTTAAACGCACAATTACACGCTCATCTTTCATTTCTGTTATTTCTACAACACCATAGCTGTAAATAGACAGGTACGCTTAATATTGTACACATTTAATAGGAACAAATTAAAACTTACTGGAATATGTTTTTCATTACAATAAACACTGTTTTTATTGGAAGGTTTTTTGTGTCCTTAGTGGTTATTATTAATGAACATGGTAGATTAGCCATTTTTTGTTTTTTAGCTTTAGACTTGTTTCTTTGAGTGAAGTTTGATCTAAAGTGAGCTACCTTTTTTTTAATACCTACATTTCGTTTTTATTTAAACACATATGGGGGGAGGGAGCGCGCGCATATGCGTTTTACATATTTGTTTTAATGCCTACACAGACATGTCTTGACTTGTTTAAAACTGCAACAAATATATAAACACACATAGATAGATAGATAGATAGACAGACAGACAGACAGACCTGCATAAACAGATAGACAGACCTGCATAGACAGACAGACAGACAGATATACAATATACTGGATCATTTTGTTGGTTGTACAATAAAACACATACATTTTACAATAAAATTGTTTTATTATGAAAACATGCAAATCAGAACATAAAAGTAAATGTTTTGTTTGAAAAATTACTAACCTAATATATAATATTATTTATATACCGACTGGTATATTATGTTAGGTAGCAATAAAATATAATTAATAGATAATAAGTAGGTATACATAAGATTATGTGAGTAGTTTGTAATATTATAAAGTCGGTGAAATTGAAGAGTGACCCCATGCTAACGTATCAGTAGAATTTTGTTTAATGTATCTTTTATCATCGTTATAGCTAAGTGCTAGTTTTGTTTGTTGAATTGTTGAGACCTTATGATTTTTTGATTTTATTATTAATTGTGAACAGGACTTATTGATATGATTAAATAAACATTCATAATAATCATTAAAAGTTATTTTTTTAGTAACAGATTTTTTTACACCCTTGGCCCTCTTAACATTATTATCATTATCATCAGCACCATCTAGTTTAAATGCATACATTTTAGACCGTAACGTAATAAATTCTGAAATTATTTTTCCTGCCATTTCATCCTTCATAAGCCCAAGCATTTTTTTGTTTGTCAGAGGAATATTGTAAGGGTTATTAATTGAATAATCGGACGTATCGAATTTGTGGATGTCTCTACGAATATACTCATAAATGTCATTTACAAAAAAATGATAAATAAGGCTATCTGTGTCCATGTACAAAAGTTTATACTGATTCGGTGAGAAAGTTTGACATACGTAATTGTAATGAAAATCATATAAAATTATTTTCGATATATCTAATATACAGAATCCTAAATATATGGGCTTATTGTAAAATATCTCTAATCTTGACATTTCAATAATTATCATGTCTTCACTAATTATTTGACTGCTTAAAAAATTTGGTTTAGCAATTAATTTTTTTGCTCCACACTTCCCATTCCAAGATGTAACCAGCTTAATATCTCGATATTTTCTTACATTTTCTATAAATTTTCCAAAAACTGCGTTTATCATTAATTTGTAAAAGTTTTTTTCAAATGCATTCGATGCAGCTTTCCTTGCTTCTATATTTATATCTATGTATACTTTTAACCATTGACTTTGGCTAAATTTCATAACTTTATAAATTTTTATTAATTTTAATCCACATTTTAGAACTTGTTTTAAATATTTATAATGGATAACATACTTTTTTTTATCATACAAAGTTGTTAATAATTTTTTATCTTTTGATCCTGGAGGAATAAGGTGTTCCGGACAGAATGGAAAATCATTATGAAAGTTATGAATTTCAGGTGGATATTCAAGGTCAACTTCAAATATATAACCTTCGTTTGAAGTATCTGACAATGCTAAAATGGTGGGAGCATCAAATTGGTTTTGATCTACCCATTCAAAATTTCCATAAGGAAGATAATCGCACATTGCAGTCCCATACAAATTATTAACATCTGCGTAAAAAATGTAGGATTCTGGATTTTCAGAATTATAATTTTTCATATATTTATTGTTGGCTAATGCATAACGATTAGTTGCAACTGATATACCTCCTCTAATTGAGTTTTCAACAAAAAATGCCATATCAACGTCAGTAAACAAGTCTAATTGAATTTTTGTTATTTTAAGCATGGCATCGAATGCAAGACCGGGTGCAGTAAAATAATGTAATGGATCAAGTTGATATTTTTGAAAACAAGTAGTTCGAAAATTTTCAAAAATGTCTGCCAACAGCAGTACATCTGTTTTTAAATATAAATCGCCATATTCACCCAAATTTTTAATGTTAAAGTGGGTCCATACTAATTTAGCATGTTCATAGTCTGAATTTGATATTTCTTGTTCGTTTAAAAAGTTATAAAAGTCTTCTTTGGATGGCAATGAATCATTATCTAGTTTCTCCCAAGAATCTAAAAAACTATAAGGAAATATGCCTTTTTGTTTTAACAATTCAAAGTCAATATCATTATAGCAATGACCTCTTAGAATGGTTTTTAAGTCATCATTCAAAAAAGAAGCAAGCGATTCCAATGAGTTTGATAGAAATCTAAATGAATCTAAAAATCTTAATTTGATGCATGTACCATCAACAGCCTTTGTAAATGAAATATATTTTTCTTTATTAATTGGTAAAAGAGTAAGAGCTCCATCAATGCCATTGGCAATACTTTTTATTATAAAATGTGCATCATAACCGCTTAGATTATGAAATAAAATAGGCACAATAAATGATTGCTTATAATTTAAATTGCATGATTGATGAGCAGCTCCCCTGTACTTTCCAGTAAAATGACAATGATCTCTCACCTTTACATCATTTGAATTAAAAGAATTTCCACAAATAAAACATTGCGTTGACTCATTAAAAGTTAAATTTTCCTCAAATGTAAGCGGTGTCATAACTTTATCGGTTAAAAGCAAATTGTGTATTGTTGTGGATATGGTTAACAATTCTTTGATAAACCAATCAATACAATTTTTTCCACGGCAAAGTTCAAATTTAGACAGTGTATCATCAAAATTACATTGTAAATAATAGGCAATGCTATATGGTATATGATTTTCTTTTATCTCTAAATCGTTAATATTTTTCTCTAAAATACATTCGAGATCAGCATAGATGGCAAAAGGAACATTTAAAGAATATTTAAAATTTTTAAAAGTCAATTTGCTTTTTGAGGCTTCCGGCATTGTAACTTTTTGTTTGTTGTGATCTCTACAAAATTCATAGTGTTTATTTAATTTATCTAAAGTAATGAAATGATTTAAACAATGGTTACATATGAACATTTTATGTGCATGTGAAGAAATTTGTTTTGATACTAAACGAGACAAATTTCTAATCAATGAAAAATGATTTATTGATTTTGAATTATTATCTGTTTTTGTTGTTAATAAAAGGTTTATAATTTGAATATTATTTTTCTTAGTTAACATTAAAGGAACAACCTGTAGTTTGTCATTTAAAACGTACACATTTATAGCTAAATTATTTAAATTTTCAAAATGTTTAATGTCATTTAGTTTAATTGGAAATTGTATTCCTTCTATATTCAAAATATTTCTAAAATCAGGGTAGGAACTAACTCTGTCAGCATTCATTTTTGTTGGATACAAATGTGCCATAACTGAATAAAGAAAACAAAAATTATCATTATTTTTAATGTTAACAACAGCCCTTTTTCGTTGAATAGCTTTGGGCAGTGGAACATATGAGTTTCCTACATTAAACAATGCACAGTGATTTATAGTTACTTCTAAGCTTTTTAACGAACGCAAAGACCACCCACTATCCCGCTCTTGAAACTCTTCTAACTTTTTTAAAAATTTGGAAATTTGGTATTTTTCAAATAAATCTTTAAAATTATCAGTTGCATCAATTAAAATATTTTTTGAATTAAAATATTTTAGTTCAGAGATAATTTCCTGTTGAGTTTGCTTATCAAATTCACAACATAGTATTGAGTTTAATTTTATAGTAGGAAACTCTTTAAGTATCTTTTTAAGTCTTACATTTATTAAAATAAAAGAATCTTCTAAAAACTGACGTGGATTAATATGTTGAAAATTTACAATAAGTCCTGTTCTTATTTTATTATTAAATACTGAATTTATATCAATCCATTTTATTCTAGCACTTCGCTTATTAGAAGTTCTCACACCAATTATTTTAAGCTCTTTAAATTGAAGCAATAACCTTTTTAAATTTTTAATACTCGTTTCTAAAGATTTAATAACAGAAGCGTTACCTGCTTTTTTTATTAAATTTTTACAATTTTTTGATATCAATTGAATAGAACTTTTAGTAAGCTTAATAAATCTATCAATCTCACCGACTTTTTTCTTTTTACATATTAAACGATAAGCTTGTTCAATTGTTGTCACTGAATCCTTGGCCTTTGCTTGAAGCTCCATCTTTCTTATTCTTTTTCAAATTGGCTGCTGCGTCACCTTGGGAGGGCTGCAACTTCTTTTTTTCAAATTTCAAAATGGTGTTGCCGTTGGGTCCTGTCGGGCCGCAGCTTAGTAGTATGAAGTTCCCTTCTGCATTAAAGTCGTCCACCTGATAAATTAAAAATATACTTTTAATTTTTTTGTTCTTTCAAAACCTATTTTTAACATGTAATTTATTATAATATCATATGAATTTATAAATGTACCTTATCGATAAAATAGTCCGTTAGGCGTTGGGGTAAAAACACTTCTTCGTTGTTGGAGAGAGTGGCAACCACTTTGATTCCATATCTCGTTGAAATTTTTCTTAAACCCAATACGTCATACGGCTTGTTAGTTATTAAATTTTTAGCATTTTTGATGTTTTCGAATTTTCCTATAGAATTTATTTGTTTGAGATCCATTTTAAACTATAATACATTAATTTAAAGATTGAACACAATTAAAAAATCATAACCTTACCTTTTTAATATTTTAACTGGCACAGAAAACAAACTATATATTTAAATCGACACTATAGCTAGTACTTGATGCAGCTTGCTCAAAGGACAAAAGACAAATGAAACAATAACAAATTCCTAATTACAGTACACACATTGTATTTTCATTTATCAATTAAATTTAGAAATGCAAAATTCACAGTTTTATATTCATATCTCATGAGTTGTTTATAAGTAGCGAGTATAAGGTACATACCTACCTATCTAAAATTAAATAATTATTCTATTTTTTAAATATTATTGTCTATCTTGTGCCGTACCTAAATGTGTTTTTTAATTCTTTTAAAACCTTGTCCGCCGCCGCCGCCGCCCCCTCCTTCTTCCAGGATTTGCTTAATGTATATGAAATACGTGTCTATAAGGGCCTTAAAAAATTAAAAAATAAAACACCAAAGTTAGGTACTTATATAGGGTGTACAATTACCTATATATTTTAAACCGGCAAAGCATTCCAAAGGACATGTGCCGTTTCAAACTCAAGCTGCTAGCTATAGTCTCTGTTGTACATGAATTGTGCGTGAATTTGAACCGGCATAGCATATCTGTGCGCTGAGTTAGAAACGGCACAGTGAGTTTGAACCGGCATAGCATATCTGTGCGCTGAATTAGAAACGGCACAGTGATTTTGAACCGGCAAACAATATATCTAAATACACCTATCTGTTATGTTGAATTTTTCTTTTGACATTTCAACTGTCAAAATGACATATGTGAAAAGTAAAAATAATCTGTCCACCTTGCTTGCGCAATGGCATTGCAACTGTCAAAATGACATTTCTTATGTCAATATGACGTATGTACGAACAACGTCATAGCTTGATGTTTATTTTTTTTAACATCTCTACTGTCAAAATGACATGGACGCCGCCCAAGCCCGCGCCCACGCCTCGAATAGACAATTATGTCAAAATGACATTTCTTAGGTCAACATGACGTATTTACGAAAACACATATGAAGCTGTCATCTTGACAGTAGCAGTAGTTGCTCCTGTCAAACTGACATTTCTATGATTCCTCCAGTTCTTCAGCTATTCCTCAACTTCTTGGAATTTTAACAGCCACTGATCACTTCTTCAGCTACTTCTTGTACAAACCTGATGGCCCTCTTCCTCTTGATGTGGTCACTTCGGATGGCATGTGCCATCCAATGCCTTGGTATAGGTATGCCGGTTCTAAATCACTGATTTAGAACCGGCATTGATTTAGAACCGGCACATCCTAACTACTTTTGTTACAATAAGAACATTTATAGTAATAAATTATAGATACTAAATATAAATACTTAATCTTAATTTGGATTTGTTCGAAAAACGCGCTTTAGGCATAAGTGCTTGATGCATTTGCTCTACCAGTAGGTAAAGTTGAGTAGTTTAAAATAGGTTATGGCATTTCCGCTTTTTTTCTCGTTTAATTTTTAAATCTACTTTAGCCACTATAAAGGATATGTATCTTTCACGTGGTATGACTTCCATACATTCTTGTTTAATATTTTTTTATGTTGTAAAAAAAATTTAATTTTGTCGCATTTATTACGATAGAAGTGCAAACGTAATAAAAAACTTAACTCCGAATTCTTAGTCCGCCGCATTCCTAATTAAATGTACCTGGAGATTTATTGTAAAGAAAATAGACTTATTTTTTTTAAATGTTATATTCAATGGAAACAAGTTAAAAACAAGATGTAGTAGACTAAACTTTGAATATTTATTACAGAAATTTGAGTGAGACTAAATATATTATGTCCTCGAAACGAATGCATCTTTTAAGAGGGTAGAGGTGAAAAAAACAGACAGATACATTCAACATGTCCTAAGCTAGGGGGCACCGTTTTAAAACTACAGTCATTTTTAACTGGTACACTAAAAATAAACTGCTCTTTAGAAGTTAAGGATATCGAGGTTTTCCACATTTTGAAATACTTTAAAAAGAAATTTTTTTTTTAAATAACAAATAAGAAAAAACACAGCTCTTGGCATGGTTTTTTTTTAACTTTGCCAGGAATTTGATAAATTTTTGGACTTTAGCAAAAATGCGGATACTTTGATTTTTTGGCCGACGATAAAATTTTGCTAAAGTCCAAAAATTTCTGGCAAAGTTAAAAAAAAAACCATGCCAAGAGCTTTGTTTTTTCTTATTTGTTATTTTAAAAGAAACATTTTCTTTTTAAAGTATTTCAAAAGTTGGAAAACCTCGATATCCTTAACTTCTAAAGAGCTGTTTATTTTTAGTGTACTAGACAAAAATGACTGTAGTTTTAAAACGGTGCCCCCTAGCCTAGGACATGTTGAATGTATCTGTCTGTTTTTTTGACCTCTACCCTCTTAGAAGATGAACTTGATTCGAGGACACCTGCCGCGTTTTCATTATTATAGTAAAAAACGGGATAGTAACTATCAGACAGTAACTATCAGATAGCTACTAACCCAATGTAAACACATTTTATCAGTACTTGCCTATTTACTTGCTAGTACAAGTACTGAAAAAATGTGTTTACATTGGGTTAGTAGCTATCTGATAGTTACTATCCCGTTTACTATACCAATGTAAACGCGGCATAACTCTTAAATGGGACAGGGCCAGCACTGGCCGGTGTGTTTTCTTCAGCTCCCTGAGCCGATAGTCCTGGAGGTCCCTGATGGGCGGCCGGTGGAAGGCACTGCAGGGCCGGTTGCACGGGTGCCCACTGCTGTTGGCCCTGTGCAACGTATAGCCAGTGCGCTTCCCTTTGTTGGTAAGCCCACTGTTCATGGTTGTATTGTTGGGGGGCCCAATTATTGCCTTCTTGTGGCGTCCATTCTTTCTCAGATTCTTGGGGGGCTCTCTGGGGGGCCGCCCACTGTTCATGGTTGTATTGTTGGGGGGCCCAATTATTGCCTTCTTGTGGCGTCCATTCTTTCTCAGATTCTTAGGGGGTTCGCTGGGGGGGCCACCCACTGTTCATGGTTGTATTGTTGGAGGGCCCAATTATTGCCTTCTTGTGGCGTCCATTCTTTCTCAGATTCTTGGGGGGTTCGCTGGGGGGCCACCCACTGTTCATGGTTGTATTGTTGGAGGGCCCAATTATTGCCTTCTTGTGGCGTCCATTCTTTCTCAGATTCTTGGGGGGTTCGCTGGGGGGCCACCCACTGTTCATGGTTGTATTGTTGGAGGGCCCAATTATTGCCTTCTTGTGGCGTCCATTCTTTCTCAGATTCTTGGGGAGCTCTCTGGGGGGCCGCCGACTGTTCATGGTTGTATTGTTGGAGGGCCCAATTATTGCCTTCTTGTGGCGTCCATTCTTTCTCAGATTCTTGGGGGGGCCACCCACTGTTCATGGTTGTATTGTTGGAGGGCCCAATTATTGCCTTCTTGTGGCGTCCATTCTTTCTCAGATTCTTGGGGGGTTCGCTGGGGGGGCCACCCACTGTTCATGGTTGTATTGTTGGAGGGCCCAATTATTGCCTTCTTGTGGCGTCCATTCTTTCTCAGATTCTTGGGGGGCCGCCGACTGTTCATGGTTGTATTGTTGGGGGGTCCAATTATTGCCTTCTTGTGGCGTCCATTCCTTCTCAGATTCTTGGGGGGTTCTCTGGGGGGCCACCCACTGTTCATGGTTGTATTGTTGGAGGGCCCAATTATTGCCTTCTTGTGGCGTCCATTCTTTCTCAGATTCTTGGGGGGCTCTCTGGGGGGCCGCCCACTGTTCATGGTTGTATTGTTGGAGGGCCCAATTATTGCCTTCTTGTGGCGTCCATTCTTTCTCAGATTCTTGGGGGGTTCTCTGGGGGAACGCCCACTGTTCATGGTTGTATTGTTGGGAGGCCCAATTATTGCCTTCTTGTGGCGTCCATTCTTTCTCAGATTCTTGGGGGGCTCTCTGGGGGGCCGCAGACTGTTCATGGTTGTATTGTTGGGGGGCCCAATTATTGCCTTCTTGTGGCGTCCATTCTTTCTCAGATTCTTGGGGGGCTCTCTGGGGGGCCTGCTCCAGCGGCACCTGGTAGCGAAACGCCTGATTTCTAGGCCTCTTATTATTGTTTCGGCCCTTCCTCAGTCTAAAACAGAAATACGTAGGTTTTACAAAAAAAAAATAGAATAGAAATAGTGCATTACTGTGGGGGAAACGAGAGAAAAATAAAGCAAATTCAAAAAGTCGTGTTACATACTTCTGATGTTGTTTGGCATTGGCGCCGGCGGTAGCTGCGGACACATTAGTTAAAGCTGCGGCAGCTCTTATGTCACGCAGCTCGGTTTGCGTTGAAATCGAGCTGCGTGTTGTTTCTTTAGTAATGGGTTGGGTTGGTTGTGCTCGTTGTGGTATATACCTTAGTGGTCGTGGTCCTTGGACCGTGGACTTCATCACTTTAAAACTGTCATGTGATGAGCAGCCCCTGGTGGAGGGATGCTAAAAAAAAAACACTTATATGAAAACTAGCTGAGTCGAGGCCGGTGGATCCGACTCTTGAGTTCATTTCTTACGTTACATTCATTTTTTTGTTAGAATCAAAGCGTTTCCTGAAGATAGTACAGAAGGTCCAAAACATAAACACAACCTTTAATGTTTTTAAAGACACGTCCAACATTTAAATTGCATTTAACAAGAAATAATTTTTGAATAATACATTACAATTGTATTGAACTTGTAAACGATGTGACCTTGACATGACCTTGAAATCCTGTCTTTGGGTTATCCATCCTCAAAGTTTGAAACCTATAACTATTGTGATCTTTGAGATAACCGAAGTCAAACTAAAAATCGCTTCCTGAAGATGGCGTACCAAGTCCGAAACATACGTAAAACCTTTTGTGTTTTCAAAAACATGTCCAACATTTACCTTGTATTTAACTTAACATACTTTTTTAATAATAAAGATGCTATTGACCTTTCAAACAATATGACCTTGACATGACCTTGAACTCCTGTCTGTTGGTTATCCATCCTCCAAGTTTGAATTCTTTAACTATTGTGATCTTTGAGATAATTAAAGTCAAACTATAAATCGTTTCCTGAAGATGGCCTACTAAGTCCGAAACATGAGAATAACCTTTTGTGTTTTCAAAAACATGTCCAACATTTACCTTGCATTTAACTTAACATAGTTTTTTAATAATAAAGATGCTACTGACCTTTAGAAAGATATGACCTTGACATGACCTTGAACCCCTGTCTCTTGTGTATCCATCCTCCAAGTTTGAGTCTTCTAACTATTGTAGTATTGGAGCTATGTCAATGCAAACATTGACATTTGAAAACGTCATAGCTCTTTTCCTAGACATAGAATTTTTTTTTTTAAATTTAACACAAAGGGCCCTTCAAAAGGATATGTTTAAGCAAAAAAAAATCACAATATTTTGGGCTAGATTTTTTTTTTCATGCAATATCTACCAACCTTGACCAGTGGTCAGTATGACCTTGAGGTCATCTTGACCACTAGACTTTGGTATTTACTTATGCCAAGTTTGAACCTTCTACCTAGTACCATAATTGAGTAAATTACGGTTAAAGAAATTTTTTGCCTCGTACATCCATCCATCCATCCTAACATACACCAAAGTGATATTTTTCAATAACAACCCAGTGGATGGTCCGATCGACATGATTCTAGTATCAAAAGATCGGTAATTTTTTGTAGCATCTTTCCAACACCCTTAACATTTACGTATCTTGCTTCGTTTAGGCACAGTTGCAAAAAAACATCGATTTTCAGAAATTGCAATTACAATAGTACATTTCCTTTAGAGAAATGAACTAAAAGAGACCTAAATATTAATCAATTATCATCAATGGAAATTGATACAGAAATAGTAATTAAACATGCTACAAGAAGGGACCAGATGGAATTTTTTGCAGGTCGATTAATATTTTTGTGTTTGCTTTATGTCCTCATTCATTAAAACAATTTTGTACACTGAGTTAAAGAAAAAAACGCATGGGCGTCTAAAATTTAGTATACTTTTTAACGATGAAATTTATCAAATTCTAACATACATTAAAAGATTTTATTTATGCTTACCACTTTTTTTATAACTATTTTATTCCATTCGCGCTGCATGGTTGTCTTACTCTTGTCTTTTGTTCTTACTTGATACTTCGGCGAACATTTGCAAAAGAGGAAGTGACTGCAGCATTGAATCGAAAAACCCCTTTTTAAAATTTTTTAGGAGGGGGGAGGTTCATTTAAAAATTTCCCACCTTGTTAAAACAGTTCTAACTATAGGAGTTACTATCCATTCATGTTTTAAAAAAACCGCAGTCACCTATGAAAACTAGAACCTTTTTCTTTGAAAAGTTGAATTTTCCACAAAGTTGGCATTACTTTTACAATTTACTGACACTTAAAATTCAAAAATGCCAAAATTAATATGACATCAGTTACATAAAACAGGCGGAAAAATTCGAATAAAGAAACAATTTTGCTTGAGATGTGAGAATTTATGAAGAAAATTGTAGACATTATTTTAAAAGTGCTAATTCATTCTATGACACTTACTATCCATTCACCATTTATTTAAAACAGAGTAGGCGAGCCATAGGGTGACAGATTTTACCCTGTATATTGTTATTAATGTCACTTGTATTTGCTGGTTATGTAAGAAAAGTCAAAAAAATTAAAAAATACATTTAAAAACATGTTTAAATAAATGGTGAATGGATAGTATCGGAAGTTGGACAGGGGACACATTTATTTAGGCCCATTACTATTTTTATAATTTGTCAATAACATTAAAAATCATAAAAATGTATTTAAAAATTGTAATTTTTTGTTATTTGGAGGCGACTGTTTCATTGTATTAAAAGCCAAAATGATATTCTGTTACAAAAGCATTTAAATAATCTCCAAGACTGGTGCATTAGAAATGTTTTATTGTTAAATATAATTAAATGTAAATCTATATCTTTTTTTAAGCGACTTCAGTCCAAAAAATTGTTAATTGTATCGATAATGTTACACTAGAAGAAGGAATAACTATAAGAGAATATTAAGGCGTACATTTAAATACCAAGTTAAACTTTGCAATTCATATTAACAATATCATTTCTCAAGCAAATAAATCTCTTGGATTTATGGTAGACATTGCACAATTATTCTCAAATATACGCTGCATGATTTTTCTCTATACTAGTATAGTTCGCGTAAGTATAGAATATGCGTTAATAGTTTGGCCACCCACGCACAGTGTAGTATTATATGTTTCTAGCGGTATTTAATTTCTTATGTTGCTAAACAAATTTCTATAGTAGCTGTATTCTTAAGAAAAAAATATTTAAAAATTTATCATAATATAGGGGGTGTTCCATTTAAAAATACATAACTAATGTCATTTTTACCTAAACGGGAGGTACCAAATTTTTATTAAGGTCTGTAAAGGATAGCAAAAAATCATTCTAATCAACTCCTAAAATTTCAATTGTGTACAAAATATACCTAGAAAGTTATTGGCTCGTAAGCTTTATGCGGGACAAAAAGTGGATTAACTGAAGTTGATTCACTGAAGTTGCTCCCTCTGAACGTGGCTTTAGTGGATCAACTGTAGTTGGGGTCCACTAAAGTTGCCTCTTCTAAACGCGACTTTAGAAACCCAAATATCAAAGATTTGATTTCTTGTTACTGCGACCACCATTCTATAAACATAAAATAAAATACGGCCGGTGGCGGCGGTGGCGCAAATATGCGCAGAAAGTTTTAACTGTATATTAAAGACTAAACCCCAAACTATACCAGGTTGTAAGTTTCGTCGTGGAATAATGCGGAATAACCTAATGTTTTTACAATCATAAAAATAACATCTTTCCAAAAGCAACATTTATCGTATTTCTTCCATTAAATAAACCAACAGTCAAGTAAAACATAATTGTACTTACGCTAAAGACACTGTAAACCCATTATAGAAAACAAAAATCAGTCTTGTATCTATAACTTACTGGGTTGTGGTATTAACAAATTAGGGGTTAATAAATTTACTCGCCTACCAATATCAAAATTTGTTATACTAATCTTAAGAGACTTACAAAAAAAATAATTTCATAATTATAGAAACTATCTAAGCTACCAACATACAGTTTATGGATTGATTAAAGCAAAGTATTAGGATATAATTAAGTTCCGCTAGATTGCGATATTCCTACTCTGTGCCACGTACGAAACTTATGAATAGGCTAAAAAGAATTCAGAGAATATTTTTAAGAACTTTATATGTATTATAGAAATAATATTAATTATTATGCTAGCGAACCAACTATGCTACTCCTTTACTTAGCTTTATCAACCCATAAAAATCGTAGAACTTATTATTATTATTTATTAACATTATTGAAAGTTCTGTTTTACTTTCTACAGTGAGAGGCAAAAGTTCCCCCCCCTGGCCTTAACTTTTGAACGGTTCGAGATATTGATTTCCAAAAATTTTTAGGTTAATTTATACAGAAAAAACTACCTTTTGACAAATTTGGAATATTAAAAAATAATAACCCCCACATGAGGGGACTATGAACTTAGTTTTAGTTCATTTCTCTAAAGGAAATGTACTATTGTAATTGCAATTTCTGAAAATCGATGTTTTTTTGAAACTGTGCCTAAACGAAGCAAGATACGTAAATGTTAAGGGTGTTGGAAAGATGCTACAAAAAATTACCGATCTTTTGATACTAGAATCATATCGATCGGACCATCCACTGGGTTGTTATTAAAAAAGAGCTATGACGTTTTTAAATGTCAATGTTTGCATTGACATAGCTCCAATACTTCAATAGTTAGAGGACTCAAACTTGGAGGATGGATACACAAGAGACAGGGGTTCATGGTCATGTCAAGGTCATATCTTCTTGAAGGTCAATAGCATTTTTATTATTAAAAATGTATGTTAAGGTAAATGCAAGGTAAATGTTGGACATGTTTGTGAAAACACAAAAGCTTGTTCTTGTGTTTCGGACTTAGTAAGCCATCTTCAGGGAATTATTTATAGTTTGACTTTAATTATCTCATACACCATAGTAGTTAAAGGTCTCAAACTTGGAGGATGGATAACCAAAAGATAAGAGTTCAAGGTCATGTAAAGGTCATATTGATTGAAAGGTCAATAGCATTTTTATTATTAAAAAGCTATGTTGAGGAAAATGTAACATAAATGTTGGACATATTTTTGAAAACACAAAAAGTTGCTCTTGTGTTTCGGACTTGGTAAGCCATCTTCAGGAAACGATTTATAGTTTGACTTCAATTATCTCATACACCTTAATAGTTAGAGATCTCAAACTTGGAGGATGGATACACAAAAGTCAGGGGTTCAAGGTCATGTCAAGGTCATATCTTTTTAAAGGTCAGTAGCATTCTTATTATTAAAAAACTATGTCACGTTAAATACAAGGTTTATTTTGGACATGTTTTTGAAAACACAAAAGGTTGTTCTTATGTTTCTGACTTAATGGGTCATCTTCAAAAAACGATTTATAGTTTGACTTCAATTATCCCATGCACCACAATAGTTAAAGGTCTCAAACTTAGAGGATGGATAACCAACAGACAAGAGTTCAAGGTCATGTCAAGGTCATATTGTTTAAAAGGTCAATAGCATTTTTATTATTAAAAAACTATGTTAAGGTAAATGCAAGGTAAATGTTGGACATGTTTTTGAAAACACAAAAGTTTGTTCCTGTGTTTCGGACTTAGTAAGTCATCTTCAGGGAACGATTTATAGTTTGACTTCAATTATCTCATACACCACAATAGTTAAAGGTCTTACACTTGGAGGATGGATAATCAAAGGACAGAAGTTCAAGGTCATGTCAAGGTCATATTGTTTGAAAGGTCAATAGGATTTTTATTATTAAAAAACTATCTTAGGTTAAATGCAAGGTAAATGTTGGACATGTTTTCAAAAACATAAAAGGTTGTTCTTATGTTTCGGACCTAGTAGGTCATCTTCAGGAGACGATTTATAATTTGACGATTAGTCAAGTCAAACTTAAAGAATGGATAATTAAAAGACAAGGGTTCAGGGTCATGTAAAGGTTTTATGGTTTAAAAGTTCAGTATAATTTTCATTATTCCAAAACTATTTTTTGTTAAATGCAATGTAAATATTGGACATGTCTTTAAAAACATAAAAGGTTGTTTTTATGTTTTGGACCTACTGGACTATCATCAAAAAACGCTATAATTCTAACAAAAAAATGAATTTGTACGTAAGAAATGAACTCAAGAGTCGGATCTACCGGCCTCGACTCAGCTAGTTTTTAATGTAAAGAGGGGTCAAGTGACCCCTCATTTGAAAGGGATTTTTATTTCTAACACAATGATGTTTACCAATTTAAGATATATTTATTATTTTTTTGGCTAGGAGCTTCTTAATAAAAAGAACGATTTTCTTAATAAATGCAAAAAAAAATGTGAAAAAATAAAACTATTTGAAATTAGGTAAGGGTGCATGTTTTTCTTTAATTATTTGACGAAATTGGTTTTTCAAAAAATAATAACCCCCACATAGGGGGACTATCTACTTAATTTTTTTAAATGTAAAGGGGGGTCAAGTGACCCCTCATTTGAAAGCTATTTTTATTTCTAACACAATGGTGTTTACCAATTTAAGATATATTTATTATTTTTTTGGCTAGGAGCTTCTCAATAAAAAGAACGATTTCCTTAATAAATGCAACAGTGAAAAAATAAAACTATTTGAAATTAGGTAAGGGTGCATGTTTTTCTTTAATTAAAAAAAATATGTAATATTTTTTTGTTAAAACGTGTTATACCCTGTGTCCCAACATAAAATACAAAAAAACAAAACCTTATGCTTCTAAATTTTTTTTTTTTAATTAATTATATTTTTTAACCCTATTTTACTTCCTTTTTTTGAAAAAAAAAAATAATTTTGGTAGGTTATTTTGAAACATTTGTTATAAAACATACTAACAAAAAAAATTATTAATATTTTTAAATAAAAAGAAAACATACAGCCCTACTTACTTTGAAGTCACTTAAGTATTTTATTATTGCATTTATTACGTAAAGCAGGATTTTTGTGCTTTATTTTAAAACGCACAGTACAATAGAACTACTGAATCAATCTAAAATTCGTAAACGTCATTGTCTTGGAAATAAAAATAGCTTTCAAATGACGGGTCACTTGACCCCTCTTTACATTTAAAAAAATTAAGTAGATAGTCCCCCTAATTTCGTCAAAAGGTAGTTTTTTTAGTGCTGATTTTTCAAGAATTTTTTTTCAATCAATATCAAACCGTTCAAAAGTTAAGGTGGAGGGGGCGGAATTTTGCCTCGCACTGTATGTGCCGGCACATGATAAGTGAATCTGGACTTTTAATAATGTAAAGCTGGCCAGCTATCATAATTTATTGTACATATATTGACTTTTATTGCACAAAGTACGGTCAGCATTGATTTTAATCATTTTGAAAAACTGTTTACTACTGATGTCACAATAATAAATTCAGATGGTAACCTTGAATTGCTGACTGGGATGGCTGGTGGTGCACAGTCGAGAGCCTTTGAGGGTTCCGTTCAAATCGGCTTATAGCAAATGATGGAAAACGCAAAAATTAACGTTTTCGTTAAAAAATTTGCCAGATGACCTAAAAAAGCAAGATCCAGTAAAGTTCTTAGGGGTTTATCTTGATCAAAGTTTAACTTGGGAGAATCACACATGCTACTTAACGAAAAAATTGTCGAAAACCAATTTTCTTCTTCGTAATTTAGTAAAAACGGTACCCGAAGAAGTTGTTCTTACTGCATATCATTCTCTGTTTCACAGCACAATGCAATACGGTATATTAGCTTGGGGTCACAGTACGCATGCTAGCTCAATTTTCTCAACCCAAAGACATGCACTAAGAATCATTTTAAGTCGAGGTTTTAGAGCCTGTGTAAAGGATGCATTTATTTCGCTAAATATTATGACTTTTTCTTCAGAATTTATTTTTCAAAGTATTTTACAAGTCAAAAAAACTGAAAATGTGTATGATGAAGTCGAAAGCAAATCTTATCATGAGCTCCGTACGAACAATGACCTAAAAATTGAGTACAATAGAATCTACAAAAGCAGAAACTCAAGGAACTATTATGGACCGCTTCTCTTCAACAAACTTCCATCAGACATAAGAAACATAAACAATATTAAAGCATTCAAGAATAAAATCAAATTGTTACTACTCAGCAAAGCCTTTTATTCTTTCGATGAGTTCTTAAATTTTAAATTTCAAAGTATATTATAGTCTCAATTATGTGATATTTTTTTTTTAATTGTTTGTGTGATTTTATATATATATAAATGTATTGTTAAATGCCATTTTTAATTAATTATTTAAGATTTCCTGACGTGTGTAAATTATTATTATGAAAACACAAGTAAACATTATTTATTTATTTTTTTATTTAAAAGGCACTTTTAAATAAAAAAAAAAAAATTTAAATTTAATAAATACTGTAATTTTTTTTTATAATTACATCCTTATAAATTATTTAACCTGTGTTTTTTTTGTTGGTTTATTTAATAAAATGTGTGTGTGTGTAATTTGTTAATAATATAAATAAAATATAATTAATTTAAATAAGTTTAAAAAATATTTGGCCTACCAGCAACGTGTTGTAGTACTAGCTTCCTATGCACATTATATCCTATTCCTTTATTATTAAAATAATCGGGAGATTCAATAAAATTTAAAAGAATATAATCCAATGAAGAAAAACCATAATAAGCAGATTGATAGAAATTAAAGCCGAACAATCCTAAGAAATTTTGAACTGGCTGGAATGTCCCTAAGGACGTTGGCCATAAAACTAATTGAAAAAGAAGAAGTGTACTTCCTGGATAGTAATAACGGAGTATCACACGAAGCGATATGGGAAGCGATGTGGGAAGTTTGACATTTGTTGGGAACTCGAATCTATTAAAACTAAAATACGTATTACCGAGAACTCATGCGATTGCCTCCATATTTTATAATTTACCAATTAAAACGAGGAATTGATGGTCGTTTGGTCTTGCGCACTTGATTGTATGTCACTGATGGGCAATTTTATTGTTAAAAATCGGCAATTTTCTCTTATTCATACAAATTATAATTTATATTTCTGTTATTTTGATGTATCTTGAGTAAAATTATTATTTTTCTGTTAGTTTAAAAACAGGGTGTTACCAAGCAACTAGGAAAAAATTCAGGTGGTAATTCCTGAACTTATTTTAAGAAAAAAAGTTCATATAAACATGTCCGAGAATCCTTCATTTCTGAGATACAGGGTGTCGAAGTTTCTCAAAAAATTTTTTTATCTTAAGATTACTAAGACACTAAACCATATATTTATTTGAAATAATAATAATAATATATATATATTCGTATGATTATTAATAAACATTACAAGTCATAGTAGGTATAAGGGTTGGTATGTGACAAATATGAACATTCAAGAATATAATAAAGTTGTAAATAATATAAAAAAAGTACAAATAATGTTCTTTTTGGGATGCCCATGGACAATGTTCATATACTGATAAAGCATCTGCTTCGGGGGGAGGGGCCAGAGGAAAAACCATGGGAAAAATAACTCCAGCATACCAGGGTCACATTCCAGTTAAATTACGTTAAGGTACAATAAATTGCCAAAAATTACAGAGGTTTCAAGGTTGATATCCAATTTAATGCATTTGGAGTCAGATTATGTAATTCATAAAAACCGCCTTCAAAATTGGTGTTTGGACAGTCCTCTACAATATGTTTAATAGTTTCTGGAGATTCACCACATTCACATAATGGACTAGGTAGTGCATTCCACTTATATAACATATCATTGCAACGTCCGTGACACGTTCTTAGACGAAATAATAATAAAAAAAAGAAATAAATTAACCCTTCATTGTTAACTATGTTTTATATTCATTAAAATAAAAAAACCAAACTTAAAAGAGAAATTTTGTTGCCTTTGGGCAACTTTGAAATTTTTTTCTCAAAAACGGTTGGTTTTATGAAAAAAGAACAAGACATTAATTTTAAACATCATACTCTAAGGCTTCCAATTATTTTATGAAAATATCAAAAAAGTAACACACAAACAAGTTGGGGGTGAACAACTCTCATGGTACCCCCAAATGTGCCACTATTTTTTTCTACCGCACTTTATGCCTTAGAGCAAGAAAATTACCCGTGATAGGTTTCAAATAAATATCTGGTCTAGTTTTTAGATAATCTTTAAAAAAAAATTTTTTAGAAACTTTGGCACCCTGTATCTCAGAAAAGAAGGATTTTCGGACATATGTTTATATAAACTTTTTTTCTTAAAATGGGTTCATTACCCCCTTAATTTTTTCCTAGTTATTTAGTAACACCCTGTATAATGCTTTTTTACTTTATAAAATTTTTATTTTTACTTATTTACCATCTACCTCTCAAGTGTTTTTATTTGTTTTAAAATTACGATAGGAGCGGGTTAAATCGATTAATTAAAGAGGCGCCGACTTAAAGGGGCTTAAGGGTCTGGGTTAACCTAGAAATTTTTTCAGAAGGCGCAGCCCCATTGACAATTTGTGGTAATTTTTTACTTAACTTTATAATTTTTTATTTAACTTTTCTTTAAAACTTAAGCAATGAGGAAACTCACGAACCCAAATAGTTTACAGTGTGTTATGTTTTTAATGAGTATTGGCTCATTAAAAACATGGGTTACACCTATTTTTTGTTTTTTTGATTGATGAAAACCGCATTTCGATGTCTTTTTCATATAAACCAATTTTCACTTTTCTCAGATTATGAGGGGTCGCCATAGTAAAAAAATGTAATAATACATTTTTTTAACGAGAATTTAAATGTGGTCGTTGACAATTTTTTCTGCAGCGCTAAGAAGAAAATAAGAAGTTTAAAATTATTTGTTTGTGTAAAATTTAATTTCATATGCCTATCATTGATGACTGACTATAAATTCTATAGAAATAAACTGAATACGCTAATAAGGAAACAAAAAATAGAGTTCTACAGAGCTAAAATTATGAACCCAAAATTAACAAACAAGTTATTATGGGACACAATAAAAGAAATAAATAATAAACCCACAAAAAAATCTTCTATTTTAAAAATAAAAGACGTAGAATAGGGAGAAATCATTGACGATTTGGATTTAATAACTAACCATTTTAATACGGAATTTGTTAATATGGGTGAAAATTTAGCTAAGAAACTCAAAAAAAACCATTTTAGCACTACGAAAACTGATAAAAAAATTTCAAACTCTGCTTATTTTTTACCTACAACAATTGAAGAAGTAAAAAAATGCATAAACAATTTAAAAAATAAAAAAACACCTGGTTATGATGGCATAAGAGCAGAAACATTAAAAAATATTAGTGAAAATATATGTTACCCGTTAGTAGTAATTATAAATAAATGTATGGTGACAGGATTCTGCCCAACCGCTTTTAAAAATTCAGTTGTTATGCCAATTCATAAAAAAGGTGACACTTTGCTAGCGACAAATTATAGACCTATATCATTAATTTCAAATTTTGCCAAAATTTTTGAAAACATTGTAAAGAATAGACTCAGCTCATTTATAGAAAAGTATAAAATAATTTCTAATAAGCAATTTGGATTTAGGACTGGCAAAAGTACAGAGGACGCTGTTGCGCATCTCACATCGCTTATCTATGGAGCTCTTGACAGTGCCAAGCCCGCACTTGGGATTTTCATAGACCTTGCTAAGGCGTTTGACACTGTCAGCCATAGATTACTTTTGAAAAAATTAGAAGAAATGGGCATTCGTGGTCTTCCGCTCAAATTAATTGAAAGTTATTTAGTGGGGCGAAAGCAATTGGTAAAAATAAACAACGCTGAGAGTAAATCCGAAGTTATTAAATGTGGAGTGCCTCAAGGTACCATACTCGGCCCACTGCTGTTCATCTGCTATCTAAATAATCTTTTTCAATTAAACACTGTTGGGGAGATTGTAAGTTTTGCGGACGATACAGTTATTTTTTATACAGCATCAAATTGGAAGGATCTTAAAAATAAAGCTGAAAAAGATTTCGTTAACATAAAAAATTGGCTAAACCTAAATCTACTTACAATTAACTTTGACAAAACTTTATTTGTACCTTTTGTGTGTACTAAAAATTCTCTTCCAAAATATAATGAATTGTGTATCGAACTTAAAAACGAACCCGCATCTGAAAATGTTATTATTCATTCCGCTAATTCTATTAAATATTTAGGAATCATAATAGATTCTCATTTAAGATGGGACATACACGTAAATCAATTAACTAAAAAATTAAGAGGACTTTTATATCCATTTTTCTGTCTCAGAGACATTTTGAACAAAAACCAACTTAAAAGTACTTACCAAGCTCTAGTTGAATCGCATATAAGGTATTCTATTCTTGGTTGGGGAGGAACATTAAGGTCACATCTAAAAAAATTAGAAATTATTCAAAAGAAATTTCTGAAAATTATTTTTAACAAAAAAATGACTTTCCCAACAAATGAACTTTATAAAGAATGTAAAGTTTTAGATCCTCGTCAACTTTATTTTTTAGCCTTGGTTATTAAAACCTTTAAAAGTCCAAAAATATTAACAGAACATAATTACGACACAAGAACAAAAAATAATTTATGTACAAATCGAACAAAAAAAAAAATAGGTCAAAGAAGCCATACTTACCTGGCACCTAGAGCATTTAACACTTTGCCAAAGTCCATTAAGGAGCAACGGAGCATTAAGTTGTTTAAGAGGGCTACTAAAACTTTTATCCAAAATTCCGAAAGATGTAAAATTCACGATATAATTGAACAAAAAAGCACATAAAAACAATAAACATTAATAAAATAATTCTTGATTTAATTTCTTATCTGTTTAGTTAGTAACCTAAAGAAAATTGTTGTTATTATTTCTATCATAGATATAAACTAGTATTATAGATATCTGTTATTTCTACGTTAGCTTATTTTCCCTAAATGCCCTATACACACTCAAGCGTTCTAGCGCTTCTCGTGTGGGCAAGTTTATTAATATTATATTAATGTATTGTATATATTATTCTTTTTATTGTTAATAAACTATTTACTTACTTACTTACTATTGTTTGAAATTTTGTTAATTTGTTTATTTAAATGCAAGATATGATCTCGGATCTGATGTATAATTTTCAAAATCCTTATTTTTCTAATTTTCCTTTTGAAAAAACATACACAAACATTAAAGTAAAAATATATTTCATGTTTCCGCATCTATGGGTTAATAGTCTTGCATAATGCGCATGATATTTGCATCATATTCACATCACACGATAGCTTCGCTTGGTCCAAAGCAGTGGAACAGCGTTTTTAGACGATGCGATGACTCGAAAATATGGTCTTCCCTCGTTCACATGAAAACTACACGAAGCGAGTGCGAAGCGGATCTCGGATATCGAGCTCCTGGAGGGAGTTCGAAAACCCCACTCGAGTGCACTCCGAGTAACTCTGTCCTATGGCGTGTTCGCAAATAGTACTTTTTATTATTGGGCACTACCCGGGTAACTTTTATCTCTCTGGTCATGGCCAACTTTATACAGGCCGACGCACTTTACACCTGCATCTACTTCGCGGTCTTTTTTGACGTTATTCACAATACTTTTTTGAAGTGTGACGGATATCAAACAACCGCGAGGTAGATGCAGGTGTAAAGTGCGTCGGCCCATAAAATGATGAAATGATGAAAATGTCTAAACGAGCGAGGGTGTAACGCAAGAATAGAGAACTTTAATTGCACAGTGTTATGAAAACATCCAACAACGTTTTAGAACTCAACCAACGTTATTCAGAAACGGTCTAGTTGAGATGCCAAATGATTATTACATTGTTAAAAATAATTCTTTTAGATTTTGCATTAATTATTATCCAAACACTATAGATTATCTATTTCTTATGTTCCATCAGAGGACTTCCGAACCCTTTGTACATATCCTAAAATTGGTACCAATACCGAGCACTATTGGCTGTCGGGAATCATTATGACGACCTCAATAGAAATAATGTTAGCTAAAGCCAATTGTAGCAATTTTTATTTACTTGATGATACTCAGTTTTATACTATTACTAATAGCGGTGAGTGTTATAATAAAGAGTTAATACATGTTATTTCTGAAGGTCTAAAAACTCTGATAATCCCTGTTCACCATGGTGATTCTCATCAACATTGGAGTTTACTGGCCGTAGATTTAT
This sequence comes from Cartodere bifasciata, assembly GCA_963920755.1. Classification (NCBI taxonomy): domain Eukaryota; kingdom Metazoa; phylum Arthropoda; class Insecta; order Coleoptera; family Latridiidae; genus Cartodere; species Cartodere bifasciata. The sequence goes on along the minus strand of OY987201.1, from coordinate 385,378 downwards.
TAAACAAAAATGCTCAACATTTTGATTCAGCTACCAATAACGTAGGTAGTATACTTAAAGATAAAATGTATATGTTAGAAAAATATTGTCACGATGTGTTTTTCGGTGACTTTAGGATACTTTTATGATTTCAAAAAAATAAATAATAACATTAATGGAAGTTAAAACAATTTATTTTCGGCATTAAACAAACAGAGTGAATTAAAATAGTACTTACATTTTAAACTAACTAGAAGGGCCCCACATTGAGCCCCCCAAGCTAGAGGTGTTACCACTCTTAATCGCCAGGGAAGACTGCCTTTTGCAGATCATAATTAAATAAGCTACGTTAAATCTTGTCAGCATTTTTACCATAACTCTAGGAACCGCTAGTACCTATAGGCTAGATAGCAGAAATGTTGCCAAGTCGTAATCAAATGTACTTTTGCAAATTAACTAAAAATGTTACTCGTAACATAACTTCCCCTTCTAAAAAAGGTTGACCCCACACCTTTACATAAAAAAAGTATGGGGTCTTAAAAAAGTTGCAAAAAAAATTGAAACTTAATAAAATGATAACTTATCGCATATTAAAAAAATTATTCAGCATTCTGCATCCAGGAGGGGGTCCATGTTGATCCCTTTCAAATTTCCGTGGCAGCTCATCATCCTTTACATTTTATTGGGGGAATTTTCTTAAGTACGTCCCTGCATACAATAATCCATGGGAATGATGTGTCAACGGTTGATCTACTACCATCATTTGACCACAAAATATCCAATCTTCAGTTTTAAAGAGGCTTGCCAGGAAATGCTACAGGATGAGTCATTTATCATACCCCTGCGACCGACCTCTAGTACTGCTGATGCATTGACCATTTTGAGTGTCGTTTCTCATTTTTCCAAAATGTTCGGTTTTTACATAAAACAATGAGAAAAAAAAAATGGTCAGAACTCAAATAATAATAAAAAATAATGCCGTAAAAATAATTGCCGATAAAAAATGAATACAAAAACTTATGAGCTGCAGTGTACTTTTTACAGAGATAATGTTACTTGTACTTTTCATAGAATTGAAACACAAAACTTCCTGCGAAATGCTGATAAATGCAAACTGCACTGTGAGAAACACATGTTATACATTATAAAACACAAAATAATTATTTAGGTCCATTCCTTTGGTACCAAAAAATAAAAGATAAAATACAACAATCATCATAAATGTGGTCCCACTTAAATTATTACACAAACATTTAAAAATCAGCCCTTATAAAAATCAAATTCTATAAAAGTACGAAAAATTAGTTATTCAAAAACTGTATGATGTATTTACCAACTTAAAACCCTTCTACAAATCTTAAATGCGGGGAAAGTACACTGAGCAAAAAAATGTTAGTAAATTGCGGGGTGTATGCGCTTTACTTTGCTAATAAATTAATTCATGGTGATGAGGATTTCACAAATAGTGACTTTGACACTAATTACTACAGATTGCATGTCCAAGGACAATGTCTTCTGGCTTCTCAGAATGTTTTAGAGAACTACTGTTTCTGCTATTTGTGTGCTCCACCTGGCCCAAATTTGTCCAATCAGGAAATAGAGCAATTAGAATAATGAAAAATTAAAAAAGAAGGTGGTTGGATTTTATGTGAAGGAAATTGCAAACGGTGGATTTATGTAAAATGTATTCGTAATAAGGTTGACCAAAATTTTGTATAATCAGATGCATCATTTATATGCTATTTGTGTCGTCAATCTTAAATTAATGTTTAATGTCATTAGATTTAATTATTGTTTTATTTATGTCATTTGCATACACTACTCAAACTGGTCCCAATTATAGGGGGGAAAAGTATGTTCATAATTATGTAAATATAATATTGTAATGTAATAATAAACAAGAAATGGGTTAGATCTTTGAGTGGGTTAGAAATTACTCTTTGCAGATTTATTGGATGTTTTTTATATAATGTATGCACATTTTATTGGATACTCTTCGCAGTAATAAAATTTAAAAAAAAATTGTTTTATAGCAAAAAAAAAATTAAAAAAAGTTTTGCCGCTCTTGGGACTCGAACCCGAGCAGTCCGGCTGAGAGGCAGAAATTTAACTACTGAGCTACCGACGCTATGTAAATTAAGATCGATTATACGCGACAAAAACTTAGCTTTGTATTGTTTCATTTGTTTTATATTATTTAAAGGACTACTACGTTTTTCTTTTGTTTTCATTCTAAACGACGCATAAAGTCCCAGTCTAAGTACATTTTTTAGCTTTTATTAATTGCTTTTTCTCATTAACGCGTAGAGTTATAAAAAAAATTTTGATAGCATTTATCAATATTAAATTTAGTTTAAAATATTTTTTACATTAATTTAATAATAACTTCGCTATAATTTTTTTTAACTTTGAAAATTGATTTTAACAGGTTTATGATTAATTATTACGTAGAAAATAGAATAAATATAGATGAGTTTTTAAGATAGTGTTTGCTAACTGTGTTTTCACAATTCATTTACCCGATTTTTTTCAAAAACAATAGGGTTCTTCCTTTTGTGAAAAATGATTTTTCCAGAAAATTTGAACATGATTGGAATTTGCGTTCCTAAGATATCGTGCGCACAAGAAAGTGTGACATACAGACGGACGGACGGACGGACAGACGGGCCGACGGACGGATTTTTTGAAAGTTGTTCAAAATTTGATGAAACGCACGAATCTGCAAAAATTTTTGCTCTACGACAAAAATTGACGATTTTAGGATTTTCGGATCGAATTTATAATACTCTTCGACTTTGTCTGCGAAGAGTATAATAATATGATCTAATGCGTGTATAAAGTAGATTCCAAATTGTATATGTTTGGTTTTTAAAATGATTTTTTTTTAACATTAATTGTCATAATGTTATTTGTGACATAGAGACCCGGTTTAATACAATTGAGCAAGCGTTCCTATACAGTTAACATATGTAAGTAAATCTATATAAGTCATTGTTTGGACTTATATCGTTACGAGTAACATTTTTAGTTTATTTGCAAAAGTACATTTAATTACGACTTGGCAACATTTCTGCTATCTAGCCTAGGTACTAGCGCTTCCTAGAGTTATGGTAAAAATGCTGACAAGATTTAACGTAGCTTATTTAATTATGATCTGCAAAAGGCAGTCTTTCCTGGCGATTAAGAGTGGTAACACCTCTAGCTTGGGGGGCTCAATGTGGGGCCCTTCTAGTTAGGTAAAAAATGTAAGTACCATTTTTATTAACTCTGTTCAATTCCGAAAATAAATTGTTTTAACTTCATTTAATCTTATTCTTTATTTTTTTGAAATCATAAAAGTATCCTTAAGTCACCGAACAACACATCGTGACATATGCTGGAGATGCTAGGTGCTTTCCTACGTAAATTCTTCATAGTTTACGTACTTTTGTTTTCAAATTGGAGATAAATCTTGCTAGTTGCTAAAATCATTTTTTGTTAAAATTGCGAGTAAACATATCTGAATAGAGCCGGTGTGATTATTTTTATGTAATGAACCCATCTACGATGGCACGAGGATAAGAGGCGAGGATTCCCGTTTATCCAGGCAAAGGGCCATGGAAGCGGACATTTTTTGGTTCCTTTTACGATGGCTAAAGACCATGGAAGGAAACCAGTTTTTTTCATAAAGGTCAGATAGATTGATACTCGTAAAATTAATAAAGATGAAGAAAAGCAAAAAACAAGCAAACTTCCAAAGAAAAAAATACCTCTTGTCAAGCGAACAGAATTATTTTACGTAAAGGAAACTTTTGTGATTTTGTTTTTTATTTTGGAAAAAACTTTATATTTTTTTTGGTCGCAAATTGTCCAAATTTCTTGAAGTGCCTTAATTACTTCTACCAAAAGAACCTTAAGTTCGTCTGTCTTTACGGTATCGCGGGTGAAATAATAAGCGATGGGTTGTTTCCACCGCTTTCTCAAGCCCCATGAATACTAATGCATGGTTTGCATGTTTATTCGTTCGGCCTAATTCGCCCAAGTCCTCGAACCCATAAGCGAATTGCCTCCATTTATCATAATGGATGCCGGTAGCCAAGCTAACTTCGTCAAACATTCCGGTCCTTTTCGTCCATTTTTTCCACTCGCAATTTTAATTTTGCTAATATTGCCGGATTTATTCCGGTGTCAAACGGAACACAAGAGAGCAGCTGTTGCAAGGATCGCTTGGATGGCATCGGCGTTGTTTTCTCTAAGAATCTGTAACATCTAGGGCCCCTTTCATAAATAGACAACGCGTAGATCTTGTCCTCTACGCTCCACCTATATCCTCTTTTTGCTCTGGTGGCGTTTTTTAATTGCGTTTTAACGTAGTGAGCAGGTATTTTTTGTAATCGATTAAGGACCTCTGTTTTAAATTCCTCTGATTCACAGGCCTTAGAGAGTTCCTTCAACGAACGTTTTTTATCAAGAACATCTTTTTTATACCTACAGGCCTTTCTTAGTTCACATCTATATTCTTCATAGAGAACCTTTTTTCGAGGAGAAAGCTGACTTACCCGTGTGACTCCTATTTTTTTTTAAATACCCTCTTGATATTTGCCGGCCTCTATTTTTGGTCTTTTGGATGGTAATTTCCATTCCGTTAACAATTCATCATCTATTTGAACAACAACATCATCTTCTACTTGATCCTGTTCGTGAATGGGTACATTTGCAACACTAGTCTTACTACTTGGTTTAGGGAGGGCTTTCTTGTTCAAAGTACACACGATAAACCCTTCGTTATTTAAAAAATCTGCTCCTCACAAATATGAGAATATCGAGTTTTCGCATCCGCAGAAATGTTACAGATATTTCTCCAAACTGTGTTCCTATAGTCAGTTGGAAATAAAAAAAACCTAATTTCCTCACCTGAAGGGCTGACGGTCGGGTAAGAGTTCCTACAGCCTGGGTACAAACATTTAAACACATTTTTTCTCTCCTTTTTTTTGCTGCGTAGTTCCATGTCTGCTTATCCTGAAAATTAATTACCTTACTCAACAACAAAAATTGAATTTGATTACTTACTTTGACATAAACACAACAACAAAATATCTAACCTTTAATTGTTATCAACGCGCACTAAAGCTGCTCAATTGTTGAACTTTACCTTTCACTTCCTTTTATTAGAATGTGATACACGTTTAAAGTATAGGTATACAGGGTGTTGCAAATCTATGGGTCTATTAGAAGTATCTGGAGAACCGCTTTACATAGCGCTCTGATTTTTTTTTTATTAATTCTTAGGACATAAAATCTATAGCTCTAAAATATTTTGAAATTTGGGCGACTTCCGGTTATACCGGAAACTGACACCCACTTCCTGATTTTAAATGGAATACCCTATTTTTTATTACGGATTTGGATTCCTTTTTAAATTTAATGATAACTTTGTTAATATGACCATACCCCAAATTTGGGCCGTTTTCCTGGAAAAAATTATTTTTTCCAAGATTTGACTTTCGCAACTGTTTTGAAAACAATTTATTTTCAAAACATGAATTAATTTTTCGTAATAAAATTTGAACCACTTATTAACAATGCTCAAAGGAATGTTTAACAAAAGAAAAATTAGCATTTTTACTAACCGGAAGTGGAATTTTTTTTGGTTAAACTTAAGAAAATTAAAAGTGATTTTTCTCAAAAAAATCAAATGCAACTAGTATCTTTTTATTAGCCCAAGAGATTGCTTTTTTTATTTGCTTTCCATTGGTACTATGGTTCCCTATACCGATTCTTAACCGTTTTGGGGATACGCGCAAAATAAGGAAATTCCCAAGTAAAGCTCGTGCTCTTACATTACCAGGTACTGTTATAAGTGGTATTTCCATATTTTTATGCCCGTTTGCACAGAAAAACGAACTATTTCAGATTTTGGCTAACTTTCCTCCGCCCCCTAGACCTCCAAAACATCTCAAAAAAAAAATATTTAAATTTGAAATTTTTTAACATAATTAAAAGAACAAAAAATGGACTTATGCACAAACAAAAATGAACCATTTTAGATTTTGGCTAACTTTCTCCAGTCCCCAAGACCCCCAAAACATTTCCAAAAAATAATATTTTCATGTTTTTACCATAATTACAAAGAAAAAAACGCACGTATGCACAATTAAAAAGCGCAACCACTTTTAATTGTATTTAACTTTCCCCCAATCCCCAAGCCCCCAAAACATCTTTTGGGTGCGTTTCAGATTTCTATGGGCTGTAAAACTTAAAAAATAAAAATATGCTAAATCGTAATGGAAATACCACTTATAACAGTACCTGGTAATGTAAGAGCACGAGCTTTACTTGGGAATTTCCTTATTTTGCGCGTATCCCCAAAACGGTTAAGAATCGGTATAGGGAACCATAGTACCAATGGAAAATAAATAAAAAAAGCAATCTCTTGGGCTAATAAAAAGATACTAGTTGCATTTGATTTTTTTGAGAAAAATCACTTTTAATTTTCTTAAGTTTAACCAAAAAAAATTCCACTTCCGGTTAGTAAAAATGCTAATTTTTTTTTGTTAAACATTCCTTTGGGCTTTGTTAATAAGTGGTTCAAATTTTATTACGAAAAATTAATTCATGATTTGAAAATAAATTGTTTTCAAAACAGTTGCGAAAATCAAATCTTGGAGAAATTAATTTTTTCCAGGAAAACGGCCCAAATTTGGGGTATGGTCATATTAACAAAGTTATCATTAAATTTAAAAAGGAATCCAAATCCGTAATAAAAAATAGGGTATTCCATTTAAAATAAGGAAGTGGGTGTCAGTTTCCGGTATAACCGGAAGTCGCCCAAATTTCAAAATATTTTAGAGCTATAGATTTTATGTCCTAAAAATTAATAAAAAAAAATCAGAGCGCTAGGTAAAGCGGTTCTCCAGATACTTCTAATAGACTCATAGATTTGCAACACCCTGTATATATACCTATTATTGTATTGAGTTTTATTATGTATAAAATGTGTTTCTCACAGTGCAGTTTGCATTTATCAGCATTTCGCAGGAAGTTTTGTGTTTCAATTCTATGAAAAGTACAAGTAACATTATCTCTGTAAAAAGTACACTGATGCTCAAGTTCTATATTCATTTTTTATCGACAATTGTTTCTACGGTATTATTTCTTTATATTTGTTACTATTTGAGTTCTGACCATTTTTTTTTCTCATTGTGTTATGTAAAAACCGAACATTTTGGAAAAATGAGAAACGACACCTAAAATGGTTGATGCATCAGCTGTCCTGTAGGTCGGTCGCAGTGGTATGGTAAATGACTCATTATAGTAACATTTTTAGCTTATTTGCAAAAGTACATTTAAGTACGACTTGGCAACATTTCTACTATCTAGCCTAGGTACTAGCGCTCAGGACCATGAAAGATCGTCCCAGTAGCTCGTAACAAATCGCAATTATGTCTTCTTCTTTTTCTAGTATTACCGAAACTCGCTTTCCATTCTTATACTTTAGACGGTGATGATATACCTATACTTTAAACGTGTATCATCACATTCTAATAGAAGGAAGTGAAAGGTAAAGTTCGACAATTGAGCAGCTTTAGTGCGCGTTGATAACAATTGAAGGTTAGATATTTTGTTGTTGTGTTTATGTCAAAGTAAGTAATCAAATTCAATTTTTGTTGTTGAGTAAGGTAATTAATTTTCAGGATAAGCAGACATGGAACTACGCAGCAAAAACTAGCTGAGTCGAGGCAGGTGGATCCGCCTCTTGAGTTCATTTCTTACGTTACATTCATTTTTTCTGTTAGAATCAAAGCGTTTTCTGAAGATAGTCCAGAAGGTCCAAAACATAAACACAACCTTTTATGTTTTTAAAGACATGTCCAAAATTTACATTGCATTTACCAGGAAATAATTTTTGAATAATAAAACTTGTACTGAACTTTTAAACGATATGAACTTGACATGCCCTTGAACTCCTGTCTTTTGGTTATCCATTCTCAAAGTTTAAAACCTTCAACTATTGTGATCTCTGAGATAACCGAAGTCAAACTATAAATCGCTTCCTGAAGATGGTCTACTAAGTCCGAAACATAAGAACAGTCTTGTGTGTTTTCAAAAACATGTCCAACATTTACCTTGCATTTAACTTAACATAGTTTTTTAATAATAAAAATTTTATTGACCTTTCAAACAATATGACCTTGTCATGACCTTGAACTCCTGTCTTTTGGTTATTCATCCTCCAAGTTTGAAACCTTTAACTATTGTTATCTTTGAGATAATCGAAGTCAAACTATAAATCGTCACCTGAAGATGGCCTACTAAGTCCGAAACATGAGAATAACCTTTTGTGTTTTCAAAAACATGTCCAACATTTACCTTGCATTAAACTTAACATACTTTTTTAATAATAAAAATTCAATTGACCTTTCAAACAATATGACCTTGACATGACCTTGAACTCCTGTCTTTTGGTTATTTATCCTTCAAGTTTGAAACCTTTAACTAATGTGATCTTTGAGATAACCGAAGTCAAACTATAAATCGTCACCTGAAGATGACCTACTAAGTCCGAAACATGAGAATAACCTTTTGTGTTTTCAAAAACATGTCCAACATTTACCTTGCATTAAACTTAACATACTTTTTTAATAATAAAAATTCTATTGACCTTTCAAACAATATGACCTTGACATGACCTTGAACTCCTGTCTTTTGGTTATCCATCCCCCAAGTTTGAAACCGTTAACCATTGTAATCTTTGAGATAACCAAAGTCAAACTATAAATCGTTTCCTGAAGATGGCCTACTTAGTTCGAAACATAAGAACAACGTTTTGTGTTTTTAAAAATATGTCCAACATTTACCTTGCATTTAACTTAGCATAGTTTTTTAATAATAAAAATGATATTGACCTTCAGAAATATATGACCTTGACATGACCTTGAACCCCTGTCACTTGTGTATCCATCCTCCAAGTTTGAGTCCTCTAACTATTGTAGTATTGGAGCTATGTCAATGCAAATATTGACATTTGAAAACGTCATAGCTTTTTTCCTAGACATAGATTTTTTTTTAAAAAGTTTAAACACAAAAGGCTCTCCGAAAGAATATGTTTAAGCAAAAAAAAATCACAATATTTTGGGCTAGATTTTTTTTTGCATGCAATATCTTCTAACCTTGACCAGTGGTCATGTTGACCTTGAGGTCACCTTGACCACAAGGCTTTGGTATTTACTTATGCCAAGTTTGAACCTTCTATCTAGTACCATAGTTGAGTAAATTACAGTTAAAGAATTTTTTTGTCCCGTACATCTATCTATCCATCCATCCATCCATCCTAACATGCACCAAAGTGATATTTTTTAATAACAACCCAGTGGATGGTCCGATCGATATGATTCTAGTATTAAAAGATCGGTAATTTGTAGCATCTTTCCAACACCCTTAACATTTTTGTATCTTGCTTCGTTTAGGCACAGTTTCAAAAAAACATCGATTTTCAGAAATTGCAATTACAATAGTACATTTCCTTTAGAGAAATGAACTGAAAAGGAGAGAAAAAATGTGTTTAAATGTTTGTACCCAGGCTGTAGGAACTCTTACCCGACCGTCAGCCCTTCAGGTGAGAAAATTAGGTTTTTTTTTATTTCCAACTGACTATAGGAACACAATTTGGAGAAATATCTGCGGATGCGAAAACTCGATATTCTCATATTTGTGAGGAGCATTTTAGAGAGTCAGATTTTTTAAATAACGAAGGGTTTATCGTGATTCGTGTGTACTTTGAACAAGAAAGCCCTCCCTAAACCAAGTAGTAAGACTAGTGTTGCAAATGTACCCATTCACGAACAGGATCAAGTAGAAGATGATGTTGTTGTTCAAATAGATGATGAATTGTTAACGGAATCGGAATTACCATCCAAAAGACCAAAAATAGAGGCCGGCAAATATCAAGAGGGTATTTTAAAAAAATAGGAGTCACATGGGTAAGTCAGCTTTCTCCTCGAAAAAAGGTTCTCTATGAAGAATATAGATGTGAACTAAGAAAGGCCTGTAGGTATAAAAAAGATGTTCTTGATAAAAAACGTTCGTTGAAGGAACTCTCTAAGGCCTGTGAATCAGAGGAATGTAAAACAGAGGTCCTTAATCGATTACAAAAAATACCTGCTCACTACGTTAAAACGCAATTAAAAAACGCCACCAAAGCAAAAAGAGGATATAGGTGGAGCGTATAGGACAAGATCTACGCGTTGTCTATTTATAAAAGGGGCCCTAGATGTTACAGATTCTTAGAGAAAACAACGCCGATGCCATCCAAGCGATCCTTGCAACATCTGCTCTCTTGTGTTCCGTTTGACACCGGAATAAATCCGGAAATATTAGCACTTACTTTGTGGTGGGCTCTGTTGACCCTGCATTTGCGTTGCACCCGTGGATGGCCCTCCGTTGCCTGGTTGTTTGTTGTCTGGGTTCATGTTGCCGTAGTCGATCATGGTTCGTTGTCTGGCTATTCTGTCCGAGTATATTGGGCAACGTCTGTCTCTGGCCGAGTGTCCCCGAGGTTCAAAGCCTCTAATTTTGCAGTTCGGGCAATCTAGATCACGGTTCTCCTCGCATGTCCTTCCGTCGTGGTGTCCCCCGCATTTGTAACATACGGCTTGCTGTTTGCAATATTTGGCTACATGACCGAACTTCGCACAGTTGTAGCACATAGCCACTCGTACGTGTTCCTCTGCGTAGATCGTTGTGAGGTCAAAGTTCAGTGTTTTTTTTTTTGACTATGTATTTAAACAAGCTTAGCTCCGTTTCCATTATTACGTTTTCTTTTGTTTTGTTGATGCAATCACTCCTGTTTATGATCTTTGTTTTGTATATTAGTGTTTCTTTGTGCTGTTCTCGCAATTCTCTGTTTTCGTCTAGTATATTAAGTAGTAGTTCTTCATCGGTGTATCCTTTGTTGAGTCCTGTCAGTATTAGTTGCGGTCGTATTTTATTATCCTTTATTGTTAGTGTTGGGTTCTCTCTAAGTGTGTTTTCAAGTCTCTGTTTTTGGTCTGTGTCCGTCGTTATGATTGTTACCCTCCCATTATCCCCTTTGGTAGCCGTCTGTATTCCTGTCCTGTCCGGTGTGTTTTTCAGTGTCTCTTTTATTTGTCTCATTGGCGTCCTTGTCTGTATAAATTGTGGTTGTCAGTGCGGAGGTTGGGTGCTGTTCTGGTGTTTTCCAGACATTTGAATCCGTTTTTTTGCTGCCTGTGCATAGGTAGCATTTCTCTTGCTTCTTCTGTTTCGTTGTGATGTAAAGTCGGAGTCGGATGTCTCGCTTTCCTTCTCTTGTTCTGTTTGTGGGTCTTGTTTGTCGTTTTCCGTTGGTAGCATTGGTTTTTGGTCTCTGTGATGTTTGTTTCTTTTCCATTTCTTTTTCCGATAGTTTGTGTTTCAATGTGCTAACGTCTTGGGCTAGCTGGCTTATTTTCTTATTTGTGTTTTTGTTTATTTTTAGCAATTTCATGATTTTTTTGTCAGATTTGTGCTTGGCTTCCATTTGTCCCATCTTATAAGCCATTAGTGTGAAGCATTGCTCTATAAGACTGACGCTCTCCATCACCGTCGCTTGTTCTTTGGTATTAAAGGACAGTTTTCCTCCTACTCTGCGTGAGGTGGCTATTTTGATCATATTTCCTTGTTCCTGGATTGTTTTCACAATCCAGTCGTTGCCCGTGGTCGTTTTGTCGTCTTCTTTAGGTGTTTTGTCTGGGTCGCCGTCGCTGTCTTCGTCAGAGGAGTCGTTGTCTTCACTGTCCGTGTTGGTATTAAGATCGCTGTAATAAAAGATAGAGACATCCCTGGGGTAAACATTTTCATCAAGAGGGCTGGGTAATTTAGTCCAATTGTCAAAAAACAAATTTTAGGTTGGGTGATATACAAATGTCATCACAAAAATTACCTGTCAGATTTGTGAGTTATGTTAAATTTACTTTTATAAAGCAAGAACAGCTACAAAACTAATATTAAACTGTTTAATTACAGTCTTTACCTGTCCTAGTACTTCATCCTTGTGAATTTATCAAGATTTATCCTAAACTTCGCTTGGATTCTACGACGAAACTAATATTGAGGGCAAAGTGTTTTAATATGCTTTTTTTATCGTCCGGTGCATCCACAAGAAAAATATTCGTGTAAATGCAAGTAAAGTAATTGTGATTATTGATTTTTAATAATTTATTTAAATAAGGAAAGCTTTTTAATAAAAAACGTGCACACATAGTGAGATTTGTAAAAATATTTTTAAACACTTACCAATTGCCAAAGTTTTACCAAAATTAACGCTTATTTTAAATAAAAAGGAATATAAAACCTTCAATAAATATTAAATAACTGGTTTCGCACGTAAAGTAAGCACTGTGTTTTTATATTTTGTAAAAAAACCATTTCTTAACAGGGGTAATTGTCTGTCGCGGAATCCAAGCGGAGTTTTAAGAGAAATCCTGGTAAATTCACAAGTATGAGGTACAGTCACAGGTAATGTTTGTAATTAAACAGTTTTATTTTAATTTTGTAGAAGTTTTTGATGTATAAAAATGAAATTTATAATTTTTGCAAAAAAAAATCGATCACTGACAGATGTCTTATTTGACAGTTGGACTAAATTGCAAGGCCTACTTTGCGAAAGGCGAAGAAGTCTCCACCTCCTTTTAGCACCTTAGTTGGTATCCCTGTTGTCGGTCTCTTCATTGTTGTGTTCGTGGGTTGGTCCTTTTTCGGTGGGTTTGCTGAATAGGTTGATTGGGGTTGTTTTTTTTTGTTCGATGCGTTCTTCTTGGCGCTGCTCTTGTTGTTGGTAATCGAAGGATTTGTCCAGGTCTGCTAATGTCTGTACCCCTACCATGCCCGGGCAGGAAACCTTCCTTCTTGGAGATCTTTCGATGGTGGGAGTTCTGGTTATTACTCCCGCCATCGTCATTTCTCTGTCCAGTCTAGACCATCGTTCCTCTTGGGTTTCTTCCATGTTTTTCCTTGATTTTTTGTCAGGTGGTTCACACATGTTGGTGTGTATATGAGTTGTGTTTTTTTTTTTTTTTTTTACTGAGTGATGTGTTGTATTGTTCTTACTGTTTTTTCACTTCGGGTTTATGGTTTACTTTGTGTCTGTGTCACGGTTATTTTTCACTGTTTTTATGTTTGAGTTTATTTTTTTATTTTTTTTTTTTATTTTTATTTTGAGTGGTGTGTTATATAGTTCTTACTGTTTTTCACTTCTGTTTTATGGTTTGCTTTGCCTTCACTTACTTTGTTTTTGTGTCGCGGTTAGTTTTCACTTGTGTATGTAGAGTGCATACACGTGTTTGTAGTCGTTTCTGGCACTTGTGTAGTTTTTCTAAGTCCTTGATTAGTGGCACTTGTAAAATTTTAAGATTTAAGATTTTTTAAATATTTTCTAAGTCCTTGATTAGTGGTACTTGTAAGATTTATAACTTTTGATCATAATTTTTTAAAATTATTCCAACTATTCCACCAAGTCCCGATTTTTAAGATTTTTCTTTAGGAAAAATAAAAAAAAAATTATTTTGTTTCTCGATCGTTTTTTGTATTGTTTTATGGTTGCGATGATTTTTTTTTAGTTTTGGAACTTTTTTGTTTTTAAAAAAATGTTTGAGTTTTATTTGTTTTTTAAAACTTTTCTAAGTCCCGAACTGCTGGTTTTAATTTTCTGTTATCAGTCGTTTGTTGTTATGTGTTTTTTTTTGTTTTTTTTGTAGCACTTCTCACCACGTGTTTTAGATGTTTTATTGTTTTTGTACTATTTTGTGTGGTTTTTTTGTGTCTATAACTGGGGCTATTGTTGGGGTGGTGTTTTTGTTTATCTTACCCGTTTGTTTTTGTTGGAGCTCCCTGTTAGGGGGGCCTGCAGCGGCTTTATCACTGGTTTTTGAGTATTTTTTTTTGTTGTCATTTATTCACTATACAGGGTGAGTAGAAAGTAACGCATATCGCTTCTAACGGCGTAAATACTTTTCTTAGAGTTTTTTTTTTTCAGGTCGATTCCTAACTTTTTGTTGCGCATTTTATAAAACTAAATTTAAATATACAGGTTGAGTCAGTTCTGAGTAATTAAACGCAACTTTGTTATTTTAAATGGGACATCTCATTTTTTAATTTTTTTTCCAAATCTATAACGAATTTGGAGTTTCATGATATGGGTTTTGCTACTATCCCTCACCCGCAAAAAGGTTGTCAACCGCAAAAATAAACTTTCATTATTTTAAGGTATTTAACACTTATGGGCATCTTTCTTTGTTATCTTTGATACAATGAATTTATTTCATAAATTTCTAAATATTTTCAAAAAATTAGTGCTATTTTTTGGAAATTAAAGATATTTTTAGGGAGTTGAAGGGATTTTCGGGAAATTAAAGGTATTTTTGGAAAATTGAAAGTAATTTTGGAAAATTAAAGGTATTTTTGGGAAATTAAAGGTATTTAAAAAAAAATATAAAAATTTAAGTTATTTTTTATATTTGCGTTCTATAATATGCACATTATGAAACCCGAAATTTGGTTTTTTAAAGTTTCTGAATTGCTTCATTATTAAACCCAACATTTTATTTTATTGGTTGGTTATCCTGATGCTAAAAGATGAATTCTTTTCTTGCAAGGTACTTTTTATTTACAAATTTTACTATTATAATCAATCGGGGGACATAGTTTTGTTGTAGAGGGAATAACTAGAAGAATTGGAGAAACGATATCAATGGTTACATTTTCTCAAAAACGCCTATTCTTTCAGTATTTAATGAGTAAAGTTTGCAAATGTCATTATCCAATATGTCTAACTTTAATTTATTTTTTACTTCAAAATGTCAATGTTATGCTATAAGGTTGGTCATAAAAAACAAAATTTCATCTTAAGTTTTTAATTCAAATTAAAAATGCTTTTTAATGAATTAAATGAAGCAAATATAAAAAATAGTATAAAAAACTCGTTTTATAAGGCGTTTTTTATCACTTGTCCATTAAAAAACTCGCCGCTTCGCGGCTCTTTTTTCAAACCTGGACGCGTGCTAAAAAGCGTTCCTTATAAAACTCTATGTTTTAATATACTATTTTTATATTTGCGTTCTATAATATGCACAATATGAAACCCGAAATTTGGTTTTTTAAAGTTTCTGAATTGCTTCATTATTAAACCCAAAATTTTATTTTATTGGTTGGTTTTCCTGATGCAAAAAGATGAATTCTTTTCTTGTAAGGTACTTTTTATTTACAAATTTTACTATTATAATCAATCGGGGGACATAGTTTTTTTGTAAAGGGAATAACTAGAAGAATTGGAGAATCGATATCAATGGTTACATTTTCTCAAAGACGCCTATTCATTCAGTATTAAATGAGTAAAGTTTACAAATGACATTATTCAATATGTCTAACTTTAATTTATTTTTTACTTCAAAATGTCAATGTTATGCTATAAGGTTGGTCATAAAAACAAAATTTCTTTTTAAGTTTTTAATTTAAATTAAAAATGCTTTTTAATGAATTAAATGAAGCAAATATAAAAAATAGTATAAAAAACTCGTTTTATAAGGCGTTTTTTATCATTTGTCCATTGGAAAACTCGCCGCTGCGCGGCTCTTTTTCCAAACCTGGACGCGTGCTAAAAAACATTCCTTATAAAACTCTATGTTTTAATATACTATTAAAAAGTGTAAGCCATTTTATTTGGAAAGTAGAGGTGTTTTTTGGAAAATTTTGAGTAATTTTTTTTTCTATTAAACATTATTATTTAACTGCCAAATCCAACCAAAAAAGAAGCACAAAGTCGTTGGATACCTTAAAATAATTAAAGTGTATTTTTGTTGTTTGACAACCTTTTTGCGGACAAGGGGTAGTAACAAAAGCTATATCATTGAACTGCAAATTCATCGTAGATTTGGAAAAAAAATAAAAAAATGGGGTGTCCCATTTAAAATTACAAAGTTGCGTTTCATTAGTAAAAACTAGCACAACCTGTATATTTAAATTTAGTTTCATAAAATGCGCAAGAAATAGTTAAGAATCGACCTGAAAAAAATAAAAACTCTAGGAAAAGTATTTACGCCGTTAGAAGCGATATGCGTTACCTTCTACTCACCCTGTATTAAATTAACTTAAAAGTCTAATTGTCCTATTGTCTATTATTATTTAAAAACTACCTTAACTATTGCTGTCTATTTCCACTTAATTTATTTAATAACTATTATGCTTGGTTTTTTATGTCCTGGCACGACCGTTCGTGTTAGCTGCTAGCAACTAACTGAATGTTGATTTTGTTCCTTAAAAAATAAGCATAAAAAAAATTACTTAAAATTTGGGGGGTTATAAGGGGGCAGAGCTCGGAGGGGGGCGGGCAATATTTTTTTTATTACAAAATATTACTCTCTTTAATTTTTATAAGAATGATTTTTTCTGTGGACTTAATAATAAGCGAGATATAGTTTGCGAAAAGTATAAAAAATTCAGGAAGGACTAGCGGCGCCATTTTAGTTTTTATTAGTGATTTATATTTAATTCTAAACGTTTTACAAAAAAAATGAAGTCAATCCATTGAGTTTCCCCAAAGTTAGAGATTTTAAGGTTTTTCATGCCAGTTTGACGCCACTACAATAGTTAAAATTAGATACAAATACGATGCAAATCAAGATCTTTAAATTTCTTGATTGTCGTGACAAATATAAAAACAATAATTCAAAATTTTGTATGACTAAAAAAACATTTTTTCCACATCACAAAATCCTTCACTCCCAATTCGTAATTGCCTTAAATAATGATAAAATAAATTAATAATTAAAATTACACTTCTACCGAATTCGAATTTTACTTAAGCTACTCATTTATTTGCGAAGAGTGACATCTTCACGTTTCGATTTCTACCCATTCCGACTTCTGCCCATTTTAGTTTTTAAATATGAACCATTAAAAGTAATCCATGGAACAAAACATTTTTTCAGTGACGTAAATGCTTCCAGCTACAAAATTCACTCGTTATGATTTTAAGCTTTTTCTTCATTTTAATATCTTTGACAACCCCATAATCGCTAGTAAAGTTTTAGAAATTACTTAATAAAGTTTTTTCTTGCAAATATTCTCCCAACAGCACCATAAATGCTTATAGAGTTACGTTGAATACTTTTGAGAATTATGACCCATAAAAACATCCCTAAAACAAATAATTTGCCCTCTGGACGTTCAATCCAAGAGAAACTGAGTAAAAATAATACCTTACCTTGTTTTAACAGTATTTTCTGCAAATATTTTTCCTACAGCCCCACAAATTCTTGTAGTTGCCTTGGAGACTTCAAAGATTAGCAATATCCAAAAACATCTCTAAAACAAATAATTTCACCTGTGGACGTTCACAGCAACAAACCTAAGTAAAAATAATACCTTACTTTGTTGTGACAGTTTTTTCTGCAACTATTTTTCCTACAGCCCTACAAATTCTGGTAGAGTTACCTTGGAGACTTCAGAGATTAAAAATATCCAAAAACATCCTAAAAACAAATAATTTAACCTCTGGACGTTCACAGCAACAAACTTAAGTAAAAATAATACATTTCTGTATTTAGGAACATAAAAAAACAACTTTTTAATAGACATTTTTTTTTCTTTTTAAAAATAAAATATTCTTGCGACAAAAGACAACTAAAAGCGGGCCGGTTAAAATGCATGGAGTAAAGGTTTTGTGCAGAACCGAATACGAAACGAATCTTTTTAAACAAGCATTGTTTTTTATGTGAAGACATAAAAAAAAACTGTCTTATAGAAAATTTATATTCGATAAATGCTAACCGCAAATTCTTACGTTGCACCGTTTATAAAAAAAACACAAAAGTTTATAGAAAACAATGAAATAACCTAATGAAAGTGTAGTGTTGTTATTGTAATTTTACCATTTCTGTATTTAGGAACATAAAAAAAGAACTTTTTAATAGACGTTCTTTTTTCTTTTCAAAAATAAAATATTTTTTCGACACAAGACAACTAAAAGCGGACCGGTTAAAATGCAAGGAGTAAAGGTTTGGTGCAGAACCGAATACGAAACGAATCTTTATAAACACGCATTGTTTTTTATGTAGAGACATAAAAAAAAACTCATATAGAAAATGCTAACCGCAAATTTATACGTTGCACAGTTTATAAAAAAAAAACCGCAAAAATTTATAGAAAACAATGAAATAACCCAATGAAAGTGAAGTTATTTTATTGTAATTTTGACATTTTTGTATTTAGGAACAGAAAAACAACTTTTCAAAAGACATTTTTTTTATTGTTTTAAAAATATATCCTTGCGACACAAGACATGAAGACAACTAAAAGCGGGCGTGTTTAAATGCATGGAGTAAATGTTTGGTGCAGAACCCAAATACGAAACGACTCTATATAAACACGCATTGTTTTTTATGTAGAGACATAAAAAAATTGATTTATAGAAACATTATTTTTGGAGAATGCTAACCGCAAATTCATACGTTGCACCGTTTATAAAAAAAACCGCAAAAGTTTATAGAAAACAATGAAATAACCCAATGCATGAAGTAAATGTAGTTTTCTTTATTGCAATTTTGACATTTTTGTATTTAGGAACATAAAAAAACAATTTTTAATTGAAATTTTTTTTATCGTTTCAAAAATATATTCTTGCGACACGAGACAACTAAATAAAAGCGGGCAGGTTTAAATGCATGGAGTAAATGTTTTGTGCACAACCCAATACGAAACGAATCTTTTTAAACACGCATTGATTTTTATGTAGAGACATAAAAAAAACTGTCATGTAGAAAATTTATTTTTGGAAAATGCTAACCGCAAATTTATACATTGCACAGTTTATAAAAAAAAATCGCAAAAGTTTATAGAGAACAATGAAAGTAAAGTTATTTTATTGTAATTTTGACATTTTTGTATTTAGGAACAGAAAAACAACTTTTTAAAAGAAATTTTTTTTATCATTTCAAAAATATATTCCTGCGACACGAGACAACTAAAAGCGGGTCGGTTTCAATGCATAAATTATATTTGCGCTAAATGCTGATTGTGCAGAATCCAACACTTGTTTCTCCGAATATTGCCATGAATGTACCTATGTGTCTGTTTGCGTTGTATTCATTTAAAACCTTTTGTACCCCGGTTAATAAAGAATGTTCTGAATACTGTGATTTTTTTTGTTACATAATCGTACGCTGTAGCTCTTGTAGATTAACGCTGTAGATCTTGTAGATATTCTGGCCAAGTACAAATTGGATCATCTAGTATTTGCGCTACGTTATGTAGAAGTAATTTTGTTAATCAATATTCTTTGTAATAGCCACTTCTTACTGTCCGGTTATGCCAAATATTTAATCTACAGATTAACAGAGACAATAGGCAAATAGGGAATAATATGATGGTAATTTCCTTTGTCCTATCTTATCATAACTCCAGTCAGCTGTAATAAATACCTAAAAGAGGCTGTAAAAAGTAATAACCGTTGGTACCCGGGTTTGGGAAGTTTCATTCTCTCCTGTCGTTAGGAGGAAAACACCGAGGTGTTTGTCGACTAACGAACCGTAATAGTGAAAGTAACTCAAAAAAAAATTATTTTTTTTTATTTTAGTAAACTTAAATTAGTAACTTAAGAGGGGGCCGGCAGGTTGTTGTGCAGTAGAGTAGTCGTTTCAATCATTCAAGATTTACAAACCAAGCGGAATTTTTAAAATCTAATGGTAGGACTAGATTGGCCATATTTTCTTCTTTGGAGTCAGAAAGTTTGGTTTTAAAATAATATCCAAAATATAAAATATAAGGAAAAAACCAAAAACCTACTTTATTTTTTTTTGAAAGCAAAAATTTTTTTTTCATAAATTTTGAATGAATGAATAAACAAATGCGGAATACATATTTTTCGGCATCTATATTTTTGCATATATAAGACGGGGCCGGCTGCTTAAGGTCGGGGTGCATGACATCTTACAATTCGTTCATTTTAGAACAAAAAAAAAATCAGAATTCCTAAAATCTAAAATGAATTAAGTGTGCTGCCACCTTAAGCAACCGGCCCCGTCTATACATTGACTTTCAAAAGTCTTGCACCCCCCCCATAACTTTTTTCCTGATTGGTTTTTCTAATTTTTTTTTTTGGTTTTATAAATAAGGCATGTTTTTAAATACAAGATAAGTTAAAATAAGATAACAGGTGAGAAGTCCTTATCTGCAGTGGTCATTTATATCATTAGTTGTAATTTTTTCGTTTCGCTATGTCAACACGTTTTCTTTAAAATTATTTAAATTAAATTTATTATGCCGGGAAATACAATAACCGAGTTTAACTGCACTAGAGTAATTGCTCTGTTTTAAGAAGGACTCTCTAGACACCGTATTTCGCAAAGATTGGGAATCGTAAGAAGCACTGTGAGCCGCATTATTAGGAGGTACCAAGAGACCGGGAATGTGAGTAGCAGACCTCGAATCGGTCGTCCTAGAGTGTCTAATGAAAGGGAGGATAGATATGTTGTCCAAGTTGCCCGTAGAAATGTCTCCATATCAGTTCCAGCGCTCAGATCCGAGTTTCAACGCACCTTCCATAGGGTTATTTCTACAGCTACCATTCGAAGGCGAGTGTTAGCTTCAGGACTAAGAAGACGTAGGCCACTGAGAGTCCCTGCATTAACTCCACGTCATAGACAATTTCGTTTTTAATGGGCACGGGACCATTTAAATTGGCTACTTCCTCAGTGGCAAAATGTCCTTTTTTCCGATGAGTCCAGGTTTGGTTTGGTGAGTGATGATTATCGGCAAAGGGTTTGGCGCGATGGAGGAGAACAGCATCGGTTAAGAACTGCAGTTCAAGTTGCGTCATATCAAGGGGGCACGGAGATGTTTTGGGATGCAATAATGTTCGGCAGAAGAACGGCTCTCATTCATATTGTTGGAAATATGAATGCACAAATTTACGAAGATTTAATTGTTAGGCCTATCATTTTTCCTCTGCGTCAAGAATTAGGCGAAGATTTCGTCTTTATGGACGACAATGCCACGCCACATCGCGCGCGAAGCATCCGACTTGCCCTACAAGAGGGTAATATCAATCGATTGGAGTGGCCCGCTAACTCGCCGGATATGAATCCAATTGAGCATCTTTGGGATTATGTATCAAGGGCTGTTTTTCGGAGGATTAACCCCCCGAGAAACAGTCAGGAGCTTATTGTTGCGGTACAAGAGGAATGGGCCAATGTTCCTCAGGAAATAATTGATAACCTGATAAGAAGCATGCCTAGGCGTATAGATGCATTATGCAGATCAAGAGGAGGCAACACAACCTACTGATAATGGTCCTTCTGTTTTTTTTTTAATTTTAATACTTTTTAAGTTTTTAAGAATTTTACATTTATTTTTTAACTATTTGATACGTTAAGGAAAATAAAGTTACAACCTTTTCACTTTGTTTTTTGAATTGCACAGGTATGTAAGTTTATTTAACAAACATTTTTTTTTTAAAAAACCTAACAGGAAAAAAGTTAAAAGGGGGGTGCAAGACTTTTGAAAGCCAGTGTATAACAAAAACTAGAGCGGGTTAGGTCAGTGGATAGGTTAGGTCAGTGAATAGGTTAGATCAGTGAGCCTGTTAGTTTTTTTTATAAAATGTCGACATTTAATAGGATACTCCTCGCAGTAGGTAGTCAGAGAATAATAAAATTAAAAATAAAAAATAATTTTTTTATTTTTATAAAAAAAATTTGCGAAGAGGTTAAACTATTAACTCTTCTATAAAAAAAAAGATTTATTAGCGAAGAGCATAAATAAATGAATATTAATTCTGACACTGACGTTTATGATTTAAATAGGCTTTAGAAAGATGCTTTTGTTTTAATTTTTTTTTGCAAAGCCACCTTGACTGGGCCTAGACTTACGTGACTTAGAACTTTTTCATCACTAAAAACCTTTCTTTTGGCCTTTTTTGTCTTAAAAATTTGACGAAAAAAAAAAAAAAATACTTTTTAACACAGAATTTAATTTCCTTTCATTTTTATGACTTGACTTTTTTTTGTGAATTGATAAATAACGAAGATACGCCGTTTTTTTTTTAAATGGGGGGCCTAGGTGGGGCCGGACAAAAAAAACTTAAATATACTTTTTGTAAAGAATTAACAGGGTTTTAATATTATCAAAATAAAAATTCTGTAAATTGTATAATAAGTAAAATATGATTTTTTCTCCAGTTGGGGGGCCCAGGTGCCCCCTTTGTTATGACCCGATTTTTACCAACAACGAACTTGACCTAGATTTTAATAAGAACGATTTTTCCTGAAAATTTGAACTTGATGGGACCTTTGGTTCTTAAGTTAGAGTGTCTACAAAAAACGTGACAGACGGACAGACGGACGGACGGACGGATTTTTTGAAAGTTGTTCAAAATTCGATGAAACGCACGAATCTGCAAGAATTTTTGCTCTAGGATGATTTTTGACGATTTTAGAATTTTCAAAACAATCACAATATACTCCTCGTTTTTGACTTTGTCTGCGAGGAGTATAATAACGAAGATCAGAATATAACAAAAATTAACTACTATAAGGAACAAAAACAAACTTCTAGAAACAATAAACAGTGGCATTACCTTTTGGCTTTATAGAGGGCCCTCCTCCTGACTAAATGTCCCTTACCCGACCTTCCCTTCCTTGCACGCTTTCGCGAGACCCGTATTCGTATGTCTTGCAATATTTTAATTTTGCCTTGGCTGGTATTGGCTGCCTCTTTTTCGACCTCCTCGTCGCTACTAATTTCAATTGTCTTCTCATCGCTGCTGATGACTAGTGCAGGTTCCTTATTTTCCTGGTTCTCCTTGGTAATTACTGATGGCTTTATTAAGTCAGTAATCGGCGGTGGGGGAAGTATTGGAGGGTTTGCCAGACCTTCAGGCACTATGATGGCTGTCGTTTGGTTGAGGTTTTCTTGGGCCTCTTCCATTGTTATATAAGGACCATACCATCATCTCCTCGAGTAAATCCCTCATCCGTGGACTAAAGGAATAATATGGTTCCGGGGGATTTGACGTAGAAGTCGGTTGATTAAAAATAGGTGACGACATTGTACTAAAAATGACAAAAAAAAACCTAAGATTGGTACGGCACCAAATTCGAAGTGTTATAGACCCCGATAACTTGGCTTCCAGAGGTCAATTAATAGGCATTAGGATGAGGAATATCAGTGATTTTATAAAGCCCTTCATAAATTAAAGAAAGTTTTTGGGCAATGCCCTCAGCAGCATTTGAAGTACGATTTACTTTTAAAAGTACAAAATCACCGATGGAATAAGTGATGGTTTGTTTCTGTCTTTTTGTTCGTTTGACAGCCATTTTGATTAACATCTCCTTCACGTTTGCGGCTACCTGTTCTTCAGTTTCGGTGCTAGTGGGAAGATAATTTTCGAGTACAGTTGACAAAGACGATGCTGGCTTTTCGCCCATCATAATTTGATGTGGAGCGTATCCCGTATTGGTATGGGGTAATTTGTTTAAACAGTCTTTGATGGTACTCAGGTATAAAGACCACTGAGAATGTGTTTCATAACAGTACATTCGGAGGTATCGGCCCAGTTCCTTCATGTATCTTTCGGAAGGGTTGGCGCGGCATGTCGGATAGAGGAACTGTGATTTCTTTTGTTACATAATCATACGCTGTAGCTCTTGTAGATTAACACTGTAGATCTGGTAGATCTTGTAGATTAACACTGTAGATCTGGTAGATCTTGTAGATTAACGCTGTAGATCTTGTAGATATTCTGGCCAAGTACAAATCCGATCGTCTAGTATTTGCGCTACGTTATGTAGAAGTAATTTTGTTTATCAATATTCATTGTAATAGCCACTTCTTACTGTCCGGTTATGCCAAATATTTAATCTACAGATTAACAGAGACAATAGGCAAATAGGAAATAATAATTTCCTTTGTCCTATCTTATCATAACTCCAGCCAGCTGTAATAAATACCTAAAAGAGGCTGTAAAAAGTAATAACCGTTGGTACCCGGGAAGTTTCACATTCTAATTCCAACATTTGTACTCATAACATATATTTTATTTTAACTTTGAATTTTTACATTCAATTTGTACTTTAAAATAAATAAAAGTCTTTTTAAAAACATTATATCGAACCATCGAACCATTATTGGCGCAGTCGGTAGGATATACAATAGGTAGTTGTATTAGATAGGTGATTTTTATATTCAACACATAACATTCAATATCCACCTCGATAATCAAAGTCGAGTCCAAAGTTATTGCAAATGGTAATTGATCGACATTTTTTAATCTTTTTTGTAATACAAGTAATTCCTTATAAAAATCAGCTGTTTTAATAATGCTTGGATGTAAAACGTTTTGTTTACAAAAGGTTAGTTAGAATCGATAATGTGTCATTCCGCCAGATATCAACAAATATTAATTTATTTTGTCGCTCGGTGTTTCTGCTTTTTCTCCATATTTGGCACATTGAATTCTAAGAGTGTAGAGATGAAAAAAAAATTCATATTTTTTTTTAATCATTCAAGTTTTTTATGGAGGTCCTTATGAAATTTGAATTTGGTCGGATTTTAAAATTATGTAAAATAGTCATAACACAAACAATTGATGTTCTACTTAAAGATATGTAATTGTGGACCCATCATGTTCTTAAATAAAAATATTGAATCTTCTAGAAAACGGGAACGGGACGAAAAACTACATAGTCATTTTTACGTAAATTAAGCATATTTAGATCGCCTCTAAAATGGGCAGGTTGGTTGCATTTTCGGATTTTTAACAGGTAAATTAAACAATGGACTTTTTGCTTTATTCTGTAAAAATTTTAACTTTGTACTATACATTTTATATACTTTCGCAACTTGTCTATTTTTAAAATTTTGAAAAGTTTACGAGCTCGTAACTTTTTTGGGGGAAGTTGCAGATTTTTGCCAAAAAATTATTTTATTGGTGTAGAGTGAGAGAAGCATTAATCCAAAGTATTGAGCTGTGGTTTTGCATAGTAAATAAATTACAGGCTCCCAAAAAGTGGAATATAGGGGTTTAATACAGGTTCAAATCTATCTTCAGGCTGATGGAAATGTTGCACTATTTTTAGCATAGCTTAACAATTTAGCTTCTATTTTATTAGTGACACAGATATTTTTAAAATTTGAGGTAGATGTGCCTAATATATCCACCCTTATCGCTACTCTAAAATCTACTTTTTTCTCATGACCATATAAGTGGATTAAAGCAAAAACCACAAATATTTTTTTTCATGTATATAATAAGCATGGACATATAATGTTACTACTAGAATTTTGACTTTCTACAAGTTCCCCCAACCGAGATACAGATAGCCAAATTTAGGATATTTTTAAATTTTAAGCTACTGTATTTCAGTAAACTTTAAAACCTTAAAGTTAGAAATTTAACCAATTAATTAGTAAGCCTTAAACCTTTAAAATTAGGTAATAGTGCCTTTCTAAATTCTCTGGTTCAGTACATATTGCTATGCCAAAATTGGAAAAATTTGCTAATTTTTTCAATTGGAATAATTAATACAAAAAAACTTATTTTAGGCAATTTGTTCACATGTCATTAATTGGGTGATTGCATAAAATGTAATAAACCCCAAATTTTAAAATTTTCTTAGGGATTGTAATCACAAGAGATAAAAGTTATTTAAGATGTCAACGTGAATTATGCCTCAAGCTGTGGAGCTTTTGGAAAAAAAAGTGTATATATTTTTTTTGAGACATTACTCATTTAATTCCCAAAATATAATAAAAATCTGAAACGGTCGAGCGGCATGGGTTTGTTGATTTTTCATGGATTTACCCTAATATTATACATTCCAATAATCTGATGAAGGGTGTCCTTAATATACATCGAATTTTCTCGATAAACACTCTGTTCAACAATTTCAGCGATTTGTTTAATCCTTGTCTGCAATACTTGTTCATTATGCGAAATTTCCAAAATAGTTCGATTAAATTTATCGATCATATTGATTGATAGTGAATTTTGTTTTATTATACTTGTGGCTAATTTATTCTGGTTATTTTAAAGCTCTTTAATTAAGCGATCATATCGATCTCCATCATATGAATGTAAATTACCAGATATTGATTTGAAAATTGATCTGTAGTATTCATTCATTCGTGACGGCTGTAAGAAGGTATACCACAATACTATATTTTTAATGAAATCCATCCACAAGAAATCGATGATTCAATTAATCCTTGCGAAGTCCAATTGATAAATATTTAAAATGGATCTAACTGCGAACAAGTCTACGTTAAAATAACAAAGCCCTTAATCAACCAAATAAAAGATTCACAATTAATCGCAGTAACTCTAACCAAAAACCTAGATTTACAGTTTAAACAAATAAACTTGGACGAGCTACATGATCTGAAAAGTGATATCTCAGAAAACAAACCTAACTTGGAATTCAGCAAAGTCAAACCTCCATACATTCCCAGTGCTTGGACAATAGTTTTGTCACGATATCGTATTTTACGGAAGCCTCGAGCGCCAACAAGTTTTAAGAAAACTTGTAAACTGAACGGGTGCCACGCGGTAGCTTAGCGAAGCGGTTAACCAGGCGTTCAATTGCTAATAATTATTAAAAGAAACACAGAAAGTAAAATAGTATTACGGTTTATTGGTTTCAATAATAACAGATTAAAGCACAAGCAAGCATTAAGATATTTTAGGGATATTCAAGACTTACGGTACAGTATTAGAAATGCGAATTTATTCGGAAGCACTATTACTAATCACTAAGACAGCCAACGGAGAAGAGACCCAGCTCGTTACTTCGAGCGGCGGCTTGGCTGGCGGGGGAAACCCTTTCCTTATTCCCGGTACTGATAAGGCTGCGTTAACCAAACGTATATGGAGCGAGGTCACTTCATTACATCGACCTTTTACTTCGCAAAAAAAAAGAAGAGAGCTTCGTAGAAGTTGTTTTCTTTTTTTTTCTGTCCTGCGGGCTCACGGAAGTTGTGGGGTGGCTGTGGAAATTTTGTGCATTAGACGGGAGTACATTGACACGAGAACTTTGTTGCATTACCGAATGTGTAGGTGATGGTAGTTGAAATCACAGACAGGTACGGCCTCTTGACGGTTGTTAATTCTGCATAACTTGTGACTCTAGCTGCTTTCGGTGTGGAAGGAGGCTTGACGTTTCCGGGTGATGTACGCTTCCAATCGGACGGGAGGTTTTTTTTCTTTGTTAGAAAGAACATTATATATATATATATACAGAATGTCCCAGAATTGGCGCACCTACTGTATGGTACGCTGTTAGGGCATGCCTGGGGATTCCAGGAAAATTGTTAAAAAAAATCCATCTGTTATATTCATTGAGGAAAATGCGAACAAAGTTGCTTAAATTCGGCAACACAGACTAGGAAAATACTACACAGTCTAGGTAAATAAGTCTGAAAATCCCATCTATGAGTCTTGATTATACACTTTTGCATAAAATTTTATTGACATTGTTGTCAGCTTATTTCAAGAAAATTTTGTAAAATTAAATTGATTATAAAAATGTTATTTGACCATTTAAAAGAAAAAAAATTGGTAAAATGGTTTAAGATAGACTGCAGCTTCGTACTAAACCATATTTTTCGTTAATACATGCTGTTGTTTTTAAGGTACATGCGTTTAAAGTTTTGCACTTTGAGGCCTCATATCTTCGAGGGTGTATAAGATGGATTTTTTTTGACAATTTTCTGGGGATCCCTGGGCATGCCCCAACAACGTACCATGCAGGTGGTGCGCCAATTCTGGGACACCCTGTATATATATTCGTATGATATTATAAATACATGTCAAAAATAGGTACAAATGAACATTATAAAATGGAAGATGGTTAAATTCCAAAAGGTTTAAGTGATGTTCATTTTTTCACGTCCATGGCCGATTTTTATTCTTCTGGTAAAGCATTTACTTCGCGGTCGAGGAAAACCATGGAAAGAACTCAGGCATACCAGTGTTGTCAAAATTGTGGTGGTACAATAAATCACAGCAAAAAAGTTACAGCTGTTTCAGGGTTGATATCCAATTCAAAGTTTCTGGAGTTAATTGGTGTATTTCTTAAAAACCACCGTCAAATTTAGTGTTTGGACATTCAATATGTTTAATCGTTTCTGGCAATGCACCACATTCACAAAGCGGGCTTGGTAATGCATTCCATTTATAAAGCATATCATTACAACGCCCGTGACACGTTCTAAGGCGATTAACCATACTCCAAACTTTTCTGGGCTGATCAAACCCTGGAACTACCTTTGTTGGATCTTCAATCAATTCTTTGTTGTTTAAATCATCAATTTCTTGCCACTTATTTTTACATATATCAGTAACGAAAAAGGGCTAATGAATAAACTCCTCTTGCCATATGGGCTTCCTTGATTTAAGTCTGTTAGGTGGAAGCATCTGCAAGTCAATATGTAAGGGGAATTTTTCCAACTCAAATTGAATCTTATCCCATTCTCTTTTAGCTGCATGTCTTCTTCTAAGAACATTAAACAAGGGACACACAGGGAAAACAAGGGTCGGAATTACTACAAAAGGATAAAACACAAAAAACAATAAAATTAATTAGTTCCTACGGCGTGATCTTGTCCTAGCGGCCCCGGTGCATCTCCTGCACACGGGGTTTCTCGTCCATATGTCAGCATTGAATAGCAACGGATGCTCTTCTGGGCCGCTGAGTTTGGACTCCGATAGTCTTACGGATCGGTTCGGTTTGCGTCTCCTGTACTGGTGTTATTCGTCCGGAGGGTCAGAGACTCA
The DNA here is from genome assembly GCA_963920755.1 of Cartodere bifasciata. Taxonomy (NCBI): domain Eukaryota; kingdom Metazoa; phylum Arthropoda; class Insecta; order Coleoptera; family Latridiidae; genus Cartodere; species Cartodere bifasciata. The sequence continues at coordinate 356,598 of OY987201.1, read as the reverse complement.
GGTCTGGTAGCGCAGCGGTGCGGTAGTCCTCCAGATTGAAGACCTCCTCGATTGGATCACGGAAGCGGACTCGACGAGCCGCCTTTAGTTTTCTGTTACGGGGGGTATTATGGTATTGTGGATCGGGCGAGGAAATGGGACGGGACGGAGGGAGGTACAGGAGTACGGTGTTGCCGGGCAAGGACATTCCCGAGACAACACCCCAACTTTTCCGCAGCGGCTGCAAAATCTCACCACGGCTCCTAAGCACCCGCTTCTGTAGTGTCCGTCCTGGCAGCATCGCCAGCACAAATTCGGGCTGCCTATCTTGACATAGGCGGAGGCTGGACGTCGGTGGGATGGTGCTTCTAAAAGTCGTGGTGGGGGTATACGCCTCGGTGGTGTCAACGGTGACGTGTAAGACCGTGGTTCATAGTTAAGACTCGGTCCTTCCACGAAGCCTATGAACTCCGTCTCCGTTGGTGTGATTGGTTCTGCTGGCTCAATAATCGGTACGGTCGGCTCGACTGGTTGCTGGAGAACCTCCTCCGTAATTTCGGTGACCAAGATCACCTCCCTTACAGAGCCCGGGGTGAGACTCCCCTCACCCTCCAGCAACCCATCGAGTTCATCGGCCATCAACTAGATCCAATCGTCGTTTTGGTTGGTCATGGTAGCCTGCATAACGAAAAAATTAATTAATTTTTTTTTTAAACGGGAAAAGCATGCCTAGTTGCTTGCTTGCTTCACGGTTATGGGGTTTTGTTAACGAAAGAAGTGATAATGTTACCAAGTCGTTGACGGTATCCGGAGAATTCACCACCCACAATTCACCGCCGACAATTCATCGCCCAAAATTCACCGATCCACAGTTCATCAATAAGACAGTTCATCGACAAGTCAATTCATCGCCACACAATTGTTCGATGGGAGAATTCATCGCCTAGTATGAATATTAGTTTATTCAATGAACAAAATAAATAACAGAAATTTATTTACCTAGAATATTGCCTGCCACCAAAATAATTATAGATAATAATTACCTAATGATTTTATTAAAATTTCTTGGATATTTATTAACCTAGAATATTTGCAGACTTAAATGTTCAAAAACGGAAAGGATAGAGGTAATGGAATTTTTTTACCTGGGTAAAGTCCAATATGCATACTTTTTTTTTGAATTTTAGGATTTTAGACTGACTTATATGAAAGCACTGGGGGACACTTTCCACTGGGGGACATTAGGTTAGGTAGGTTAGGTTAAGTTTTGCTGCTAAAACGAAAATATAAACAACTCTAGCTATGTCGGTGCCTAACAGTGCGTCCAAAATTGTGTGCATTACACTGAGGGACATATTACTAGGTGTTGTTCTCGGTGTTGTTATGCTAAAAATGTACCAACACATTATCAGAAAGCATTCTAGTTTAAAATCATTTCATTTAATAGTCATACTAGGCGATGAATTCTCCCATCGAACAATTGTGTGGCGGTGAATTGACTTGTCGATGAATTGTCTTATCGATGAACTGTGGATCGGTGAATTGTGGGCGATGAATTGTCGGCGGTGAATTGTGGGTGGTGAATTCTCCTAGACCCGTCGTTGACAGATCTGTCCGATCGTGTGCCGCCTTTAGGTCCTTAATGTGTATGCGTTTCAGAATCTTGCCGTTATTGTCTTTCAGATCATACACAACGGGAGAGTGGACTTTGTGAATGACGTAAGGGCCGGAAAATTTAGGTGCCATCTTAGCTGCAAAACCTTCGGCGGCGTCGGAGAGGTGACGTTCCATGCGCATTACTTGGTCCTCCTCCTGGGTGACATGTCCACTCATGGCGACGGAGATCGTAGTGTCGAGCCTGGTGATTAAATGCTTTGCTAAGATTTATTCTTACCAACTCACAAATCTCTGATAAAGACTTTAAACGTTTTGTGTGTCTAATTACTTCCACTGCTTCGGAATCGGTGGGGAGATTGTCTGTGTCTTCAGAAGGTAGTCCTTCCCGGTGAAGTGCTTTAGGCATGTTAAGTTCACGTCCAAAGTTCAGAAAAGCAGGTGTAAATCCGGTGGCTTCGTGTCTTCCTGTGTTATATGCAAATGATAGTTCGTGCTGGTGCTGATCTCAGTTCCTGTGGTCTCCGTCACAAAATTGGGCGATCATCGTCTTAACGGTACGGTTAGTTCGTTCTACGGGGTTTGCTTGCGGAGTGTACGGCGGTGTGAAACGGGTTTGAATTCCTAGATCCTGTAACAAAGTTTTAAACGAATGACTGGAAAATCGGGTGCCGTTGTCCGAAAGGACGGTTTTTGGGCACCCAAAACCAGTTACAATATCATCGTAAAACGCTTGTGTGACGTTGCTGGCGGTTGCTTTCCTAAGTGGTCGGCATTGCATTCATTTTGTAAAACGGTCTTGGCAAACCAGGAGCCAATTATTTCCTTTTCTGGAACGGGGTAACGGTCCAACCAAATCAATGCACACCGTGGCCCATGGTTCTTCGTTCCGGGACTGTTGCATTTTTCCGGGCGTCTTTTGCTGAGATACTTTGAAGCGTTGGCAGTGAAGACACCCTCGGACGTAATTGGAGATTTCTCGGAACATTCCTGGCCAATAGTAACGGGCTGCTATGCGAGCAATGGTTTTGGCTACCCCCATGTGTCCAGCCAATGGGGATTCATGGTTCTCCGACAGGACTTGTTTACGTGAAGCCACCGGGACGCATAGTTTCCACGGGTCGGACGAGATGACCGACAAAGTTGGATTTTTCTATATAATGTCTGAATAGATGTCCGTCACGTACAGCGTAGTCTGGAAAATCTTCTGGTGTACTAACTTCGTTCCATTTCCGGGTGTACCATGAACATGTGAATTTATACTCTATTGCGAAGACCTTAATGGAGTTTGAGGCGTTTTGTCAACCTGTTTCCACTTTTTCCTTTTGAGGTAGACGAGATAGTGCGTCTGCTAAGTGGTTTTGGGAGCCTTTTCGATATTTAACCTCAAAATCGTACTGTTAAAGGTAAACATTCCAGCGAGCGATTCTGCCTGATATCCCTCTAAGTATGGTCGCATCTTTTCTATTCCCCAGATGACTGCAAGGCACTCTTTTTCGGTTACGGTATAGTTACGTTCGGGTTGGTTAAGTGAACGGCTAGCATAGGCGATTACCTGTTCATCATCTCCTTTCCGTTGTGTCAAAGCTACTCCTAAAACAAAATCGGATGCGTCTGTTTGTAGGACAAATGTTTGATTGAAGTCTGGGCAGGTCAGGACCGGTGATTTTGTTAGGCATCCTTTCAGATCTTGAAATGCTGCTTCCTGTTCATCTGTCCACTTCCATTTGCATCTTTTCCGTAGCATCCTTGTCAACGGTTCGACTCTTTCGGCGTAAGAAGGAACAAATCTGCGATACCAAGATGCCACTCCAAGAAATCGGCGTAATTCTTTTACAGAAGTTGGACTGGGAAAATTAAGGATGGCCTCTATCTTGTCAGGATCCGTTTGTATTCCTTGTTCGGTAACAACGTGTCCTAGATACTTCAAAGATGGTTTGCAGAATTGACACTTTTCGGGGTTTAGTCGTAGGTTTGCCAGTTTTAGACGCCGGAACACTTCTCGGAGGTTTTCTAAATGGTTTTTAAACGTTGTTCCTAGTACAATGATGTCGTCAAGGTATGCGAACGCATAGGGTTCCAGGTCTGGCCCGACGACGTAGTCTAGGAGTCTTTGAAACGTGGCGGGAGCTGAATGCAATCCGAAAGCCATAACTCGAAAGTGGAATAATCCGCGCCCTGGTACGGTGAAGGCTGTAACGGGTTTGCTGTCCTCAGTCAACGGAATCTGCCAGTATCCTTGTCGTAAATCCAGGGAGCTTATAAAGCGGGCCCCACGAAGTTTGTCTAAAATAGAGTGTATGAAAGGAAGAGGGTAAGCGTCTTTGATGGACACTTCGTTTACCTTTCTAAAGTATACCGTGTGTCCCGCAAAAAGCTCACGAGCTCATAACTTTCCACGTATACTTTCTACAGAACTGCAATTTTAGTAGTCGTCTAAGAAGACTTTTAGCCTTCTTTTACATGCATTAACAAAAATGTATGACTTCCGGTTTAAGCGGAAATTACATTAATTTTGTATTTTTAAATGGAACCCTATATATTTTGACATTTTTAGGAACATTCTTTTAATAAGAATACAATCGTTTTAAAAAAAATAATGTACCACTAATATTAACGATTCTATAGCACTTTGAAAATGAGCTAATTTGGTCCTACAGAGAACGCTGCAATCTATGCTTCGGGACTCTATGACTAAGATAGACGATTATGATGAAATTAGGTGATTTTCATAGAGCTATAGAATCGTTAATATTAGTGATACATCATTTTTTTTAAAACGATTGTATTCTTATTAAAAGAATGTTTCCAAAAATGTCAAAATATATAGGGTGTTCCATTTAAAAATACAAAATAAATGTCATTTCCGCTTAAATCGGAAGTCATACATTTCTGTAAATACATGTAAAAGAAGGCTAAAAGTCTCCTTAGACAACTTCTTAAATTTCAATTCTGTAGAAAGTATACCTAGAACGTTATGAGCTGGTGCGCTTTTTGCGGGACACACGGTATACAAAAACTGGATTTGCCGTTTTTCTTTTTGACGATGACTACAGCGGAGCTCCAGGGACTGTTGGACGGTTCGATGACTTTTTCTTCTAGCATTCGGTCGACTTCTTCGTTAATAATTTTCATAACGTGTGAATTTTGTGGACGGTGCCGCTGTTTGATGGGTTCCGATAATGACGTGTTTTGTAAGGGACGTGGTTCCTTTAAGGGCGTCGAACTGAGCCAGTTCTTTTTCCAGGAAGGTTTGTAATCGGTTTATCTCGGCGTTTGACAGTGTTGCGAGTCCTGGTACGGTATCTTGACGGACGGGGATCTTGGTATTCGGTACGGGTTTTGTTTCCTGGTCCTTCTTGGTTACCGTTGTGTTGTGGAGATTTACCTTGATTACCTTCTGTTGAGCCACGGGTCTGCCGTCAATATTAAGGGAATTGGTGCGCATGTTTAGGCTAAAGTTGTATTCAGCAAGCACATCTATTCCAAGGATCATATCCACGGTCAGGGTTAGGAGACATAGGAACACGGCCTCCAGAGGTTGTGAATCTACAAAGAATTGTACATAAACTATCCCTGATAAGTGATTCTGATGAGCCCCAATATAGGGCGAAACAGCTGTCAATCACTTGAGGTTTGGTAGGTGCATACCTTTAAGAAATAAAGAAGGACTTCTTTTATAACTTGGCGTCCCGCCGCTAGGGTCGACAGTGAATCTTAGATTCCACCATTTTATATCAGATCTTGACCGTTCACGCGGCTGTTGTTTACCTTGGACACTGGCGGCTTTAGCTACCTATTATCATTGAGCGGACCTACTCATAGTGCCTGCATAACAGGACATGAGTAGGCTGCCTTAGTGTGAGTCACTTCTGCTTCGGCAGATGGCGGTAACATCTCAAGTCCTTTAAGATCGCTATAATAAAAGATAGAGACATCCCTGGGGTAAACATTTTCATCAAGAGGGCTGGGTAATTTAGTCCAATTGTCAAAACAAAAATTTTAGGTTGGGTGATAAACAAATGTCATCACAAAAATTACCAGTCAGATTTGTGAGTTAAATTTTACTTTTATTTACTTTTATAAAGCAAGAACAACTACAAAAATAATATTAAACTGTTTAATTACAACCTTTACCTGTGCCAGTACCTCATTTTTGTGAATTTACCAAAATTTCTCTTAAAACTTCGCTTGGATTCTACGACAAAACTTATATTGGGGGTAAAGTGTTTTAATATGCATGCATTTTTTATCGTCCAGAAGAAAAATATTCGTGTAAATGCAAGTAAGGTAATTAAAATTACTGATTCTTAATTTAATAATGTATTGAAATAAGAAAAGTTTTTTAATTAAAACCGTGCACACATAATATAATTTGTAGAAATATTTTTAAACACTTACCAATTGTCAAAGTTGTAGCAAAATTAACACTTATTTTAGATAAAAAGGAATATAAAACATTCAATAAATACTAAATAACTGGATTCGCACGTAAAGTAAGCACTGTGTTTTTATATTTTGTAAAAAAACCATTTCTTAACAGGGGTAATTGTCTGTCGCGGAATACAAGCGGATTTTAAAAGAAATCCTGGTGAATTCACAAGTATTATGTGCTGGCACAGGTAATTTTTGTAATTAAACAGTTTTATTTAAGTTGTGTAGAGGTTTTTCATGCGTAAAAATGAAATTTATATTTTACACACTAAAAAAAATTCGATCTGGCGTTTGCATCAACTGACAGATGCCTTATTTGACAGTTGGACCAAATTGCAAGGCCTACTTTGCGAAAGACGAAGAAGTCTCCACCTCCTTTTAGCGCCTTAAAGTCCTTCTTTTGATATTTGTTGAAATACACAAGTATCCTAGTTTCTTAAAGTTATGCATCGACTATCCCTGATACGTGATTCTGATGAGCCCAAATATAGGGCGAAACGGCTGTCAATCACTTCAGGTTTGGTAGGTGCATACCTTTAAGAAATAAAGAAGGACTTCTTTTATAACTTGGCGTCCCGCCTCTAGGGTCGACAGTGAATCTTAGATTCCACCATTTTATAAAAGAATTGTACATTAAAGACACACCGTCTTTAATGTACAATGGGCGAGTTTCATGAAAAAATTTTATTTGCTTAAACGATTTCTCTTATTAAACTATGTTGTTTTGCAAATTTTTAGAATACACAAGTCTCTACTTTTCGAGAAAAAAAAATAAATAAAATTTAAAAATTGCGTTTAATTGGACCAGCTTTAACAGCCATTTTTCCCCTACCACCTTCTTGAATCTATACTTTTACTTCATTGTCAAAGTGACATTTTCTATTTTTTTACTTAATTTATTGTTTTACTTACACTTTCAGTGTTTTTTAACAACACCACGATAAATAAATTAAAAAAAGATAAAAATACTTCATATTTTAGCTAATATGTCACTAAGCGTTGACTTAAGAAACATAGAAAAGGATACATTTTTATGTTGCTAAGCAATGTAATATACCTTAAGATAGTGGAAGGGATAGGGGAAGTGCCCCAAAATCAAGGGGAAGTGCCCCAAAAATTTAAACTTTGGAGCGCTAGAACACCTAAACCAGCCACTGGATAAACACGAGACTATTAGTAAAAGCTCATGCCTAAGTCTACTTTTTATTTTTAACCAAAAATTTTAAATTTGTTACTTGTGAAACATGCCCATTCGTACGTATGGGGGACGGTTGTGCCGCCTGCCATAACTGCGGACGGACGTACGTTCTAAAGCGGTTGTAGGTTTTGTTTTGTGTATAAACTTACCACTTTTTGTCCGATGAACGACCGCGAGGCACCGGTGTCGACTAACTCCACTAACGGAGTGTCCATACCTTGACGTGCGGCGTTGATCCTGTAGAGTTGTGATCGGCCAGCAGTCTGCGGGGCTGTTAGTGTGGGACTCGGCAGCGGCTGGAGTTGGTGTATGTGGTGGCTTCTTTATCGGCGGTGTCGTCTTCGGCTGTGTGCTGAGCGATGGTTTTGGACGGTGTTTTCCGGTTCGGTGATTCGAAGTCCTCTTGGGGGGCGGATGCTCATACTTTGAGAACAGCAGGACTGGCACTTGTATATTCTACGGCGGAGTACTGTTGCCCTGTTTGGATGAATAGTTGTCATGTAAACAAAATTGACACACAATTAAACCAAACTATGAGAGTAATCACTGGTACAATAAAATCTACACCAACGCCTTGGTTGCCTGTGCTTTCTAACATAGCTCCACCTGACCTTAGAAGAAGACATGCAGCTAAAAGGGAATGGGATAAGGTTCAATTTGAGTTGGAAAAATTCCCCTTACATATTGACTTGCAGATGCTTCCACCTAACAGACTTAAATCAAGGAAGCCCATATGGCAAGAGGAGTTTATTCATCAGCCCTTTTCCATCACTGATATATGGAAAAATAAGTGGCAAGAAATTGATGATTTAACCAACAAAGAATTGATTGAAGATCCAACGAAGGTAGTTCCAGGGTTTGATCAGCCCAGAAAAGTTTGGAGTATGGTTAATCGCCTTAGAACGTGTCACGGACGTTGTAATGATATGCTTTATAAATGGAATGCATTACCAAGCCCGCTTTGTGAATGTGGTGCATTGCCAGAAACGATTAAACATATTGTAGAAGAATGTCCAAACACTAAATTTGAGGGTGGTTTTCAAGAAATACACCAATTAACTCCAGAAACTTTGAATTGGATATCAACCCTGAAACAGCTGTAACTTTTTCGCTGTGATTTATTGTACCAACACAATTTTGACAACACTGGTATGCCTGAGTTCTTTCCATGGTTTTCCTCGGCCGCGAAGTAAATGCTTTACCAAAAGAATAAAAATCGGCCATGGACGTGAAAAAAATGAACATCACTTAAACCTTTTGGAATTTAACCATCTTCCATTTTATAATGTTCATTTGTACTTATTTTTGACATGTATTTATAATATCATACGAATATATATATAGGGGAGTAAGAACGGTTTCGGATTTCTCGGACTTCCCTTTAGTTTCCCGAGGTTTTGCAAGGGCAGTGTCGGGATAGAACACCAATGGTGCGGTATCGGGAGCAGAACTTCATTGCTGCGTGTTTACACTGGTCTCTCATGTTTCCCTGTTGCATGCACCGCCAACAGACGTTGTTGTTAGCTGGGCTAGGTGGTCGCTGCGGCTGTTGTGGTTCTTGTTGTTGTTGTTGTTGCGGACGGTTAGAGAGTGAATTCTTTAAGTTTTGCGGCGGCGATCAGGGCGCGTAGCGACGTGGTGACTGGTTACGGGGTACGTAACGGTTATCTACAACTAAAGGATTATTAGCTTGCAACGAAAAAATTGGCCCTTAAACCTAAAACCTAGTAAAATAAAAAGAAGAAAAAAAATAGTGACAGAACAAAACTAGAAATGGGTTAGCTCAGTGAGCCAGTTTTTTTATAAAATGCCGACATTAAATAGGATACTCCTCGCAGTAATCAGAAAACAGAAAAATTCAAATGAACAATAGTTTTTTAAAATTACAAAAAAAAAATCTGCGAAGAGGTTATACTATTAACTTTTCTATAAAAAAAAAATTTATTAGCGAAAAGCATAATTGGTATTAATTCTGACACTGACGTTTGGAATTTAATTTGGCTTTAAAAAGGTGCTTTTGTTTTAATTTTTTTTTGCAAAGCCACCTTGACCGAACCTAGACTTACGTGACTTAGAGCTTTTTTATCACTAAAAACATTTTTTTTGACCTTTTTTGTCTTAAAAACTTCACAAAAAAAAAATAAAAAAATATATTTTAATACAGAATTTAATTTTCTTTCATTTTTATGACTTAAGTTTTTTTTGTAAATTGAAAAATAACGAAGATACGGCTTTTTTTTAAATTGGGGGGCTTATGTGGGGCCGGACAAAAAAAACTTAAAAATACTTTTAGTAGAGAATTAAAAGGGCTTTAAAGTTACCAGAAAAAAAATTCTGTAATTTTTGTGATAACTGAAATATGAATTTTTTCTCACTTGGGTGGTGCCGCAGCCCCCCTTATTATTTTCCGATTTCTTTCAAAAACAATAGGGATCTAGATTTTAATGAGAACGATTTTTCCTGAAAATTTGAACTTGATGGGATCTTTGGTACTCAAGTTAGAGTGTCTACAAAAAACGTGACAGACGGACAGACAGACGGACGGACGGACGGATTTTTTGAAAGTTGTTCAAAATTCGATGAAACACACGAATCTGCAAGAATTTTTGCTCTACGACGATTTTTGACGATTTTAGAATTTTCAAAACAATCACAATATACTCCTCGTTTTTGACTTTGTCTGCGAGGAGTATAATAACGTAGTGATAGCCGGGCCAACTAGGTATACCAATAGTGCGGTAGGGGGGGGTCGTTAATAAAGGGCGCCACGCAATTATCCAGCCGACTATCACGACCCAATTGCGAAGGCCAAACAACTAAAAAGAAAAGCTGAAAAAAACAATAAAGAAAAAGGAACAAAAAAAAAGGTAAGTACTGAATAATGACACCAAAAGTATTTACACTAAAGCGCATTTATTACGATTTCGGAATCTTTACAGGTTCACCGTTTCTTTAGAAATTAATCTGGTACGCCGATATGATCATATTGGTGGTTTACGTAAATAGGTAAGTACAGGGTGAGTCTCTATGAATCCCCCCCCCCTACTTTTCTCAGTTATTAATAATATTTTTAAAAAATTTAAAAACTCTTTAAACTCAGCAGATCCTAAATTTTTTGAATCCAAAATCAAAATTTTTGTAGAGCCTATAGTATACTGGGGACAAAAAAAAATATTTTTTTTTTAAACACCCTATATTTTTTTATTTTTTCTTTTAAAACTTTTTACCCTGAATTCAAAAATATAACATGTTAACGCTAAAATTCAAAATGGTGGAGTTATTAGCTGTCAAAATTCATTATTTTTTGTCATTTTTTTCTAATTTTAAATCAAAAATTTAAAATAAAATCATTTTTAATTTATTTAAGTTATATTTTTCTTGCTTAGAACATAATAATGAATGAAAATCGGGTTTTTCAGTGTTATTACAAAGTTATTCACAAAAAGCTTGGATAAAATGACTAAAAAACATACATTTTGACAGCTAATAACTCCGCCATTTTTAATTTTAGCGGTAACATGTTATATATTTTTGAATTCAGGGTAAAAAGTTCTAAAAGAAAAAATATAAAAATATAGGGCGTTCCATTTAAAAAAAATATTTTTTTTACCCCCTGTATACTATAGGTCCTACAAAAATTTTGACTTTGGATTCAAAAACTTTAGGAACTACTGAGTTAAACGACTTTTTAAATTTTTAAAAAATATTATTATTAACTGAGAAAAGTAGGGGGGGAATTCATAGAGACTCACCCTGTACCTTGCGCATTAAAATGGTATAAAAAAGGTAGGTAAATAATACCAAAAAAATTAAAAGCTTAACAATAATTCTATAATCCTAACTAACTAATATTTAATGTGATAACTAACCCTAAACTAACCAACTAATATTGGACCTTCACTTTATATGTAAAAGTTGAATGATGTTTCATAGATTTTTGTGTCAAATCTCAAGTCGATCCGATAAACCGTTCTTGAGTTATGGTGGTCACAAATTTCGTTACAGACAGACAGACGGACAAAAAATAAAAGTCTTGAAAATGAGACGAACGAATCTGCAAACATTTTTGCTCTATGATGAATATTAACGATTTTAGAGAAGGTCCAAGTAATCGCAATACAATACTCTTCGACTTTGTCTGCGAAGAGTATAATAACAATAGGATATCAACATAAAAAAAAGGCCTAAAAGAGAGCATTGTTTAGCCAAAATTTGCATACAAGCTTTTATTGCATCAAAATTAAAAGGAAAATCAAACTACGTATATAGGTACCTGAGATGGTGGGCGGCCTAGAAATGAAAATAACGCTGTTCGTGGGCCTAATAAAATGCCCTTAATGATTTATGGAGACAATATCACAAATTCCAAGTTGTTTCCATATACTATAGGGACATTCCATATAAAATCGACCAATCATAGTTGCTATTATTTGATTTGTTTTATATTTGGTGGGTACAATCCTTACCCATGGTGAAGGTGGAAATTTTTTTTTTTTTTAATTTTCATAATTTTTCTTGGCTTAGATTAAAAATTGAATTTTTGATTTTGCGATTTTGGAAGATTAAAATTGGTAGTAATTTTAGGTTGACAATAGACACTTACTTTTATTAAAAAAGCAGGAGGTGCATATTTGCACTTCTTCTCTACTATTAAGTACCTTAAACTATTGAAAATGATCAAGTTTAGGTCTAAAAAAAGCTATGTGGGACTGGGTAAATTTTTTTTTTGATAACTTTAAAATGTTAATGTGCTAATGGAGATTCATAAAAAAAATATTTTTTTTGTGATTTAACTTCGTTTAGAAACAGCAATGCTTTTAAAATGTTACTGAGTAGGTTAAATTTAAACAAGATCAAATCATATTTTAAATTCTTGGAAGATTAAAATTAGTACTAGTTTTTAGTTGACAAAGGACACATCTTTGTATAAAAAAAAATATGAACCGCATATTTGCACTCCATATCTATCAGGCAGCTATGGAAAATGACCAAATATGGCACTGAAAAAAGTTATGTGGGACTGGGTAAATTTTTTTTTTGATTATTTTAAAATGTTGTAGGAGTAATAGAGACGCATGAAAAAAAAATTTGGTTTGCGATTTAACTTCGTTCAGAAGCAGCAACGGTTTTAATATGCTACATTTACACAAAATCGAATAACAAGATCGTTTATTTTTTTTATTGTTTACTATGTCCTTGGTAACATTTTAACCTAAAAATAATAAAAGTTTACTCACTCCCACATAGCTTTTTTTAGGTCCAAATTTGGTCATTTTACATAGTTTAAGGTGCTAACTATTAGGGAAGGAAGGCAAATATGCAGCTGCTAATTTTTTATTAAAAAGAAGTTACCAGGAGTAAGCACTGGACCAAACCTCAAAAGGATTTAAAATCATGCAGCAACTCGAAATTCGAATTTTGGTCGATTATACATGGAATGGGCCTATACACTGTCAAACATTTGTTTATCCACTAATTTTGTATATTTCATTAAATTGAATTCTTTGTACAGTGTCTGGCACCACATTTGCAGCTCAACTGAGACCTAGGATGACTTTTTGATTTTTAGTATTCGAATGTAAAATCGATGGCAGCAGTTGTCGGGTAAAGATTTAGAGAATCCAGAAATCGCAGTAAGTCGCTAATTAGTTTAAAATTTTAAACCTCAAGCAGCACCTGACGGGTGACCAAGATCAAGCATGTGGGCGGCCCGAATAAGAGATTTATGGGCTTTATTGGATAAAAGATAACCCATCATTTGTTCCTATTATCTTTAAATTTACGATATATAATGGTAGTTAGTAAATTATTATTTAAGTTATAATGTATTATATTTTTTTTTGTTCTTTTAATAAATAAATTTAATGAAAATAATAGTCTTTTTTTTATGTTATTTTTTTGTTCTCCCATTGCCTTTCCCTCAATTTTGACCTTTACAAGGTTGTGAACTTCTTACCTCCTGTTGCAAATTGTCGACTGCTCTCAATTTTTCTACAAAACTAGAGAAGCCCTGACGCCACAGAAGTTGTCTAATTTCTGTTAAGAAATTCTGATGTAGACGGTTGAGTTCTTGTGCGGGGGTCATACCCCCGTGACGGCGCATCAGGGTTTGAAGATCTGTGACGTATGAGTTCACGGATTCGTTCTTACGTTGTCTACGGCGAGCAATTTCGGCTTCTAGGTCTACCAAGTAGTTCACTGAGAAGTAGTATTTTCTGAAATTTGGAGAAAATTCTGTACACCTTGTCCACTTATGTTGATTATTACGGTACCAATCTAACGGTTCTCCTTGTAGGAACTCCGGTAAGGCTGCTAAGATTTCGTCAGGTGAAACGGCGTGTGAAGTTTCCGTAGTTCTTCAATGCGTTCCGGGAAACTTGCCGGGTCGCTTAACGGAGGTAGCTGTGGAGATTCTAATCAAATTAACCGCATAATAGTCCGAGAAAATCTTACAAAAAATCCTTATTTTTCAGAAATTTTTCGGGCAGCACAATTTTTGTGGAAAAGTGTAGTATTTTATATTAAGAATCATAATTAGCATGTGCGCACTCATGCGCATATTAGCATTTTGCGCTAGAGCCCCCTAAAGACCCCCTTTAATTCGTAATACTACATCATGGTGGATCTGCACCAAATTTTGCAAATAGACACCAAATAGGGTTCTAACATGATATTCATAAAAAAAAATCTTCCAAAAAAATCCTTCACCCCCCTAAATGGCCCCAAAATGAGTAATATTTACTACGTTCAATTTACACCAAATTTTACAAACAGATGCAAAATTATGTTCCAAAAACCTTTTTTGAAGAATATTTTAAAAAAATTAAATTTTGCCCCTTTTGGGGGCTATTTTTCATAGGGGGCGAAAGTTTTTTTTTACAAAATTTATTCTTTTTAAATGTTCTTTAAAACCCTATAATGAACCTATTTTCAAAATTTGGTGTAAATCCAACGTGATAAATATTAATCATTTTGGGGCCATTTGGGGGGTGAAGAAATTTTTTTGCGAAAAAAAATGTTTACAAAAATCATTTTAGAACCTTGTTTAGTGTCTATTTTAAAAATTTGGTGTAAATCCTCCATGATCTAGTATTACCAATTAAAGGGGGCTCTTTGGGGGGCTCTAGCACAAAATGCTAATATGCGCATGAGTGCGCACATGGTAATCATGATTGTAGATATCAAATACTCCAATTTCCCATAAAAATTGTGCTGCCCGGAAAATTTCTTGACCAAATGTAAGATTTTCTCGGACTATAAGTAAGAGGGTTGGGCCCGCCCCGGGTTGTCGGAAGGGCAAGCGAAGGTTTGTTCGGGTTTACCTGTGTTTTTGATGCCGGTGGGGTTGTTGGTTGTGAATTACTCACGTTAACCCGTGTGGTGGGTGCTGGTGGGCGATTTGTGCGAGGAATCGCTCCTGTGCTGGTGGCTGGGTCGGTTGTTTGCGTTGGCCTAGTAGACGGATTAAACGGAGGCCGCAAGAAAAACGTCTCTTGACGGGGAGAACGGCTGCCATCTTTGACGAATTTTAGGACTCGTTGACATAGTTGTGTTCGGTTTCCGTCCCAGTTTAATCCAAATATTCGGCATTGATAGTCGGTTCCTGATTGGGATGGTGTTTTGTACGGTTGGTGAATGGCAGTAGCAGTGGCCGTTTTGGGTGTGTGTTCTTGTTTCGGTTTCCTTTGGTTCTGAAATAGAAATGACAGGGCCTTCGGGATTGGTTAGTACCTTGTCCTCGTCGTGATTAGTCACCATAATTTGTCAATAAGTTTAATGTTAGTTACAGCACTGCTTAAATAGCGTTAAGCAAGAATAAACCACCAGAAAAAAAAATCAGCAAAAAAAAATTTTTTTTAAACGTTATAAAATACTTGTATACTTTATATGGCGGTGTAATTTAAGCGTACGTTTTTTACACGTTACTGTACGTTACAAAGATCCACTGTAAATGGGATTTAAAAAAGTGAAAAATTAAATTTTCACTGTAGTAAGCTTAAAAATTAATATTTAAGTAGTCTAAGCCGGGTGAAAAAAAAATTGGTCGGTTTTTTGATAGAAAGCGAAAAAAAAACTAAAACAACAACGGATTGCGATAACGGATTGAGATGATACGGGTTTTTTTCGTTTCTATCGCGCTTCGATACGACAAATGCTTATCTGAACTTGCTTTTTAACGGCACGTGGCAAGCATTAAACTGCATGCAAAACGGGTGAATTTTTTCTCTCTTCGGGTGATTTCTTTTATTTTACTAGCAAAAAAAGTTTTAAGAAAACTTGTAAACCTTACGGGTGCCACGCGGTAGCTAAGCGTATCGGTTAACCAGGCGGTCAATTGCTAGTAAAGTTAACAAGACCAACAAAAAAATATATTTTAGGGCCTTTTAAGGAACAATTCATTGAAAGGAGATAGCTGGGAAAAATCCAAAACATTCGGTAAAAATAGTTTTTTGAAAAAGTGCCCCCCTTCGGAAATAATGGCCTTCAAACAGGTAGACTAAAAACACTTAATCGTAAATATTTACCAAGCGATTTGTCCATCCATCAAAGTTGTACTATCAATAAATCAATATAATAAAAACGGTCATTTTAAACTCATTTTGAAATTTGGGGCCCCCTTCAAAATGACTTAAACACTGGTGTTGATAAAAACTGCATGTAATTTCTTTACCTTTGAGAATTTTGTAATTTTATTTATTTTTTTCAATACCACAATTTAAGTAAACACTTTTTTTCCACTTGACGTTTCTGAGAAACTGTACCGTTTGTGAATATACTGCCAAAAACTCTTTTAATGTACCCCAATTTTGCGTTTGACCTGACAAAAAACTTACTTCAATATAGTGACAGTGATAAGTGACATACAAATTTTAAAAGAAAGTCTAGTCTTATGCAAAAATATAGGGTACATTAAAAGTGTTTTTGGTAGTTTATTAGTAAAAGGTACACTTTCTCAGAAATTTCAACTGGAAAAAAAGTTTTTACTTGAATTGGGGTATTTAAAAAAATAAATAAAATTACATAATTCTCAAAGGTAAAGAAATTAAAAGTTTCCATGAGGGCATTCTTCGAATACTTGATTCATCAGATCCCAGGGAAATTAAATTATTGTGCAATTTTGTTTACTCTGTCTTGAGGCTGAGATCATTTATAATAAATGAATGATCTCAGCCTTAAAACACTAATGTGTACAATATAAATTATGTTTTTGCTGGGTTCAACTGTGTTTATAATAAATATTTAGGTATGTTAATTTTTTTTTTGGGCTCTGGGTCATTTATTACTTATAGTTGTTAAATTTAGATACTTAAATGTTTGCACTAATTTATTTAGTTTGTAGGTATTTAAATATTTTTTCTTCCTTTATTTCACATTTTGCTAATCTTGTGATTGGCTGCTGTTACAACTTTGTTAAAGTGTAAAAACTTAAAAACAGTAAATTTGATTTGATTACATGCAGTTTTATCAACACTAATAGTGTTTAACACATTTTAAAAGGGGCCCCAAATTTCAAAATGGGTTAAAAATTACCGTTTTTATTACCTTTATTGATAGTACAACTTTCATAACAAATCGCTTGGTAAATATTTACGATTACGTGTTTTTAGTGTACCTGTTTAAAGGCCATTATTTCCGAAGGGGGGCACTTTTTCAAAAAACTGTTTTTACTTTACGTCTTGGATTTTTTCCAGCTATCTCCCATTTAAAAAAAAGCACATTAATCGCAGACATCCTGTAGATTTGACACAGGTATTATGTAAAAAGACGAAACTTAAATATAAATGACCAAACATAGATCCGTAATAGTGCGTATGTTATAGTAATAGTGCAAAAGTTAAAACATAAGCAACGCGTGTGCCAATACATAGATTGTGCATAAGTATATATGTGTTACCTATGTTAACTTCTGCGCTATAAGTAACTATAATATTATAGTAATAGCGCAGAAGTATTAATAGTGCGTACATGCGCACAATAGTGCGTACATGCGCACTATTACCGAATCTATGTATGGTCCTTTAGAGATTAGGTCAGTTTTGACATCCATATTATGCACAAGACCAAGTTATTAAACAAAAGAATATTTCCCATTTAATCGGACAATATCATCGGTTTAAGGGGGTATTTTTATAATTCAATTTTTATGTGTTACATAAAACCAGTGTTTTACGCACTATGCAAAATCTATATTTACCTCTTTAGTGTACATTTTTTATAGGAATTTATGGAATTAGTGTATATTTTTTTTTTCATAAAGCCTTTAAAATAATGTCTACAATTTTTACTTTGAAATTACAAATGTCTTTTCAAATTTACCGGACTTATTGTTGAGGGACAAAAGAAAACTTTAAAATTTTATAACCAAAATCTTTATTAATAAACAGTAATTTTTTCAACGAACAAAAATAAACTAAACTAAAAGTAAACAAAAAAATGTTCATAAGAACAAAACATAGATTATTTTCTATCAAAAATAGCAAATACTTTCCATGTGTTATCATAAATGACTCTTAAAAGGATTTTCTCGTATATAAGGTGTTTAAAAAAAAATGTGTAAAAATGAAAAGGTTTAAAGAAATTTCCAAAAACAGGTCGATTTTAATTTTCAGAAATTGTTTAAAAATTATTTATCTAACTTGATTTGTGCATCCTACCTGAAAATTTTAAATGGGATGTGGGAAATATGAACAAATAAATTTATTTTTGAATTTTGTGTAACTTTTTTTAATTTTAGAAAACTTTATTTTATCCAATCGATAGGTAATGGAGGGTATTTGTACAAAAATTGGTTGGGGTAACCTACGGGATCTGTCATACCACTCGTCGTTTTTGATGCTAACTGACATTACTGAATTTTATACTTTTATCAAATACAACGCTAATGGACCAAAAAACAAGAAACTGTCGGTTTAAAACATTCACTGTACCATCTAAAAGGTTTGTATAACATTAAGAAAGCGTTTTATATCTTTAATTCTTTATAATTAGGTAAAAAAGAAAATTATCACTCATTTACAAAAGGATTTCCGTGAATGTTTGAAATAATACGAATTTTTTTGGATGCACGAATTTTGCATTAAAAATACCATTATAAAGGAGTCATTATGCCCTATTTTACCTAATTATGAAGAATTGAAGTTGTATAACACTCCGTTAATGTTATACAAACCTTTTAGCTGGTACGTAGAATGTTTTAAACCGGCAGATTGTTGTTTTTTGGTGTATTAGCTTTATATTTGATAAAAATATAAAATTTAGAAGTAATGTCATCAGTTAGCATCTGAAACGATGGGTGGTATGACAGATCTCGTAGGTTACCCCAACCAATTTTTGTACGAACCCCCACCATTAAGTAAAACCTCGAGTAAGACCTTATTCTGGAAAAATCCATAGATTTCTAAAATATTTGACATTCTTAAGGATTCCGTTTAAAATTCATAATTTCAAAAATAACTTTATTTTTATTTTCATGGTGACCATTTTTTCGGAATAAGGTCTTATGTACCAAGCGAATGGATAAAAAAACAAACATAAAATTTTAAAAAGTTGCGAATAATTCAAGTACTAATTTTGTTTTTTGATGTATAATGATAAATAACCTTTTTTTATACAGGATGTCCCACCGGGAGGTTCCAGTAAAGATATCTCAGAAACGGTTTGGATTAGCTTTATGAAATTTTGTATATGGGGGTCAACCCGAAGGTTCTCGCGAATGAAAATATTTTAAAGATGGCGGCTCTTCCGGTTCTACCGGAAGTTGGCCATTGTTACTCTATTTTGACCGATAAACCCAATTTATTATTTTGGATTTAAATTCTTTTAGTAATTTTACGTTAAGTTTGGTAAATAAAAATTTTGAAAAATTTTTAGTTTTTTTTCAATTTCAATTTGAATTTTTAATGGAACAATTAGTTTTTTTGCATAGGAGGGTGCAAAAAACATTTTTTATCAAATAGGTAGCTTTCCGTTTGTTTAAATTTTTAAATTTAAAAATATTTTAGTAAAAGGTGCAAATGTGCGTAATAAAAGCTACCTATTTGAAAAAAAAATGTTTTTTTGCACCCTCTTATGCAAAAAAAACTAGGGTGTTTCATTTAAAAATCTCAAAAAAATAGCATTTTTAAAAGTAAAAGTTTAATGGCGGATATCCAACTTCCGGTTGTCCTATCCCAATAAAATAAATTTTTAAATAATAGACTGGCACCCTCTTAACCTATGTGTGAAATTTCAATTAAAATGGACAATAAATACTCAAGATAACAAATAATTTCTAAAGGCCTGTAACTGCAAAAAAAAATTTCAAATTCAAATACAATAAAAACTAAAAATTTTTCAAAATTTTTGTTTACCAAACTTAACGTAAAATTACTAGGAGAATTTAAATCCAAAATGAAAAATTGGGTTTATCGGTCAAAATCGGGTAGCAATGACCAACTTCCGGTAGAGCCGGAAGTGCCACATTTTGAAAATATTTTCATTCGCAAGATCCTTTGAATTGACCCCTGTATACAAAATTTTATAAAGCTAATGCAAACCGTTTCTGAGATATTTCTACTAAAACTTCCCGGTGAGACACCCTAACCCGTATTTGTGTACAAAAAAGAGTTTTCAAACAAGGTACTTGACCCTACTTATGTTTTAACATATGTGTTTTAAGATGACTTGCAGCAATATATTTAGATTCACAGTACTTGCAAGCATATGGCTTTTCTCCAGTGTGTGTTAACATATGGGTCTTTAGATGACTTGCTCGTCTAAATTTATAACCACACTGATCACAAGCGTGTGGCTTTTCCCTGGTATGTGTTAACATATGTCTCTTAAGATTACTTTCTTGTATAAATTTAACATCACAGTGCTGGCAAGCAAATGGCTTTTGCCCAGTATGTGTCTTAAGAATACTTGCGTTTCTGCATTTAAAGTCACAGTATTCACAAGCATGTGGCTTTTCCCCAGTATGTGTTAATTTATGTCTCATCAAGTTGCTTGCTTTACTGGATTTATAATCACAGTATTCACAAGCATGTGGCTTTCCCCCAGTATGTGTTAATTTATGTTTCTTTAGATGTCTTGCTTTACTGCATTTATAATCACAGTATTCACAAGCATATTGTGGCTTTTTTTCAGTACGTTTTTTTTTCCCAGAACGTTTAGACGCATCATCGGGTCCTTCTGAAAATAAAATGGGTTAACGGTATAACTGGCTGTTGGAAAGTAACATTCTTTATATAACATAGATTGTCCTATTAGTACGAGAGCTGGCAACCAAAAACACACATCATCGAACGTTGTCATGAGTTTTTGTGCATTGCATTATATTTAATATGTCTTAACTTTTCTCCAATACACTTTTAGCGCTAACAAGGAGCGTTTTTTTTAAACATCATAAGTGGGATATTTTTTTGTTGAAGAAATAAAATAATATGTGCAAATATGAGCCTCAACACTGCCAACCATTTATGCGATGAGAATTTTTAATTTTGTGTAATCTGTAGACTTTTATGCGTAAAATAAGAAATTTTTATTATAGGGTTTTCTGTCCTTGGAAAGCACATTTGAAAAGCGACTAACACATTATAAAGGGTTGGCAGGGTTATAGCTAGAAGGTGCAACAATCAATTTTGTTATACGAAGAAAACGATCCCACTTTTTATGTTTTTACCTTTAAAAAAAACGCTCCCTGTTTGGCCTGCCAGTTTGTTGGATTAAGAATAGTAATATTAAATATTATGTAATATCAAAAAATCATGACACCGTTAATGATGTGGATTTTTATGTTTTTGTTACTAGGCTGTTCTATAGTTTAGGTCAGTTGCTTAATATTGTCTAATGTCAGTTGTTATTAAACAGGGTGAGTATAAAGTAACACATATCGCTTTTAACGGCGTAAATACTTTTCTAAGAGCCTAATTTTTTTTAGATCGATTTCTTACTGTTTTTGCGCATTTACATAATAAAACTATATTTCAATATGTATACAGGTTGTGCCAGTTCTGAGTAATAAAATGCAACTTTGTTATTTTATATGGGACACCCCATTTTTTAATTTTTTTTTCAAATTTACGTACAGCATGTCCGCGATTAATGTGCTTTTTTTTAATGGGAGATAGCTGGAGAAAATCCAAGCCATTTGGTAAAAACAGTTTTTTGAAAGAGTGCCCCCCTTCGGAAATAATGGCTTTTAAACAGGTAGACTAAAAACACTTAATCGTAAAATATTTACCACACAATTTGTCCAACCATCATGAAAGTTGTACTTCATCAATAAAGGTAATAATCATCTAATACCATCATTGATCTAACCCGCTCTTGTTGTTACCTGTTTACTGTTTATCTTTAAGTGACTTTAGCAAAATCTACATGTCTATAAAAACTTTTAGTGTTACCTTATATCTGGAAGTTAAACAATCACAAATTTAACCAAATCCATGAGTATTTCTTCACTTATTTTAATCAATTTTATTTAAAAACTATTTAAACACTAATAAAGAACAGAATGATCCAGTAAATCAACCAGAAAATAAATATTTTGTTAGCCTTTGAGGTTATATTGCACCGTTTGACATCTAACAGTAGTTCAAATTAAAAGATAAAATAGTTCAATACAAGGTGACTAAAGTTAAAGTCCTTTTTATGAACAAAGTAGGTAGGATTTGTACACATTTATCTTTTAAAATAAAAGATTATAGATAAACAGTAAACCAGTTGAAGAGATTTATAAACTGACTATCAATGTTTATACAGGGTGGTCCAAGCAAAAGTTTCCACCCCCATTATTTCCTGAACGAATTTATTCTGGAGAAACTGCCGCGACACGTCATTTTTTTTTTTGGAGGGGGACATCCAATTAGGGTATTTTTTAATTTT
Source organism: Cartodere bifasciata (assembly GCA_963920755.1). Classification (NCBI taxonomy): domain Eukaryota; kingdom Metazoa; phylum Arthropoda; class Insecta; order Coleoptera; family Latridiidae; genus Cartodere; species Cartodere bifasciata. The sequence goes on along the minus strand of OY987201.1, from coordinate 334,505 downwards.
TTTGTTTACCCCTTCAAGCGGGGTGATTACCCCATCAAAAATTTCAAATGGCACTACGGGTCAAATGGGGTGTTATTTGAAAGCTACAATTTTTCTCTTTTTTAAAAAAAAAAAAATTTCAAAATCGGGCGAAAATTTTTCAAAATTTTTATTTTTTTGAATTTTAAATTTAATCATATTTTACGCTTCTCAAGAAGAAAATGCTTGGAGAGGTCGATTTTCTTTTGAAGAAGAACATCTAACAACATATTTCTTAATTTTTTTCTTCAACCCCCCAAGCGGGGTAACAACCCCATCAATAATCTTTAAAGGTCATTCTGGGTAAGTGGGACCTTATTTGAAAGCTACAATTTTTCTCTTTTCACTAAAGTAAAAAATTTTAAAATCGAACAAATATTTTTTAAAATTTTGTTGTTTTTTTAATTTTAAATCAAAAATTAAATTTAAACACCTAAAAATTTTGATTTTTTAAGAAATTATTCTTGAAATAACATTTTTAATTTTTTTTAAGAATAATTTCTCAAAAAATCAAAATTTTAGGGTGTGTAAATTTACTTTTAGATTTAAAATTAAAAAAAACAACAAAATTTTGAAAAATATTTGTCCGATTTTAAAATTTTTTGCTTTGCTGAAAAGAGAAAAATTGTAGCTTTCAAATAAGGCCCCACTTACCCAGAATGGCCATTAAAGATTATTGATGGGGTTGTTACCCCGCTTGGGGGGTTGAAGAAAAAAATTAAGGAATATTTTAGATTTAAAATTAAAAAAAACAACAAAATTTTGAAAAATATTTGTCCGATTTTAAAATTTTTTACTTTGCTGAAAAGAGAAAAATTGTAGCTTTCAAATAAGGCCCCACTTACCCAGAATGGCCATTAAAGATTGTTGATGGGGTTAGTACCCCGCTTGGGGGGTTAAAGAAAAAAATTAAGGAATATGTTGTTAGATGTTCTTCTTCAAAAGAAAATTGACCTGTCTAAGCATTTTCTTCCTGAGAAGCGTAAAATATGATTAAATTTAAAATTCAAAAAAATAAAAATTTTGAAAAATTTATGCCCGATTTTGAAATTTTTTTTTTTTTTTTAAGAGAAAAATTGTAGCTTTCAAATAACACCCCACTTGACCCGTAGTGCCATTTTAAATTTTGATGGGGTAATCGCCCCGCTTGAAGGGTTAAACAAAAAAATTAAAAAATACCCTAATTGGATGTCCCCCTCCAAAAAAAAAATGACGTGTCGCGGCAGTTCCTCCAGAACAAATTCGTTCAGGAAATAATGGGGGTGGAAACTTTTGCTTGGACCACCCTGTATATCATAAAATTGGAGAAAACATTTTTTAACGCATAAAGCCAGCCAGCAAAACGTCTGCCTCTTTTAATATATTATCTTTGTATTGGCGTAAATCAGTACTCCAAAGGGCAGACACGATAAAATCGTTTATGGTACCTATTTTTTTTTGCATTTTTAAAGGGCTATTCAAAAAAACGTCAGCGACCCAGAAAGAAAAGGGGCGGTTTAAAATGCTTATTTTTAGAGAACTTTATTAATATAAACCTCTGCCTTACGATAAAATTACTTTATAATCTCGGTCCTGAGCACCTTACCTATTATAATACCGTGTGTCCCTCAAAAAGCGCACGAGCTCATAACGTCCTACGTATAGTTTCTACAGAATTAAAATTTTGGGAATTGTCTAAGGATACTTTTAGCCTCCTTTTACATGTACTTACAAAAATGTATAACTTCCGGTTTTAAGCGGAAATTGCATTAATTTTGTATTTTTAAATGGAACACCCTATATATTTTGACATTTTTAGGAACATTATTTTAATAAGAATACAATGGTTTTAAAAAAAATGATGTATCACCTATATTAACGATTCTATAACTCATTAAAAATCACCTATTTTCATCATAATCATCTACACTGACTTTCAAAAGTCTTGCATCCCCCCTTTAAAAACTTTTCCGCTTGCCTGACAGAATTAATTTTTTTTTTAAATAAACCTTAAAGCCTCTGTGATATAATACACAAGATAGAAAAGCGTTTAATTAATTTTCTTCAATGGTACCACGCGTTTAAAAAAAAAGTGTAGAATTCCTCAAAATTGAAGAAGTGTTAAAATTAAAAATAAAGCAAACACAGGATTATTAGTGAGTAGTATTAGTACTTCTTGTTCTAAATGATGCATTCAAATGGTTTCGCATACTTCTAATGGGGCTATTAATAACTTCTAGGGGTGCATTCACCATTTTCTCGCAACGCAACAATTAGCGCCTGTTTGCTTTTTAGCGTTTTTTTTTCGGGTTTTTTTTTGCGGAAAACTTGTTTAGAGACAAAATCCCACTATGTCCAAAAGAATTCAGGTTCAATTAGCTGGAAGGCTAGTCACATCACTCCCTGTGGGAATATATCGACACGTTTTATAAGACGCGGATTTCCATTGTCGCCCTTAAAAGCAAAATTTTGGATTTTTTTTATGTGTGTGTGTAGTGTGTTATGTGTAGGGGTTATTATTGGATATTTGATGATTTCTGTGGCGAATGTTTAATATAAAACAAAGATTCTCTCCAAACCACACTTTATTTAGAAAAATCTGAATACGTATTTCGACAGCTAAGCTGTCATCTTCAGCAGAAGATAGAATGATTCTATCTTCTGCTGAAGATGACAGCTTAGCTGTCGAAATACGTATTCAGATTTTTCTAAATAAAGTGTGGTTTGGAGAGAATCTTTGTTTTATATTAGGGGTTATTATGCTAACATAACATTATATGCAAACCCGTTTTCATTGGTCAGAGAAAAATTTAAGCGGGATGCTTCGTGGGTGAAAAAAATTGATTTTTATTGGTAAGTCCAGGCTTGACCTAATGAGTAATGATTATCTTTAAAGAGTTTGGCAAGATGCAAAAAGACACCATCGATTGAATACTTAAATTAAAGTTGCTCCATATCATACGGGTACTGAAATGTTTTGGAGGGGTATAATGTTTTACGAAAAGTTTGCTCTGATTCATAGTCCTGGCAAAATCGATGGTCAAGTTTACGAAAAGACTTTTGTCTGTCTCCTAATGTATCCTCCTCATAACATTTCTTTTCAAAATTTTGCATTTATAGGCGGCAAAGGGACTCTGCGTCGTATAAAACGTGTCCGAATATTCCTACAGGGCGTGATATGAGTGGCTTGCTTACTTATCAGACCTGAATTTCTTTGAGAATCTTAAGATCATGTCTCCAGAAGAGTTTTCTGCAAAAAAAAACCGAAAAAAAAAAAACGCCGAAAAGCAGACAGGGGTTAATTGTTGCGGTGCAAGAAAATGGTGAATGCACCCCTAGAAGTTATTGATAGCCCCATTAAAAGTATGCGAAACCATTTGAATGCATCATTTAGAACAAGGAGTACTGATACTACTCACTAATAATCCCGTGTTTGCTTTATTTTTAATTTTTACACTTCTTCAATTTTCAGGAATTTTACACTTTTTTTTAAACGCGTGGTACCATTGAAGAAAATTAATTAAAGGTACATTATTTTTTTTTAAATCATTGTATTCTTAATCAAAGAATGTTTCTGAAAATATCAAAATATATAGTCTCATTTAAAAATACAATATTAATGTCACTTCCGCTTAAACCGGAAGTCACATATTTTTGTAAATGCAAGTAAAAGAAGGCTAAAAGTCTTCTTAGATAACTGCTAAAATTTCAGTGCTGTAGAAGGTACCTACAGGGTGTCCAAAAAATGATGGCGCATAAACGCGATGGTACGTTGTTGTGGCATGTCTAGGGAGCCCCAGAAAATTGTTAAAAAAAATCTATCTCTTATACGCTGGGAGATATGTTGCCCCAAAGTGCGAAACTTTAAATGCTTATATCTTGAATATAACAGCACATATTAACGAAACAAATGGTTTAATACAAAGCTACAGTATATCTTAAACCATTCAACCATTTGTTTATTTATTAAATGGTCAAATTACACTTTTATAATCAATTTAATTTTACAAAATATTCATGAAATGAAACTGACAACAACGTCAATAAAATCTAGTGCAAAAGTGTATGATCAAGACTCATAAATGGGATTTTTAGACTTATAGATTGGATTTTTAGATGTATTTTCCTAGACTGTGTTGTCGAATTTATGCAACTTTGTTCGCATTTTTCTCGATGAATATAACAGATGGATTTTTTTTGACAATTTTCTAGGGATCCCCGTGAATGCCCCAAGAGCGTACCATCGCGCTTATGCGCCATTTTTTGGACACCCTGTATACGTAGAAAGTTATGAGCTCGTGCGCTTTTTGCGGGACACACGGTAAGTGCATAGTTTAAAATATTACATTGCCTTACAATTATAATAATTTTATAATGGTTATTATAATTGTTAATAATGCAATACCAAGTCGAATGAATTTTCTTTTAGTTCATTTCTGAAAGAAATGTGCCTACTTGGTTATTTGGATTTCTAAATTTCATTTATTTTTGACAACTGTGCCTAAACTAAGCAGGATTGACAATTCTAATAAGGTAAATGTTACTTTTTTTGTCAGACATGTAGCAGTGCCTACTTCATTTTGTAAAGCCGACTCTTTCTTGTTAATCCTTCTTCTTCTTTTTAATCCTTTAGACCTTATAATCTAGATCGTCACTTTTTGTGACGTCAACAAATGTAATTTTTGTTAGTTTGGTTACTTGATAACAGTGTCGATGTAGTTAGCAATAAAAGTAAATACGTAAAAGCTTGGAGCTGGTTAAATATGTCAAGATTAATAGTATTTTTCGTATCAAGTGTTAAAAACGAGTGTATAAAGACGTTTATAATACGTGCTACGAACAATACTTTTTCTACGACCCAAAAATCAAACAATATCGGACTTTTTAAAAGAGAAAAATGTTGACTTGAAGAAAAGTTATTAAAAAAAAAACATTCTAGAAGTAGAAATGAAGATACATGTTGTAATATGCAATAAACGGTTATGTTAAATTAAAATTCCACCTCTGCTACACTAAATACTGTCTAACATTATAAAGATACTCCAAAAACAACTCACGGTTTTAGCTTCCACGCGATTTTTAGCGGACTTGTTAACACCCATAAAAACTAACACAAACAACATTTGCAATGGCTTTAATTTTTAAAAAATAACTTAATATTTCACTGTAACTTTAATTAGAATTAATTTTTATCAAAAGAACACACCAGATTATACGTTTTTGGCAACTAAAATAAATACAAAATGTCATCTGTTATTTTCTGCGAGTAACGCTAACTTCGGCCCATGGGTAAAGAGCTTGTTGCAACTTCACCCCGTGGGTAAAGTGCCATTTTACCCACGGCTTGCAAGACATAGCTAAAGGATTGTTTTATGTTTAATTAAGTCGTGCGATAAGTGTCACTTTAAAGGTGGAAGAAGAAAAAACATGTTTAACGTTTCTTTATTAATTGTCCAAAGGGGTAAATAGCAAAGCATATTTTATTTTAAATTTAGGAAAAGACAAATATACCAAAATTATAGGGATATACAACTAAGAAATAACCTTAAGTCGCTGCTAAGTCAGATTTACCGCCGCTTCGATTTAAATGGTTTATTATTTATAAAGTCTATATTGAACAATACCTTTTACAATCAGCACCAACAGTTTGAAAGTTTGAAACAAAGGATTACTACTTGGTTATAAAATATGTTACTGAAATTGCAGTAACCAATTAAATATATAATTTAATTAAACTTAAATTTTTGGTTGTAATAAAAAGTTTCATTTCTTTTTAGAAGAAAGGTAAGTTTTCTAAAGTTTCATTAAAATTTTGAAATATTGTTAATTTTAAAAGCTCATTTTTATTTTATTAATTTTAAGGTTTGTTTAAAGTCTAGGAGTAATGTAAGATTAATCCATTAAAATTTTATTTGGGAACATTTTAATATTGCAAACTATTAAAATATGTCGTGGGATTATCTGACGCTTGGCTGGTTGCTCCGTCGAATTCAATTTGGAACTTCCCGAAAAAACAAAATCTGTGGATATGTAATTTGTTTTTATTACTTCGCTTTTTGTTTAAGTTTAATTATACAGAGTGCTTGCTTGTTTTCGAACGGTAACTTTATTGAACTTCTTTCTAATGTATCCTTAACATCTGAATCTTGTATTGGTTTTATCAAATTGCTTTTAATATGTCGATCAAACATTTTAAAAAATATTTACTTGAAAATTGGACAACGAGAAAAAATATTAAACGATGAGAAGGATGACGCTATTATAAAAATTCACAATGATTATGCCAATTGGGCCTTCAATAATGCAGTAGTGCTGGTTCTTGCCCCTTCTATTTCTACTTGTTTATTTTTTATAAATCCGTTTATCGAAGACGCTGATAAAAAATCACCGATTTATTCTGTGTACATTCCCTTTAATCTCGATAAATACTACACATTGGCATATATCTTACAAGGGATTGCTGGGATAATTGCTACATTAGCTTACGTGTGTTATGGCGTCCTTTTTGTAAGTGTAATGATTTATATTAACTGCGAATTAAACATACTTCAACACAAGATCCGCAATTCTGAAAACTACGCTGCTAAATTAAAGGAAAAAGAGGTAAATTGTCATGAAAAGTATTTTGAAAGTTTGGTTTTCACTCATCGATCCTTAATAAGGTAAAAATTATGTTAGATATATGCCTATATTATTCTTATTATACTCCTCGCAGACAAAGTCAAAAACGAGGAGTATATTGTGATTGTTTTGAAAATTCTAAAATCGTCAAAAATCATCCTAGAGCAAAAATTCTTGCAGATTCGTTCGTTTCATCGAATTTTGAACAACTTTCAAAAAATCCGTCCGTCCGTCCGTCCGTCCGTCCGTCCGTCTGTCCGTCCGTCTGTCACGTTTTTTGTAGACACTCTAACTTAAGAACCAAAGGTCCCATCAAGTTCAAATTTTCAGGAAAAATCGTTCTTATTAAAATCTAGGTCAAGTTCGTTGTTGGTAAAAATCGGGTGATAACAAAGGGGGCTCCTGCACCCCCCAACTGGAGAAAAAATCATATTTCAGTTATTATACAATTTACAGAATTTTTATTTCGATAATATTAAAACCCTTTTAATTCTTTACAAAAAGTATATTTAAGTTTTTTTTGTCCGGCCCCACCTAGGCCCCCCATTTAAAAAAAACGGCGTATCTTCGTTATTTATCAATTCACAAAAAAAAGTCAAGTCATAAAAATGAAAGGAAATTAAATTCTGTGTTAAAAAGTATTTTTGTTTTTTTTTTGTCAAATTTTTAAGACAAAAAAGGCCAAAAGAAAGGTTTTTAGTGATGAAAAAGTTCTAAGTCAGGTAAGTCTAGGCCCAGTCAAGGTGGCTTTGCAAAAAAAAATTAAAACAAAAGCATCTTTCTAAAGCCTATTTAAATCCTAAACGTCAGTGTCAGAATTAATACTTGTTTATGCTCTTCGCTAATAAATCTTTTTTTTATAGAAGAGTTAATAGTTTAATCTCTTCGCTTCGAATTTTTTTTATAAAAATAAAAAAATTATTTTTTATTTTTCATTTTATTATTTTCTGACTACCTACTGCGAGGAGTATTCTATTAAATGTCGACATTTTATAAAAAAAACTCTAACAGGCTCACTGATCTAACCTATTCACTGACCTAACCTATCCACTGACCTAACCCGCTCTAGTTGTACTTCTAGATTAACACTTGATTTAAACAAATTGTTTAATAAGATGATGTTGGCAGATTATTTTTTAACTTCGTTTAAAATTGCTAACCTTGCATTTTACCTAAAGACAATGAGTGTAAGTAAGCGCATTCGTCAATTTGATACCAATAATGCCAATAATCTGTTTTTCTTAGAGTGATATTAATATTGGTGCCACTCTTAAGCTGGGTGCATTTGCTATTTTTCTTTGCGTTGAACTGTTTACATATTATTGGAACGCAAATGAAATTAGAGTTCAGGTAAGTTCTTCATTTTTTATATTTAACTTTATTTAATTTTTTTTTGTAGAGTAGCGATGGTTTACGAATGGCCGTGCTCTTTAGCAACTGGCATGAGTTAAAGACAAGTGAACAGAAAAATGTTTTGTTTCTATTATTACGCAGTCAAGAGCCATTGACGTTAAATATTGGTCACTTTTATCCAATGACAGTGGAAGCCACTTTAAAGGTAAGAAGTATTCCAGGATAAAGGAAAAATATAAAAATATTGTTTTAGATTTTTAAAACAGTTAGTAGCTACATGGCCGTTATGAATAACTTGTAACTTATCTATGGTCATTAAGATTAATTTTTTGCTTATTTAAGCAGTTTATACAGGATGTCCCAGAATTGGCGCACCACCTGTATGGTACGCTGTTGGGGCATGCCTGGGGATTCTAGGAAAATTGTTAAAAAAAATCCATCTGTTATATTCATTGAGAAAAATGCGAACAAAGTTGCTTAAATTTGGCAACACAGACTAGGAAAATACTACACAGTCTAGGAAAATAAATCTAAAAATCCCATCTATGAGACTTGATTATACACTTTTGCATAAAATTTTATTAACATTGTTGTCAGCTTATTTTAAGAAAATTTTGTAAAATTAAATTGATTATAAAAATGTTATCTGACCATTTAAAAGAAGAAAAATTGGTGAAATGGTTTAAGATAGACTGCAGCTTTGTATTAAACATATTTTTCGTTAATACGTGCTGCTGTTTTTAAGGTATATGCATTTAAAGTTTTGCACTTTGGGGCCTCATATCATCGAGGGTGTATGAGATGGATTTTTTTTGACAATGTTCTGGGGATCCCTGGGGATGCCCCAAAAACGCACCATACAGGTGGTGCGCCAATTCTGGGACACCCTGTAGAAACCGTGCTTAAAACTATAAATTAAATATCTTCTTCTTTCTTGTAGTAACTAGTTCTAGGCACTAAATTTTATTTTTATTGTAAACAGATATACAGTAGGCAAATTTTCAATGGAACATTTTTAAAATAAATTAGGGCAAACTTTTATTTTTAAAGTCCTTAATAATGTATTAATGTATAAATAAAAAGTTTGGTCTAGATGTTTAGTTATATTAAATATGTTTTTTTGGATTTGTAATAATTCTAAAATGGTTGGTAATACCGGAAAAATACGTGTCTTTTATAATATAAATGCATAGTTTTAAATATTACATTGCCTTACATTAATAATAATTAGCTGAGTCAGATGTACCGCATCGATTAAATTTGTTTATAATTTATAAAGTCTTTATTATACAGTGTGTTCAATTTCAAAGTAGCCACCCCCTTATAACTTTGTTAATACAGCAAATCCATTTTTAAGAAAAAACTGGTCGATTTAGTTACAGAGGGGACATCTAAAAAATATAAAATATATTTTTTTTGTTTAACCCTCCACCATCCAGCCACCCTAATATAAAAATTTTAAATTACAGCCCCTATCTTGCGATACCTCATTTCAAAGAGAAAAAAATAAGCTGTACGATAACGTCAAAAAATCCAAAATCGGTTTACCCCTTATTAAAATAACAAAGGAGCCATTCTCCGTCTATAACTTTTAAACGATTTGTGATATTTGCCTAAAACAATTAAGATAATACTTTAAGAAAAAATTTAACTTTTGGCATAAAAAAAAAATTTTTTTTACCCCAACTTAACGAAAAATATGGAGACACTACAAGAAATAATTTGGAAAATTTAAAACAGATGCTTTATTACCCTTTCGCTCGAGGGTCAATTTAATGAAAAAAAAAATGTGCACTAATTACACAAAATCCAAGCAAATTCCATAACAAATTTCTAGCAAATTGCAAATTACTAGAAAAATGGACACTTATTTTATTTAATGAATAGCCCCTCAGTTAAGTCAGTAACTGTACCCAATTTAAACATTTTATGAAGTGAAATATTTTTCAAAAATGATTTTTTCTTTTTTATAAAAAGTCGTCAAAAAAAATAAAAACTAAATTAAATTTTAATTTGTTACAACCATTGTATGAAGTTTTTAGAAATAAAAACAAAAAAAAAAGAATTACCCCTTAAGAAATCGACCTGTTTTTTCTTAAAAATGAATTTGCTGTATTAACAAAGTTATACGGGGTGGCTACTTTGAAATTGAACACACTGTATATGTGGGCTCGACTTTGATTTTTTCTACTCCTATCTTACTAATACACTGTTTTAGTTTCATGCAAAAATGTTAACCCTAAGAAACACAATTTTTTTTTTTCAAAAGTTGTTGCAACTGACAAAAATTTTGAAAAACATTTATTTTCGCGATAACTAAAATAAACTGCTCCAACAAAGTTAGGAATATGGTTGTTTGTCAACCTTCCTTTAAAGTTTTAGAAAAAAAAATTATCTTTTAAAATAACAAATAAAAAAAACAAATCTTACCATCATGAAGTTTTTTTTTTATTTTATTGAGGGTTCAATATTTTTGGACTTTGATTAAAATGTGGATTTTTCGAATTTTATAATCGGTTCTCAAAATTATTCTAGTCTTTTTTAAAAGTAGGCTTACTGTCTTGTTTAATTTTTAGGATGGTCTAGAATCCAATAGAATACTCGGAATGATTGGGACCGGACGTCTCTGGTTGATATGGTCAATTTCTTTAACGTTAGTCAAATTGTTAATCCTTCTTTTGATAACGGTCAATTTAAAACAGAAGTAACTTCCAGAAGTCTTAAAAGTTGTATATCAGGCGCCGCAACCAGTACCAGAATGATACCTTACAGATTAAGTTCGGAAAAAGCCTTTACGTCTGTGTAGGTTCTTGCGGGAACGGCTTCCGTATGCCGATGGTGCTTCTAAACCCATTTTAACGGTAAAAAAACGTCTTCACAAAGTCAATGTAAGATCTAGGCAATTTTAAGGACTGATTACAGGGGAATCCAGATGCAGCAGATTTCTAAGTATGATCACGATTTGTAACCCGTACATGACGACTATAAGAAAATCTACCAAATCTGGAATCGTTTGTAAGCAGTACGGGTTGCCACTTTTCATGCCGATAGACTCTTTTCTTTTCCCCTTCCAATGGTTTTTGTTTGTGATCTGGGGTTGACGGAACTCTTCTTAAAAATTGCCTAGATCTTACATTGACTTCGTGAAGACGTTTTTTTACAGTTAAAATGGGTTCAGAAGCACCATCGGCATTCGGAAGCCGTTCCCACAAAAACCTACACAGAATTAAAGGCTTTCTCCGAACTCAATCTGTAAGGTATCATTCTGGAACTGGTTGCAGCGCCTGATTTACAACTGTTAGGACTTCTAGAAGTAGCTTTTGTTTTAAATTGACCGTTATCAAAAGAAGGATTGACAATTTGACTAACGTTAAAGAAATTGACCATATCAACCAGAGACGTCCGGTCCCAATCATTCCGAGTGTTCTATTGGTTTCTAGACTTTCTTAAAAATTAAACAAGACAGTAACGAAAAATCCACATTCCAATCAAAGTCCAAAAAAATATTGAACCCTTCATAAAATAAAAAAAAAAACTTTACAGTAAGATTTGTTTTTTTGCATGTGTTATTTTAAAAAGAAAAAGTTTCTTTCTGAAACTTTAGGAAGGTTGACAAACAACCATATCCCTAACTTTGTTGGAGCAGTTAGTTAAAATTATTGGACTTTTAACAAAATTATCCTTATTTTTAGGAGAATTTGAAAACATAAAAATATATAGGGTGTTCCATTTAAAACAAACAAGTTGATGTGTGTTCCGGAAAAACGCTACACCCTGTATAGTGAAAAATATAATAAAATAAATTTATTGGTCAAGAATATTCATGCAAAAAAATTTTTGGTCAGCATTTTTAGTTTTTGAGATAAGGTCTTGCTGCGTCTTATGTTAACCAGCCTGTATATGCGTTTAAAGTATTGCACTTTAAGGTTTCATATCTCCAAGGGTATAAGGATGGATGTTTTTTAACAATTTCCTGGAGTTCTCTAACAGCGTACCTACAGGTAGTGCACCAATTCTGGGACACACTGTATAAATATTTGTTCACGGGATTTTTCTTATTATAATAATTTTTACACCCTTTATAGTATAAAATAGAACAAAATGATAAATTTCCAAAGTAAATAAAATCTATCAATAATAATTTTTTCAAACTTAAAAGTGGTATGAATTTTTTGGTTGCGATGTTTTTAAACATCTCCATCCCAGTTAATTACTTAATGTTTTCATTCATTCAAATTATTAAAAATAAGAACACTCTTTAAAGAGTAAGAGTGTTTATAGCTGTTGTTTGTCAACTTTCCTAATTTTTTAGAAAAAAAAATTTCGTTTTAAATAACAAATAAAAAAACCAAATCTTACCATGAACTTTTTTTTTAATTTTATTAAAGGGTTTAATAATTTTTTGGACTTTCATCAAAATGTGAAGTTTTTGAATTTTATAATCGGTTCAGAAAATCATTCTAGTCGTTTTTAAAAGTTTCGTTACTGTCTTGTTTAATTTTTAAGAAAGTCTAGAAACTAATAGAACACTCGGAAGGATTGAGACCGGACGACTCTATTTGATATCGTCAAATTTTTTAACGTTAGTCAAATTGTTAAACCTCGTTTTGATAACCGTCAATTTGAAAGAGGAGCTGGTTATAGAAGTTCTAAAAGTCGTAAATCAGGCGCTGCAACCAGTACCAGAAAGATACCTTACAGAATAAATTCGAAGAAAGTCTTTAAGTTCGTATAGTCGTAGATCCTTGCGGGACAAGCTTCCGAATGACACTGATGCTTCTGAACCCATTTTAACGGTAAAAAAACGTCTTCACAAAGTCAATGTAAGATCTAGGCAATTTTAAAGAAGAGTTTCGTCAACCCCAAACCTCAAACAAAAACCATCAGAAGGGGAACATAAAAGAGTATATCAGCATGAAAAGTGGCAATCTGTACTTCTTACAAACGATTCCAGATTTGGTAGATTTTCTGCTAGTCGCCATGTCGGGGTTTGGAATCGTGATCATTCTTAGAAATCTGCTGCATCTGGATATCCTGTAATCAGTACAGATTCTCACTTTTCTGGCCGATATACTTTTTCTTTTCCCCTTCCAGTGGTTTTTGTTTGAGATCTGGGGTTGACGGAACTTTTCCTAAAAATAGCCTAGATCTTACTTTGACGTTTTTTTACCGTTAAAATGGGTCCAGAAACACCATCGGCATACGGAAGCCGTTCCTTTAAAGACCAACACAAACTTAAAGGCGTTCTCCGAACTTAATCTGTTAAGTATCATACTGGTTGCGGCGCCTGATTTACAACATTTAAATCTTCTAGAACCAGCTCCTGTTTTAAATTGACGATTATTAAAACGAGGTTTAACAATTTGACTAACATTAAAGAAATTGACCATATCAACCAGAAACGTCCGGTCCCAATCATCCAGAATATTCTATTGGCTTCTAGACCTTCCTAAAAATTAAACAAGACAGTAAGCCTACTTTAAAAACGACTAGAATAATTTTGTGAACCGATTATAAAATTCGAAAAATTCACATTTTAATCAAAGTCCAAAAAAATATTGAACCCTCAATAAATGAAAAAAAACTTTATGGTAAGATTTGTTTTTTTTTTTTATTTGTTATTTAAATAATAAAAATTATTTCTAAAACTTTAGGAAGGTTGACAAACAACTATATCCCTAACTTTGTTGGAGCAGTTTATTTTAAGAATATTCAATACCTAGGAAGTAACACTATATCTCAGGAACAAAATAATCTTTTGGAATGAAATTTTAACAACACCTTTTACACCATGGGTGTAAAAATCTTTTAGAAAAAAAATCTGGTTGATATCTACCTCAGGGATTTTTTAAAAAAATTGTTAAGTTTGGAAATTTAAAACTTGTTTTTTGTGATTTTCTTAAATGGGACACCCCATATTTTTTTTTTTATTTACCCAAATTTATTGTATCTTCTAATAACTTTAAGAGTTTTTTTTCTAAAAGTTGACAAAATTCTATTTTACATTTTTTTTATAAATTCAAAGTTTTTATAAGGAAATAAAAAAAGTTCTGAATGTTTTATGTAATAAAATAATTTTATAATTCGAGTTGTTTAAATTTTGACAAATTTAAGAGTGGTAAGTTGGGCCATAGCGCCCATAGCGGTTATTTTAAGTGTGTTGTTGGTAATTTTAATACCGTTTAATTTAAAATAAAAAAAATATGGGGTGTCATATTTAAGAAAATCACAAAGAAAGTTTGAAATTTCCAAACTTTTTGAACTTTTATAAAAAATCCTTTAGGCAGATATTAGCCATATTTTTTTTCTAAAAGATTTTTACACCCATGGAGAAGGTATGGTTAAAATTTAATCACAAAAGATTATTTTGTGTCTGAGATACGGTTTCACTTCGTAGGTATCAAATATTCTTAAAATATTAGAATTTTCAAAAACTTTTAAAGACTTTTGTACGAAGCCTCTTGAAAGGTTTTTAAAAAGCGAAAAAAAAAAGGGGCATTGCATTTAAAAATTTAGTTGTTAGATGGTTTGCTGAAAATCAGAACACCATGTGTAAATGAAACTATTTTTAAAATGTAGCCATTAATGAGGAGGTAGCACAAACAAAAATTTACAAAAATTGATCAAGTATTTTAGGCGCTAGAGCCCGCCCCGCTACTCGGTGGACACTCTGTATACTCTTCGACTTTGTCTGCGAAGAGTATAATATAGAAGTTAAGCAACTAAAATATTGTGGCTTCCAACAAAGCTACTATATACTATATTCGTATGATTATTAATAAACATTACAAGTCATAGTAGGTATAAGGGTTGGTATGTGACAAATATGAACATTTAAGAATATAACAAAGCTACTTACCAATGGTTATCGCAGTTTTCCGATGTTTAAGAATTAAGTTTTGTCCGCCCGTTGCTTTGTTGCTGACATCATCTGGAACGTCGCTTATATCACCTTTCTCCTTTTTTATAATAATGGGGTCCTTTTTTACTTTTATTTCAGGTATTTGTTCAATGCCGTTCAGTATATTTGTTACCGAAGTTTCTGTCTTAACAAGTTTTGTTTTTAAATCATAGGTTATTTTAAGTGAACTAATGCAAACGTTGCATATTACTTGGGAATAACCGTTTGATTTGTTTAACTGGAAGAATACACATAAATTTTAAAATACCCCCTTTTGGAGATGTTAAGACTTGCGCTTCAAATTCACAAATCTTCGAATCTTTGCTCCTAGAAGCTCGTATAAGGAATCTCCGTTGAGCTCCCGCAAATTCTACTAAGTAGCACATCTTCATGAGGGCCCCATCGTATATTAAAACTAACCGTAGTTTTGAAAACTACAAAAATGGGGCTACAAACGTATTATGGTTTTATTTAAATCGGTTATTTCTTTGTATCGAAAATCTGACAAAAATTATTATACTATTTTTGATTTTTTTACGGATACATTTTTTGGTTTATATACATTACGTGGTATATGCCAAACCATAATACGTTTATTTACCATGGTTTTTTTAAGCTTGTAAATGATTAAAATTGCAACTTACGTTTTTCCCTAATATAGATGTGCTCGTTCAAAGATTTAAATGTACAAAGAAAAACACCAAATGTACAATTTTACCATATTTTTATTATTTCTTGCACTTAGTACCACTTCTATGTATCACAAACATTATCCTACATATGTTTAATCATAGTTATTGATGTATTACTCCGTATTTTTACATATTTTGTTGAAATTTCGAAAATAACTGACATTCAGGAAGATGACTTTTTACGAACTTTTGAGTGCACAGAACATCATTTATGAATTTGAAACGCAAGTCTTAAAACTTACCTTTAGGGCCATAACATCCTCCAAAGCAATGAAAATCGAGATAGGATTATCTAGACTAAACTTCTCATGTAAGGATATCATTTGGACCCTTTTATTTCGACATACTCTGCAAACGTCCATGTTTTCAAAGATTTTTTGATAAATCGTTGGCAATTCAAACTTTTTATCATCTAGCACTGGGTTACTTTGGTTTAATTTCTTTGTATTTTTAGGCAATATCAGTAAACGCAAACTACAAATAGTTTTAAAACCACTTTCATCAAAATAATTACAGCATGGCCGCATTTATACCAACGAAACGAACAGTATATTAACTGCTCTAAAATAGTGATTTTATTTCGCACTGTTGGCAACATTGGTAATGCTGCAACCACACCATTAGTAGTTGTGCCTCCACTCAACAGGTGTCGCTGCGTTATCTACTATTTTGCTAATCGCACCGTAGAATAAAAATCACGTATTCAATTTACTTTACGTGCTAAATAAATGTGGTTTTTATAACTCTTTGCGGTTTGCTTAAACTTAAAGTAATTAAAAAAGAAATTAAACCAAAGCAACTTAGTGCTAAATGATGATAGGCCAAGTAGCTCGGTGCCTAAGCAAAATTAATCTGCATTCATGCAAAACATGAAATTTGAAACATATGCTCCTTAGACCATTTAAAAAAGATTTGAATATTGAACCCCTCTGAGAAAGTTCCAGGAGCCCCCAAAGGGCCCCTCTTTATTTAAAATTTAAAGAATTTTTTTTTAAATAACTTTTTAAGATAAATGTGTAAAAATCAGACAGATAATAACTTATATGCTAATTTTTGACTTCATATTTTTTTTGTGAAAAAAAAATCATCACAGAGCCCCCAAATGCTTCCAATTTATAATTTTTTACTTATTAAAAAAAAAATATGCAATAATAATTCTTGATTATATGAATTTTAAATTAATTTTTTCTAATAGGTAAAAAATTATAAATTGGGAGCATTTGGGGGCCCTGTGATGATTTTTTTTTACAAAAACAAATATGGAGTTAAAAATTAGCATATAAGTTATTATATTTGGCATTCACCATTTTCTTGCACCGCAACAATTAGTCCCTTTTTGTATTTCGGCGGTTTTTTTTTCCTTTTTTTTTGGGATAAACTTCTGGGCAGGTTTTTTTATTCTTGCGCATTTGATGAAACTAAATTTAAATATACAGACTGTGCCCGTTCTAAGTAATGAAATGCAACTTAGTTATTTTAAAGGGAGTGACTAGAGAGCCTACCGGTAGGTCCCCTAGTCTGAAAGCTAAAGAGCCGACCGGTCGGCTCTCTAGTGTTTTAGCGCTAAAGAGCCTACCGGTCGACTCTTTAGCCTTGAGGCTGCAGAACCAACCATTTTATTACACTAGTTACCATCTTCTTTGTGCATTTTGAAGTTAATATTATTATTTTGCATATGAATCAGTTTTTACATTTTCATTACCTAAATTTTACCGCGTAAAATGTTTCACAAACAATTTAATAATAAGTTTTTCAGCATAGTCGGGCAAATTTAGTCTTTTTGTCTATTAATTTACTTTTTTTTAATTGGTAAATGTGCTTCTGGTGGATATATTAAATCTTTATGTGTTCTTATTGTCCTCCTGATGAACGATGAAAGTCCTGGTTCTTTTGTTATAATTATTTTTTTGACTCTTCAATGTAATTATGTATGTTGGTATTTGTATATTTTTATCATTTATTATAGTCAATTTGCCAAATAAAGTTTACTTTCATTAACAAAGTCAAAAATTTTTAAAAAGAAGAATCATATCAGCTGAGAGTAAGGGAATTTTTCGAATTTCTTTTATATTGTTAAACAACGGTAGGTAAAGTTTAGTTAAAATATTAAAACTGTAAATGTAAATTAATAATCTAGACGTTATGACAAAAAAATAAATACAGAAATACTTTTAAGATAACTTAAAAATGCAATAAAATAAAACTTTACCTAAGGTTTGGTGAGTCCATACCCTTAAGAATTAAGAAAAACTTCCTTAATAACTTGGCTGTTTGTTGTAAATCTTAGATTAGAACAATGCACAAAAAATATGGTTACTGTGATTTTTTGCGAAACCAGTACACCGATTAAAATTTTATTTTTAATGAGCAAGCACACATATCAATGATATTATTATGTTGTTCTAATTTTTTTTTATGAAATTTGGTCTGCCCGTAACTGAAGAAAACTCTAGAAATGCCTGTATATATATTTTTTTATTTTGACTTTTAATTTATTTTTTAAATTTGAATTTAAATAATCACGGTTAACAACTTAAACTTTGAAAGTTAATTACTTAAAGAGTAAGCAAACTAAAATGGTAGGTTCTGTAGTCAAAGGCTAAAGAGTCGACCGGTAGGCTCTGTAATATCGGCTACAACACCTACCGGTAGGCTCTTTAGCACTCAAAGACTAGAGAGCCGACCGGTCGGCTCTTTAGTCTTCGGGCTAGAGGACCTACCGGTAGGCTCTCTAGTCACTCCCTATTTTAAATGGAACTTCAAATCTATAATGATGAATTTGGAGTTTAATGATATAGGTTTTGCACTACTACCATTCACCCGCAAAAAGGTTGTCAAACGCAGAAATATACCCTAATTATTATAAGGTATTTAACGCTTATGGGCATCTTTTTTGCTGGATTTGACACGAATGATTTTGTTTATGAAATCCAAAGTATTTTTAAAAAATTAGCGGTCTTTTTTTGGAAATTAAAGATACTTTCCAAGGGTTGAAGGGATTTTTGAAGAATTAAAAGTATTTTGAGAGAATTGAGGGTATTTTCAAAAAATTAAAGGTATTTTTGAAAAGTTAAAGGCATTTAAAAAAAAATGAAAAATTTTTGAGACATTTTTAAAGGTGAAAAGCATTTTTTTTAAAACACGAAGAAGTTTTTTGGTAAATTTGAGGTACTTCTTTTTTCTATAAACAATTATTATTTTTTTGTCAAATCCAGCCAAAAGAGAAGCACATAATCGGTAGATAAAGTAATCAAAGTGAATTTTTGATGTTTAACAACCTTTTTTCAGGCAAAGGGTAATACAAAAGCCATATTATTGAACTGCGAATTTGTCATAGATTTGGAAAATCAATTAAAAAATAGGGTGTCCCATTTAAAATAGCAAAGTTGCATTTCATTACTTAGAACTGACACTTGCACAACCTATACAAGTTCATAAATCATTATAACGGTGTCATACACACTTTTTTTGTATTTGAATTTTCAAAAAATAAATTATTTTATCGGTAAGATACGTTTAATACGAAGAAAAAATTATACCACATTCTACTTTTTGAAATATGTTTGCAATTTTTTTTTTCTTGAAAACAGAAAACTATTATAAATAAACTAGCGTAAACAAAATAAACTAGAATTGGCCCCACAATAGGACACTGGGCCCCCTTTTTGGAGCATCGGGCCCCATTTTTGGGGCTTTTTGAAATATTTTTGCAATTTTTTTTTCTTGAAAACTTAAAACTATTGTAAACAAAAAAAATATTTAAATTTGCCCGATAGTAGGACACTGCCCCCCCCTTTTGGGGCACTAGACTTTAAATGATGACAATGATGTACTTTTTCTGTAATAAAATCTTCAAACGCCTAGTATTCTTTTCTTTACAAAAAAAAAGATATGTGAGCCCCAAAAAGGGGGCCCAGTGTCCTATTGTGGGGCCATTCTAGTTTTTTTTTTGTTTACGCTAGTTTATAAGAGTGTTAAGTTTTCAAGAAAAAAAAAATTGCAAAAAGATTTCAAAAAGCAGAATGCAACATGAAAAAATAAAATGTGAATAATTTTGAAAATGGGTTGGTTTTAAAAAAAAAAATGTTGTATAATTTTTTCTTCGTATTAAACGTATCTTACCGATAAAATAATTTATTTTTTGAAAATTCAAATACAAAAAAAGTTATGCCCCAAGAGGGGGCACAGGTGTCCCATTTTGAGGTTATGGAATAAATCTATGGGTTTCTCTTTACGACCATTGTGTCGATCATAAAAAGTAAGACAATTATACCAAATTTTGTTTTTCTATGTTGTTTCATTTAATAGTAATAAAAAAAAAACCTAAAAATTTTGGTTTTGGACACCGGTCTGTATCTTGAAAACGGTGCACTTTTGGATACAGGTAAATGGGCCTTAATCGAACTATTTTTGGGTAAGAAATCTCGAGTTAAATTATTGAAACTGCTTTCGGAAACACCCTGTATACTTAAATTTAATTTCATTAAATGCGCAAGAAAAAGTTAGGAACCCAAAAAAAAATCATTTGTCTAGGAAAAGTATTTACGCCGTTAGAAGCGATAGTTGTTAAACAAAATAAATGATTTTTGTAAAACAACCTGTATTTTTAAAACGCGTTAAGATAAACCTATACCTAATTGACATTAGTCTTTTAAGTCATTCCTCAACTGGCGTAAAACAATTTTTTTTTTATATTGTTACGAGTAACATTTTTAGTTAATTTGCAATAGTACACTTGAGTACGACTTGGCAACAGTTTTGCTATCTATTCTAGGTACTAGCGCTTCCTTGTAGTAAAAATGCTGACAAGAGTAGTAGAGTAGCTTCTTTAATTATAGTACAGTCAATCTGTTTAATTCATCACGGTGGAACTGCACCAAATTTGGAAATAGATGTCAAATGAGGTTTTAAGAAGATTTTTATAAAATAAAAATCCCTGAAAAAATTCCTTCACCCCCTAAATAGCCCCCAAGAAGTAATAACCTAAAACTATTAGGGGGGTGAAGGAATTTTTTTAAAGATTTTTTTTTTATAATTTTTTTTTAAAACCACATTTGACATCTATTTCCAAAATTTGGTGCAATTCCACAGTGATGAATTAAAGGGGGCCCTTTGGGGGGCCATAACTTCGTTTCTGCAATAGGTAGATACAGTGAGAGGCAAAAGTCCCCCCCCCTGGCCTTAACTTTTGAACGGTTCGAGATATTGATTTCCAAAAAATTTTAGGTTAATTTACACAAAAAAAACTACCTTTTGACGAAATTGGTTTTTCAAAAAATAATAACCCCCACATAGGGAGACTATCTACTTAATTTTTTTAAATGTAAAGGGGGGTCAAGTGACCCCTCATTTGAAAGCTATTTTTATTTCTAACACAATGGTGTTTACCAATTTAAGATATATTTATTATTTTTTTGGCTAGGAGCTTCTCAATAAAAAGAACGATTTCCTTAATAAATGCAACAGTGAATAAATAAAACTATTTGAAATTAGGTAAGGGTGCATGTTTTTCTTTAATTAAAAAAAAATATGTAATATTTTTTTGTTAAAATGTGTTATACCCTGTGTCCCAACATAAAATACAAAAAAACAAAACCTTATGCTTCTTAATAATTTTTATTTAATTAATTTTATTTTTTTTAACCCTATTTTACTTCGTTTTTTTGAAAAAATGATAATTTTGGTAGGTTATTTTAAAAAATTTGTTATATAACATACTAACAAAAAAAAAATTATTAATATTTTTAAATAAAAAGAAAACATACACCCCTACTTAGTTTGGATTCACTTAAGTCTTTTATTGTTGCATTTATTACGTAAAACAGGATTTTTGTGCTTTATTTTAAAACACACAGTACAATAGAACTACTAAATCGATCTAAAACTCGTAAACGTCATTGTCTTGGAAATAAAAATAGCTAGTCACTTGACCCCCTTTACATTTAAAAAAATTAAGTAGATAGTCCCCCTATGTGGGGGTTATTATTTTTTGAAAAACAAATTTCGTCAAAAGGTAGTTCTTTTAGTGCTAATTTGCCAAGAATTTTTTTTAAATCTATATCTTAAACCGTTCAAAAGTTAAGATGGGGGGGGGGGACTTTTGCCTCGCACTGTATACGCCAATTTGGGGTTTTACTCTTTGGACATCCAGTTACATCATATAAAAAAGGCGGCCCTACCAGGAATTTTGTCGATGTCCACATACGGATTGACTGTACTATTATGATCTGCAAAAGGCAGTCTTCACTGGCGATTAAGAGTGGTACCACCTCTAGCTTGGGGGGCTCAATGTGGGGCCCTTCTAGTTAATTAAAAACGTAAGTACCATTTTTATTAACTTTTTTTATTTTGTTTAACCCAATGCCGAAAATAAATTGTTTTAACTTCATTTATCTTATTTTTTATTTTTTGTGCCCAAAAAATACTTAGGACTGTATTATTAAGAAAAAGTCAACAAAGAGACCAAACTACATATTAACTTTCTTTTTGACATTTTTTTTTATTAGCAAAAAGCATAACAACTCTGACACTGATGTTTAGAATTTAAATTTGGTTTTAGAAAGATGCTGTGTTTCAAATGTTTTTATAAAGCCACCTAGACCAAGCCTAGACTTATGACACTCTTTTATTACTAAAAATCCGTATTTTGGCCTTTTTATGTTCTAATAACCTGACAAAAAAAAAACAAAAATACTTTTTGGTACAGAATAAAATTTTCATTAATTTTATAATAAAAAAATTTCGTAGATTAAAAACTAACGAAGATATGGCTAGTTTTTATTTTTAATAAGAACGATTTTTTCTAAAAATGCGGACTTGATTGGACCTTTGGTTCTCAAGTTATTAGAGTGTCTCCAAAAAACGTGACAGACGGACGGGTTTTTTGAAAATTGTTCAAAAGTTAATGCAACGCACGAATCTGCAAGAATTCGCTTTACGACGATTTTTGAAGATTTTAGAATTTTAAAAACAATTACACTATATGGAAAACAGTTGCTAAGTGCACAATGGAATACTATGGGCTTGATTTGAAATGGAATTTCTTGTGCAGGATAATTAAAACAGGACTTTTCCCAAACGTTTTCGTTTATTCAACATCATCAAGGGAACCTATTTGAGGAAGCTGGCAGCTTCCTTGTACAAAATGTAAAACAACTTTATTAATTATGTGTTTGTTGTAACAATTGTTAAATTTTTTTTTCCAAATTTTGTTAGTATGTAGAGTCATTGTTTAATTAAATTCACCATTTGGCACTTAAATCCAAATTTTACGCTTTTTTATATATTTAAATTTTATCATGTGATATAACCTCAAATAGGTTCTCCTGATGATGTTGAATAAACGAAAACGTTTGGGAAAAGTCCTGTTTTAATTATCCTGCACAAGAAATTCCATTTCAAATCAAGCACATAATTATAATACAGGGTGTCCAAAAAATGGCGCATAACACGATGGTACGTTGTTGGGGCAGGTCTAGGGAGCCCCATAAAATTGTTAAAAAAAAATATATCTTATACAGGGTGTCCAAAAAATGGCGCATAAACGCGATGGTACGGTGTTGGGGCATGTCTAGGGAGCCCCAGAAAATTGTTAAAAAAAATCTATCCCATATACCCTCGGAGATATGTTGCCCCAAAGTGCGAAACTTTAAATACTTATATCTTGAATATAACTGCACATATTAACGAAACAATTGGTTTAATATAAAGCTTTAGTCTATCTTAAACCATTCCACCATTTGCTTATTTTTTAAATGGTCGAATTACATTTTATAATCAATTTAATTTTACAAAATTTTGATGAAATGAAGCTGACAACAACGTCAATAAAATCTAGTGCAAAAGTGTATGATCAAGACTCATAAATGGGATTTTTAGATGTATTTTCCTAGACTGTGTTGCCGAATTTATGCAACTTTGTTCCCATTTTTCTCGATGAATATAAGAGATGAATTTTTTTTGACAATTTTCTAGGGATCCCTAGACATGCCCCAAGAGCGTACCATCGCGTTTATGCGCCATTTTTTGGACACCCTGTATACCCTCGTAGATATGTTGCCCCAAGGTGCGAAATTTTAAATGCTTACAGCTTGAATATAACAGCACATATTAACAAAACAAATGGTTTAATATAAAGCTACAGTATATCTTAAAACATTCAACCATTTGTTTATTTATTAAATGGTCGAATTACATTTTTATAATCAATTTAATTTTACAAAATTTTCATGAAATAAAGCTGACAACAACGTCAATAAAATCTAGTGCAAAAGTGTATGATCAAGACTCATAAATGGGATTTTTAGACTTATAGATTGGATTTTTAGATTTATTTTTCTAGACTGTGTTGCCGAATTTATGCAACTTTGTTCGCATTTTTCTCGATGAATATAACAGATGGATTTTTTTTGACAATTTTCTAGGGATTCCTCTCCCGTACAATTCAAAAACCTAGTAACTCTATTTTGACAGTTCGTGTTTAAACGAAGATTGTGCCAAAACTAGAGCTCTAAGGTTAGAACCAAAGCCATTTTTATAAAGTTTAAACATGTAGCTTTCCAAAAATGGCTTTGGTTTTAACCTTGAATCTCCTGTTTTGGTACAATCTTCGTTTAAACACAAACTAACTAACTCGAGTTACTAGGTTTTTGGATTGTACGGGAGTCCTAAGAATGCCCCAAGAGCGTACCATCGCGTTTATGCGCCATTTTTTGGACACCCTGTATACTCCTCGTCTTTAACTCTGTCTGTCTGTCAGGAGTATAATAATGTCATCAATAACTACAAATTTTCGGCATAATTTTTACCTTAAAATTCCAAAATGACTCTTTCAATTTTGTTGAGAGACAAAAGAACACTTTAAAATAAATATTACACTCACAATCTTGTTTAAAAAAATATATTTGATTTAAAAAAACATACACTATTGTCTATTACAAAATAGTAAAAACTTCCTCTAAACCCCAGTGACCCTAGTGAAAATCGCATTTCACCTCGGAATTTCTTCCGGCAAGCTGTATTTTTGCATACACCTTCATTTTAGCATTATAAAAGTTGTCTTAAAAGTCACCGTGCTGAGCACGTCGGCGTCACGAGATATTTCGGCCCAAAGGTAGCAAAAAACTGTTTTTGGCCAATAACGTTTTTTCTGTACGTCTAATGCTATTTGCAGTTATTACCAAAACTATTAGGCTTGAAATTTTCCACAATCTGGATTTTGGTTGAAACTTGTACGATAAACCCTTATTGAGTTAGAGGGCGTAGACTAAAGCCGGTGCCCCATTTTTTGGCATGGTCCTAAAATGATGGCATTTAATGATGAAAAGATTTTCTTTGAAAAATGTATTTTTTAGGATCCATTACACGATTTAAGAAGGAAAAATTTTTGTTTCATCCCTTAGAAGCTAAAAAGAGCCCCCTTTTTTTTAAAATAAGAGGGTTTTTTATGAAGCTCTTTTGAGTTAAATAAAGAAATGATGTGTCGTTTCCTGCTAAATGATTATATTTACACTCGACACATCATTTCTTTATTTAACTCAAAAGAGCTTCATAAAAAGCCCTCCTATTTGAAAAAAGAGGGGTGTTCTTTTTAGCTCCTAAGGGATGAAACAAAAAAAATTCCTTCTTAAATCGTGTAATGGGTCCTAAAGAATACATTTTTCAAAGAAAATCTTTTCATCATTAAATGCCATCATTTTAGGACCATGCCAAAAAATGGGGCACCGCCTTTAGTCTACGCCCTCTAACTCAATAAGGGTTTATCGTACAAGTTTCAACCAAAATCCAGATTGTGGAAAATTTCAAGCCTAATAGTTTTGGTAATAACTCCAAATAGCATTAGACGTACAGAAAAAAAGTTATTGACCAAAAACAGTTTTTTGCGACCTTTGGGCCCAAATATCTCGTGACACCGACGTGCTCAGCACGGTGACTTTTAAGACAACTTTTATAATGCTAAAATGAAGGTGTACGCAAAAATTCAGCTTGCTGGAAGAAATTTTGTGGTTGACCTTATATTTGTGCGATTTTCACTGGTATAAATGTATTAATATAAATGTATCTTAAAATTACTAGCGTATACATACATACAGGATTAGTAGAAAGTAACGCTTCTAACGGCGTTAATACTTTTCTTAGAGCCTTAATTTTTTTTAAGGTCGATCCCTTTTTCTTCCGCATTTAATAAAACTAAATTTAAATATACAGGTTGTGCCATTTCTGGGTAATAAATCGCAACTTTGTTATTTTAAATGGAACACCCCATTTTTTTATTTTTTTTTTCAAATCTATGGTAAATTTGGAGTTTAATGATATAGGTTTTGCTACTACCCCTAATTCGCAAGAAGGTTGTTAATCGCAAAAATATACATTAATTATTTTAAGGTATTTAACACTCATGGGCATCTTTCTTTGTTGGTTGTGACAGAAAGGATTTATTTCATGAATTCCAAGATATTTTTGAAAAATTAGTGGTATTTTTTGGAAATTAAAGATATTCTTAGGAAGATGAAGTGATTTTCGGGGAATTAAAAGTATTTTTGGGGAATTGAAGGTATTTTCGGAAAGTTAAAGGTATTTTTAGGAAATTAAAGGTATTTAAAAAAAATAAAAATGTTTAAGACATTTTCAAAAGTGTCAGGCATTTTTTATTGAAGGTGGAGGTGTTTTTTGGAAAATTTTGAGTTTCTTTTTTTTCTATTAAAAAATATTATTTAACTGTCAAATCCAACCAAAAGAGAAGCACAAAACCGTTGGATATCTTAAAATAATTAAAGTGTATTTTTGATGTTTGACAACCTTTTGGAAGACAACGAATAGTAACAAAACCTGTATCATTGAACTGCAAATTCATCGTAGATTTGGAAAAAAAAATAAAAAAATGGGGTGTCTCATTTAAAATTACAAAGTTGAATTTCATTAGTAAAAACGAGCACCACCTATATATTTAAATTTAGTTTTATCAAATGCGCAAGAAAAAGTTAAGAATCGACCTGAAACAAATTAATTACGACTCTAGGAAAAGTATTTACGCCGTTAGAAGCGATATGCGTTACTTTCTACTCACCCTGTATAAAATATCAGTACTGAGAAACATGTGGCTATTTCTTAGTATGTACATTTGGCTTTTCACTGCTATGTGTTAGCATATGTTTCTTAAGATTAATTGCTTGTCTACATTTATAGTCACAGTACCAGCAAGTATATGGTTTTTCTCCAGTATGTGTTAACATGTGTCTCTTAAGATTACCTGCTGCTGTACATTTATAATCACAGTGCTGACAAGCGAATGGCTTTTGCCCAGTATGTGTTAACAAATGTCTTTTAAGACAATCTTTTCGTGTACATTTATAATCACAGATCCTGCAAATATATGGTTTTTCTCCAGTATGTGTTAACACATGTATTTTAAGGTGACTTTCTTTACTGCATTTATAATTACACTCCTGGCAAGCATAAGGATTTTTTTTAGCATGTGTTAAGATATGTGCCTTAAGAACACTTGCATCCCTAGTTTTATAGTGACACGACTTGCAAGCATGTAGCCTATGTTTTAGCATATGTGACTCTAAAGAAAAAAAGTCTGTTGTTTTATAAGAACAGTGTGCACAATAACAAAACTTAAGTTTAGCATGATTTTTTTTCTTTTCGTGATCCTTAATATGCTTTATTAAACTGCATTTGGTAGCAAAACTTTTAGAACAGCTGGCACAAATAAATTCTGGTGGTTTTTCATCACAAAGATTTCTTTTTAGTGTTTTGGCAGATATGGCATCATCCAACTTACCTGAAACTTTGGCTATCTTGGGTTTGCTCCCTGTCCCCGAGCTGCCCCCTTTGTCGTGCATCTTCTCGACACTAGTCATACCTACATACATAAAATGAGTTAAAGCTTAAGACTTGGGTTTCAATTTCATAGATCTTCTAATCTGTGCTCCTAGAAGCTCGTATAAGGCATCTCCGTTGAGCTCCCGTCAATTCTACTAAGTAGCACATCTACATGAGGGCCCCATCGTATATTAAAACTAAAAGTAGTTTTGAAAACTAGAAAAATAGGGCTACAAACGTATTATGGTTTTGTTTAAATCGGTTATTTCTTTGTGTCAAAAATCTGACTCTAAAAAACACAAATATTAAAATGGTTTTTGAAGTCAGGTTTTTGGACACAAAGAAATATTCGATTTACAGGGTGTTACCAAATAACTAGGAAAAAATTCAGGGGGAGATTTCTGGACACATTTTAAGTCAAAAAGTTCATACAAACATGTGTCCGAAAATCCTCCTTTTCTGAGATACAGGGTGCCAAAGTTTCTAAAAAAAACTTTTTTTTTAAGATTACCAGGAAACTAAACCAGATATTTATTTAAAACTTAGCTCGGGTAATTTTCTTACCATTAGGCATAAAGTGCGGTAGAAAAAAATAAAAATTACAATTGGAAGGGGCACATTTGGGGGTACCATGGGGGTTGTTCACCCCCAACTTTTTTGTGTGTTACTTTTTGGTATTTTCATAAAATAATTAGAAGCCCTAGAAGATGATCTTTAAAATTAATGTCTTGTTATTTTTTCTTAAAACTAACCGTTTTCGAGAAAAAAATTCATTGCCCAAAGGCAACAAAATTTCTTTTTTAAGTTTGGCTTTTTTATGTTAATAAAAATAAAACATAGTTAACAATGAAGGGTTAATTAATTTCTTTTTTTTATTATAATTTCAAATAAATGTCTGGTTTAGCTTTAAAGTAATCTTAAGATTAATTTTTTAAAATCTTTGACACTCTGTATCTCAGAAACGAAGGATTTTCGGACACATGTTTATATAAACTTTTTTTCTTAAAATGGGTTCAGGAATTACCCTCCGAATTTTTTCCCAGTTATTTGGTAACACCCTGTATATAAAACCATAATACGTTTGTAGCCCTATTTTTCTAGTTTTCATAACTACTATTAGTTTTAATATACGATGGGGCCCTCATGTAGATGTCCTACTTAGTAGAATTGGCGGGAGCTCAACGGAGATGCCTTATACGAGCTTCTAGGAGCACAGATTAGAAGATCTTTAAAATTGAAACCCAAGTCTTAACAGGCAAAACATTTAGACAAATGCACGGGCAGTGTCCGCTAGGCGATGTATTGGTTAAACGCTGCCGGAGTGGGTTCGAATTCCACTGCCACTGATGAAGTGTGGCTAGACTAGAAGTGGTTGCAGGTTGGTTGTGTCCGTGTCCGGTGTCCAAGCAAAAATTATTCAGGGCAATTTATGTCGTAATTCTACTTTTAACTAAAGCGGGTTAGGTCAGTGGATAGGTTAGATCAGTGAGCATGTTAGAGTTTTTTTTATAAAATTCCGACATTTCATAGGATACTCCTCGCAGTAATCAGAAAATAATAAAATTAAAAATAAAGTCATTTTTTTAAATTATTAAAAAAAAGAGGAAAAACTATTAACTCTTCTTTTATAAAAAAAAAATTATTAGCGAATAACATAAATATCGATTCTGACACTGACGTTTAGGATTTAATTTGGCTTGAAAAAGATGCTTTTGTTTTAAATTTTTTTTGCAAGGCCACCTTGACCGAGTCTAAACTTACGTGACTTTTTTATCACTAAAAATCTTTCTTTTGGCTTTTTTTGTTTTAAAAACTTTCCAAAAAAAAAACAAAAAATACTTTTTAATACAGAATTTAATTTTCTTCCATTTTTATAACTTAAGTTTTTTTTGTAAATTAAAATATAACGAAGATACGGCTTATTTTTTAATTGGGGGGCCTATGTGGGGTCGGACAAAAAAAACTTAATATACTTTTTGTAAAGAATTAAAAGGGCTTTTATATTACCAGAACAAAAAAATTCTGTAAATTTTATAATAACGAAAATATAAATTTTTTTTCACTTGGGGGGCTCGGTAGCCCCCTTTGTTTTAGGAGATTTCGTTCTTAAGTTATCGTGTTTACAAAAAACGTGACAGAGTTCAGACGGATTTTTTGAAAGTTGTTCAAAATTCGATGAAACGCACGAATCTGCAAGAATGTTTGCTCTAGGATGATTTTTAACGATTTTAGAATTTTCAAAACAATCACAATATACTCCTCGTTTTTGACTTCGTCTGCGAGGAGTATGATTAATAAAGAATTTTGAACACGTCGATTTTTGATTAAAGAAGGACATAATGTGTCATAAGTTTTGACATCATTCCGTAGGCTGGGGAAGTCTAACGTTAAATTTCTAAAAGAAACTAGAGCGGGTTAGGTCAGTGGATAGGTTAGATTAGTGAGCCTGTTAGAGTTTTTTTTATAAAATGCCGACATTTAATAGGATACTCCTCGCAGCAGGTAATCAGAGAATAATAAAATTAAAAAAAAACAATAATTTTTTAATATTATCAAAAAAGCTCTGCGAAGAGGTTAAACTATTAACTCATCTATAGAAAAAATATTTATTTGCGAAAAGCATAAATAGGTATCAATTCTGACACTGACGTTTAGGATTTAATTTGGCTTTGAAAGGATGTTTTTGTTTCAATTTTTTTTGCAAAGCCTCCTTGACCGAACCTAGACTTAAGTGACTTAGAGCTTTTTTATCACTAAAAACCTTTTTTTTGACCTTTTTTGTCTTAAAAACTACACAAAAAAAAAAACAAAAAATATTTTTTAATACAAAATTTAATTTCCTTTTATTTTTATGACCTGAAGTTTTTTTTGTAAATTGAAAAATAACAAAGATACGGCTTTTTTTTAAATTGGGGGGCTTAAGACGGGCCGGACAAAAAAAACTTTAATTTACTTTTAGTAGAGAATTAAAAGGGCTTTAAAGTTATCAGAAAAAAAATTCTGTAATTTTTATGATAACTAAAATATGAATTTTTTCTCACTTGGGGGGTGCCGCAGCCCCCCTTATTATTTTCCGATTTCTTTCAAAAACAATAGGGATCTAGATTTTAATAAGAACGATTTTTCCTGAAAATTTGAACTTGATGGGATCATTGGTACTCAAGTTAGAGTGTCTACAAAAAACGTGACAGACGGACAGACGGACGGATTTTTTAAAAGTTGTTCAAAATTCGATGAAACGCACGAATCTGGAAGAATTTTTGCTCTACGACGATTTTTGACGATTTTAGAATTTTCAAAACAATCACAATATACTCCTCGTTTTTGACTTTGTCTGCGAGGAGTATAATAAGGGGTCAGGTGGCAGCTTTTTTAAGTTCTTGATATTTTCTACACAAATATAAAAAAATAACAGGGATTCGAAACAAGAATTACTTGTGCAATAAAAAGGACTCTTCATTTACCCAAACGTTTTATTTTCTTCAAACATCATCAGGGGTGAAAATACAATAGTACATGGTAGGTATCAGTTGTATTAAAACAAAAATTTGCTAGTTTTTAGTTTACGCATTGTAAGCGTCTGACGCTTTAAGCAAATTCCTTTTTTAATACCTATAACTTGACAGGAATTACTTGTATAATAAACACAAGTCATTTCTGTTTTGGATCCGTGTATACCATTGTGCACTAAGCAACACTATTACCAGAAAAAAATAAATTAATTTTGTCAATTTTTTCTTAATTTATCTTAAGTTAAGTTTTTTTTTTAATTTTTTGCAATTTTTTTATCAAGAGATAGTTTTATAAAAAGCTCATTCTGAAATAATGGCAACCATCAAAATAGAAATATAGCTGTTTCTTTGGTTTCTTCATTTTTTTAAGTTTCTTAAGACATCAATTTAAAAGAATTTAAAAAATGGCTCTATTTTTGATTCGATGGTGCGACCATTTTTTTAGAAGAAGCTTTTAATAAAATTAACTTTCTATTAGGACAAAAAAATTTGGTAAAAAAAAATATAATTTTTAAAAATTTTAAAAATACGAAAGAATTTTTTTTTACAGGATAAATTTATTTTTCATATTTGTGTGGAAAATAACAAGAACTTTTAAAAAAGGTACTCGACCATTCATTCCATTTAAACATTTGTACCTTAGATTAGGGTATGATTCTGTCAGTGTCAAAACTTCTACAGAGTGATTCAAGAAAAAGTTTATTATTATTGTTCTAAAGTTTTTTTTTATGTCTTGTGACACTTGTCACACGCGACACAAGAAAAAGTTTTCACCCCCATTATTTTATAGACAAATTTATTTTAAAAAAAATGCCGAGACACGTCAATTTTGTTTCAAAGGGGGACACTTAACTAACATATTTTTTATTTTTTTTCTTTAACCACGTACGGGGGTTGACCATTTTGTCAATAATCTTAAATGGCACTACGGGTCAAGTGGGGTCTCATTTTGACACTACAATTTTTCTCTTTTCAAAAGAAAATAAAAAAATTTTGGTGGCGATGTTTTGTAAATTTACATCCCAGATAAATACTTTAAGTTGTTGTTTCAGATTTTTAAGCAATTTTGAGCAATATTTAAAGAATTGCGAATTTGTGTACCTGGCAAATAAATTTTCTGGAATACATTATAATAAACATAGACTGCCTCTTAAACATTTTTAATGGTCCTATACCATAAAGAAAGATCTAAAAATTGCAACAAAAAAAAGTGTTTATATTCGCCAAAAATACTGAGATTCAGGTAAAAAACTTTGTAATAGTCTTGTTGTGACAGAGTTCCTAAAAATTTAACAAAATAAAAATATAGCTGTTTCTTTAATTTTTAAAATTAGTTTAGTTTGGTTAGCCCATTTTAAGACTTTCAGAGTCAAAGAAAGGTTATTATCCTGTCAGGCCATATTTTATTACAGGCGCATTTATTTGCCAGCAGTTTTAGGTCTCGCATTAAAATCCTTAGGCCCATTCCATGTATAATCGACCAAAATTCGGATTTCGAGTTGCTGCATGATTTTAAATCCTTTTGAGGTTTGGTCCAGTGCTTACTCCCGGTAACTTCTTTTTAATAAAAAATTAGCAGCTGCATATTTGCCCTCCTTCCCTAATAGTTAGCACCTTAAACTATGTAAAATGACAAAATTTGGACCTAAAAAAAGCTATGTGGGAGTGAGTAAACTTTTTTTATTTTTAGGTTAAAATGTTACCAAGGACATAGTAAACAATAAAAAAAATAAACGGTCTTGTGATTCGATTTTGTGTAAATGTAGCATATTAAAACCGTTGCTGCTTCTGAACGAAGTTAAATCACAAACCAAATTTTTTTTTTCATGCGTCTCTATTACTCCTACAACATTTTAAAATAATCAAAAAAAAAATTTACCCAGTCCCACATAACTTTTTTTAGTGCCATATTTGGTCATTTTCCATAGCTGCCTGATAGATATGGAGTGCAAATATGAGGTTCATATTTTTTTTTATACAAAGATGTGTCCTTTGTCAACTAAAAACTAGTACTAATTTTAATCTTCCAAGAATTTAAAATATGATTTGATCTTGTTTAAATTTAACGTACTCAGTAACATTTTAAAAGCATTGCTGTTTCTAAACGAAGTTAAATCACAAAAAAAATAATTTTTTTATGAATCTCCATTAGCACATTAACATTTTAAAGTTATCAAAAAAAAAATTTACCCAGTCCCACATAGCTTTTTTTAGACCTAAACTTGATCATTTTTAATAGTTTAAGGTACTTAATAGTAGAGAAGAAGTGCAAATATGCACCTCCTGATTTTTTAATAAAAGTAAGTGTCTATTGTCAACTTAAAATTACTATCAATTTTAATCTTCCAAAATCGCAAAATCAAAAAATTCAATTTTTAATCTAAGCCAAGAAAAATTATGAAAATTAAAAAAAAAAAAAAAATTCCACCTTCGCCATGGGTAAGGATTGTACCCACCAAATATAAAACAAATCAAATAATAGCAACTATGATTGGTCGATTTTATATGGAATGTCCCCTTAATAGAAAATGCATAACTCTTTAACGATAGCTCGAAGAAACCTAAAATTTTACAGAAAACTACTTTCGCGTTTGAAAGAAAAGTTTATGTCAATTTTACTTATTTTTCGCCTATTTTAAACTTTATTAACAGTTCTTAATACTTTATTGGTTATATTTCATAAGAAGTAGTCTAAGGATTATAACAAAAACAGTTTCGAAGAAAAGTACCCATATTTAACCAATTCCTAGGGAGAAAATAATTAAAAAATTGCTTTAAACAATAAAAAAATGCTTAAAATAACTAAACCTCTTTATAAAACAAATTACTCAAAAAATCACGACACCCCCCCGACTTCTATACAGGGTTTTATTTTGTAAATTTTACTAACATTTTGCTCAGCTTTATTTGTGCAATTCGATTGCTCCATGAAAATTTCTGGAGTGACCATTTAAAAACTGTGCTTGCGACTGCTAAATACAAAATTTTAATTGGTTTATTACTTTAGCAGAAAAGGACAGTCACTACCTTTTTCTTACAATTTTCTGATAATATTTATTTTTTTTCTAATTAAATTAGTTTATACATATTAATTAAGAATCTTCCGAGGAATCTTCGTTGTTTTAAAATAAATTCATAAAGTTTCTTAAAATACCTCTGGATAAAATGGTTCTTTTTTTTTTAGGCAGGCGTTGAATTTGTTTTGCTCTTATGACAATCATTTTTTTTGACGTTATTAAAAATAAGAACACAGAAAAGTTTTAAATCTGTACCACACTTACCTAAGATAATTAATAAAAAAAGACTAAATTAGCCGACTATGTTAGGAAAACTTATTAAATTAATTAAATTGATTATGAAGCAATATGGTAAGGTTTATTAAATGTAAAAAATGATTTGTACGTAAAAAAATCCAGATTTTCCGAAAAAAAATAATTATTAACATAAAAATCGATAAGTATGATAGTTACTGTCATTTTCTGCAAAACCAGTAGAGCAATTAAAATATTGTATTTACCAGTCGCAAGCACAGTTCTTAAATGGTCACTTTTTTCATGAAAATCGAATTGCACATAGCTGAGCAAAACGCTAGTAAAGTCTACAAAATAACACCCTGTATAAATAACTCACAAAAATCATGGCGCAGGGGGCGAAAAGAGAAAATTATTAAAAAATTGCTTTAAATTAAAACATGCTTAAAATAAGTATCCTTAAAAAACAAATAACTCAAAAAAAGGACGACTTCTAAGAAGAGACTTTTGATACGCGACAGCGGTTAATTTATTATTATTTTTTAGCATTTTTTTGTCATTTTAAAGTAATTTTGGTAAAAAAATATTCAAAATTGACTAGTGTATGCTATACGGGGTAATTGTTCCGTATAGCGTACAACCCTTTTTATTTTTTTTAACAATTAAAAATAAAAAATGTTGGTACGCGACACCGGTTTATCCTCGGGTTTATCCTTTTTTAGCAGATTTAAGTCAGTTTAGAACAATTTTGAAGAAATAATACAAATTGACTAGTGTAGATTACCGGACAATTACCACGGGGTGTTAGTTCCGTATAGCGTACACTAGTCAATTTTAATTATTTTTAAATATTTACTTTGGTCCTCTTCGGAAGCAATAGCTTCTGAGGACGAGGTAAAACTTTCGTATTCCCCTTGGATTTTTTCAGGTAATTGTGGCGTGTCGTTGTTGTTCAGTAGACTTGTTGCCACCTTTTCTGACTCAACAAGTTGTGCTTTTAGATCATAGGCTATTTTAAGTGAGCTTACGCAAACGTTGCATATTTCTTGGGAATAAAGTTTGGATTCGTGTAACTGGAAGCATACAAATGTTTAAAAAATACCCCTATTTGAAGATGTAAAAACTTACCTTTAGGCCCATAACATTCTCCAAAGCAGTGAAAATCGAAATAGGATTATCAGGACCAAATAATTTTTCATGTATGGATAACATTGTGCCTGCGCCACTTGTACCTCGGCATATTCTGCAAACGTCAGGAAGTTCATACATTTCTTGATAAATCGTTGGCAATTCAAACTTGTTATCATCCAGCACTGGTTTCCCCGCTTTTTAACTTGTTTGTTTTAAAATAATATTAGTAAACGCAAACTACAAACAGTTTTATTAACAACTAAATCAAAAAAACTAGAATGGGTAGAAGTCGGAATGGGTAGAAGTCGGAATGGGTAGAAGTCGAAACGCGTAGAAGTTACTCTTCGCAAATAAGTAGCTCGAGTAGAATTCGGAAACGGTAGAAGTGTAGTATTATATTTTTCAAATCAAAGCTAAATCATTTTTATATATAATTGCTACACATTCTATGGTATACTCTTCGCAAGAAAACTATTATAGAATAATTAATAATTTTTTATAAAAAAAAAATTACGCAAATAAAATCTGCGAAGAGTGTAAACTATTAACAGAAAACACGAAGAATTTAGTTAACTAAGAGGATAAACGTCAGTTCTGACGTTTAAGATATTTGAGGTTATTTGTTCTGACAGCTGGGTTTGTTTCTTTGTTTGAAATATTTTTGGCATGGCCTTCTGGACCGACCGTGACGCGTTTTGAACTTAGAAGTTTTTTGCTACCAAAATCTTTTAGTTTTTGTATTTTTAACCTTACTGGCTAATTTTACAAAAAATGAAGTAACATTTTCAATAGAAAATTAAATTTTTATTAATTTTTTAAAGAATATTTTTTTTTGTAAATTAAATAATAACGGAGCTAGGAGGTTTTTTTGTGCTAGGGGGTAATTGGGGGGTCGGACAAAAAAACTAAAAAATACTTTTTGGTGAAGAATTAAATTGTCTATATTTTATGTCGAATATTTTTTTTTTGCAAATTCAATAATAGTCGAGCTACGATTTTTTTTTCATTTGGGGGGCTGAAAAGGGGGCTTTGCAGTTCTCGGATTTACGTCAAAAACAATAGGGTTCTTCCTCTTATAGGGATCGATTTTTCCTTAAAATTTGAGTCGGATTGGAGTTTTGGTTCTTAAGATAGCGTGTTTACAAGAAACGTGACATCCCACAGACCGACCGACCGACCGACCGACGGACGGACAAAAAATGAAAATCTTAAAAAGTCATGAAACGCACGAATCTGCAAAAATTTTTGCTCTACGACGAAAATTGACGATTTTAGGATTTTCTGATCGATTGCAATATACTCTTGTGAAGAGTATAATAACAGCAATGTACAGTTGTAACAACGTAAAGTGAATTAAATTCTAGTGATTTTTATTCCGCACTGTTGGCAACATTGGTATGGTAATGCTGCAATCAAACCATTTTGTGGTTGTTCCTCCATTTAACAGGTGTCGCTACGTTACCTACTATTTTCGGATATATTTTGCCAGTCGCACGAAATAAAAGTTGCGTGATTATTTTTAAACTAAACTGCTCCAACAAAGTTAGGGATATGGTTGTTTGTCAACGTTCCTAAAGTTCTAAAAAGAAAATTTTTCTTTTAAAATAACAAATAAAAAAAAACAAATCTTACCATAAAGTTTTTATTCTATTTTATTGAGAGTTTAATATTTTTTTGGACTTGTATTAAAATGTGGATTTTTCGAATTTTATAATCGGTTTACAAAATTATTCTAGTCGTTTTTAAAACTAGGCTTACTGTCTTGTTTTATTTTTAGGAAGGTCTAGAAGCCAATAGAATACTCTGGATAATTGGGACCGGACGTCTCTAGTTGATATGGTCAATTTCTTTAACGTTAGTCAAATTGTTAATCGTTCTTTTGATAACAGTAAATTTAAAACAGAAGCTACTTCTAGAAGTCCTAAAAGTTGTAAATCAGGCGCTGCAACCAGTACCAGAATGATACCTTACAGATTAAGTTCGGAGAAATCCTTTGAGTCTGTGTAGGTCCTTGCGGGAACGGCTTCCGAATGCTGATGGTGCTTCTGAACCCATTTTAACGGTAAAAAAACGTCTTCACGAAGTCAATGTGAGATCTAGGCAATTTTTAAGAAGAGTTCCTTTAACCCCAGATTACAAACAAAAACCATTGGAAGGGGAAAAGAAAAGAGTATATCGACATGAAAAGTGGCAATCGGTACTGCTTACAATCGATTTCAGATTTGGTAGATTTTCTGCTAGTCGTCATGTACGAGTTAGGAATCGTGATCATACTTAGAAATCTGCTGCATCTGGATTCCCCTGTAATCAGTACAGATTCCCACTTTTCATGCCAATATACTCTTTTCTTTTCCCCTTCCGATAGTTTTTGTTTGTGATCTGGGGTTAACGGAACTTTTCTTAAAAATTGCCTAGATCTTACATTGACTTCGTGAAGACCTTTTTTTACCGTTAAAATGGGTTCAGAAGCACCATCAGCATTCGGAAGCCGTTCCCGCAAGGACCTACACAGACTCAAGGGCTTTCTCCGAACTTAATCTGTAAGGTATCATTCTGGTACTGATTTACAACTTTTAGGACTTCTAGAAGTAGCTTCTGTTTTAAATTGACGTTATCAAAAGAAAGATTAAAAATTTGACTAACGTTAAAGAAATTGACCATATCAACCAGAGTCGTCCGGTCCCAATCATCCAGAGTATTCTATTGGCTTCTAGACCTTCCTAAAAATTAAACAAGACAGTAAGCCTACTTTTAAAAACGACTAGAATAATTTTGTGAACCGATTATAAAATTCGAAATATTTACATTTTGATCAAAGGCCAAAAAATTATTGAACCCTTAATAAAATTTAAAAAAAAGTTCATGGTAAGATTTGTTTTTTTTTTATTTGTTATTTAAAAAGAAAAAAATTCCTTCTAAAACATTAAGAAAGTTGACAAACAACTATTCCTTAATTTTCTTTGAGCAGTTTTTTGTAAGTAAAAAAGTTATAATAGTTATCGCACAAAACTTAACTTTCCTGTATAACCCTCGTGAGTCCCGAACCATGGGAGATATCCGAATGCGATTTGCACCAATCATTGATTATAACAAAAAACGTTTTGAGGAAAAGTATCCATGTTTAGCTTTAAGGAAAAACTTGCGTAATTTTTATTTTTTTTGAATATTTTTCGCCGGTAAATTTCTAGAAAAAATAAATTTCCCCGCCTCTGACTACACATAATCGATTGGCATAGATTTTAACCGGTTGCCAAAACTTATTACTTTTTCGATTTCTATAGCACTTTTTATTTCTACAGGGTGTCCGCGATCAATGTGCTTTTTTTTAATGGGAAAAATCCAAGACATTTTTTAAAAACACTTTTTTAAAAAAGTGCCCTTCTTCGGAAATAATGGTCTTTAAACAGATAGACTAAAAACACTTAATCGTAAATATTTACCAAACGATTTGTCCAACCATCATGATAATTGTACTATCAATAAACGTAATAAAAACGGTCATTT
This sequence comes from Cartodere bifasciata, assembly GCA_963920755.1. Taxonomy (NCBI): domain Eukaryota; kingdom Metazoa; phylum Arthropoda; class Insecta; order Coleoptera; family Latridiidae; genus Cartodere; species Cartodere bifasciata. The sequence continues at coordinate 295,717 of OY987201.1, read as the reverse complement.
TAAACCCCATAGAATGAGGGTCCCCTTTAAAATGGGTTAAACATTGGTAGTGTTGATAAAAACTGCATGTAATTTCTTTACCTTTGAGAATTTTTTAATTTTCTTTATTTTTTTAAATACCCCCAATTCAAGTAAAAACTTTTTTACCACTTAAAATTTCTGAGAAAGTGTACCATTTACGAATAAACTACCAAAAACACCTTTGATGTACCCCATATTTTTGCATAAAACTAGACTTTCTTTTGAAATTTGTATGTCACTTACCACTGTCACTACATTGAAGTAAGTTTTTTGTCAAGTCAACGCAAAATATAGGGTACATTGAAAGAATTTTTGGCAGTTAATTAATAAACGGTGCAGTTTTTCAGAAATTTCAAGTGGTAAAAAAGTTTTTACTAAATTGGGGTATTAAAAAAATAATTAAAATTACAAAATTCTCAAAGGTAAAGAAATTACATGCAGTTTTTATCAACACTACCAATGTTTAACCCATTTTAAAGGGGGCCCCAAATTTCAAAATGGGTTTAAAATGACCGTTTTTATTACCTTTATTGATAGTACAATTATCATGATGGTTGGACAAATCGTTTGAAAAATATTTCCGATTAAGTGTTTGTAGTCTACCTGTTTAAAGGCCATTATTTCCGAAGGGGGCACTTTTTTAAAAAACTGTTTTTAAATAATGTCTTGGATTTTTCCCAGATATCTCCTATTAAAAAAAAGCACATTGATCGCGATCGCGAACACCCTGTGTATGATGGTGCATTTTTTATTTTATTAAAAAAAACTCAAAACTTATTTTTTTTGTAAACGGGTGGGGATACAAAAAAATTACTAGATGCTTTTTCATAGGAAAAAATACAATCCTTAATTCTACTAAGGATATTTTTTTTCGGAAAATTAATTTTAACCGAAATATAAATTTTTTAAAACTTTGAAGGTTGTTTCTACCCTCTATTACTTGTTTTTTTTTTTTAATAATGGTGTTCTTCTCTCAAACGAGATTAATTTTTGCACCTAATCTTAAGTCAATTGAATTAAAACAGTTCTTTAGTTATCGTGTTACCAAGTTTCGTTAGAGACAGATAAACAAAAAATAAAAGTCTTAAAAAATCATAAAACGAATGAATCTGCAAATTTTTTTCTCTAGGATGAATAGAGAAGGTCCGACCAAATGCAATATACTCTTCGACTTTGTCTGCGAAGAGTATAATACAGGGTCTCCACCGAGTAGCGGGGTGGGCTCTAGCGCCTAACATACTTAATCAATTTTTGTAAATTTTGTTTTGTGCTACCTACTCATTACTGGCCACATTTTAAAAATAGTTTCATTTACACAGGGTGTTCTTATTTTCAGCAAATCATCTAACACCTATATTTTTAAATACAATGCCCCCCTTTTTTTTTGGCTTTTTAAAAACCTTTCAAGAGGCTTCGTACAATAGTGTAAGTTTGCCTTACCAAAAGTTCTTGGTCTTTAAAAGATTTTGAAAATTCTAATATTTTAAGAATATTCAATACATAGGAAGTGACACCGTATCTCAGGAACAAAATGACCTTTTGGGATTAAATTTTAACCATACCTTTTCCATGGGTGTAAAAATCTTTTATAAAAAAAATCTGGTTGATATCTGCCTTAGGGATATTTTTAAAAAATTGTAAAGTTTAGAAATTTCAAACTTGTTTTTCGTGATTTTCTTAAATGGGACACCTCATATTTTTTTTCTTTTATTTACTCAAGTTTATTGTATCTTCTAATAACTGTGGGTTTTTTATTTTAAATTATTCGGTTTCAAAATTACCAACAACAAAGTTATAAAATATCCGCTATGGCCCATCTTACCACTCTTAAAATTCTTAAAATTTAAACAATTTGAATTATAAAATCATTTTATTACATAAAACATTAAGAACTTATTTTGTTTCGTTATAAAAACTTTGAATTTATAAAAAAATGTAAAATAGAACTTTGTCAACTTTTAGAATAAATAAACCCACAGTTATTAGAAGATACAATAAATTTTAGTAAAAAAAGAAATAAAAGAAGAAGAAAAAAGAAAAAGAATATGGGGTGTCCCATTTGGGAAAAGCACAAAAAACAAGTTTGAAATTTCTATACTTTACAATTATTTTAAAAAATTCCTGAGGCAGATATCAGTCAGATTTTTAGACCCATGGAGAAGGTATGGTTAAAATTTAATCCCAAAAGATTATTTTGTGTCTGTGTCACTTCGTAGGTATTAAATATTCTTAAAATATTAGAATTTTCAAAAACTTTTAAAGCAAACTTTCACTTTTGTACTAAGCCTTTTGAAAGGTTTTTAAAAAGCCAAAAAAAAAAAAGGGGGCATTGCATTTAAAAATATAGGTGTTAGATGGTTAGCTGAAAATCAGAACACCCTGTGCAAATTAAAGTTATTTAACCAGTAAGTGTGTTAATAAAGGTGATTAATAAACGAGCGGTTTTAACAAGCGAGCGATCCGCGAGCTTGTTAATAAGTGAGTTTATTAATCGCCATTTAACATACGAACTGGTTAGAATGTTTTTTCGCACTTCGTACATTATTATTTAATAAAATAAAAACAGTTATGTTACCAACTGGCACAAACAATGCGTCAGCCAATCAACATTATTAAAGTTGAAGAAAAAGAAAAACAGATACCAAACTTTTGTTAATTATGATTATAAAATAAATGTTATTTCCTTAAATGTGGTAAAAGGGCCTGCTTCTCTTTCAATACAACGGTAAATAATGAATTTCTTTTGGTTTTTGTTGCTTAAACCGTAATTAAAGCTAATTTAACATTTGTTATTTAGGAACATAGATAGTCGTCGTCGCTATGCATTAATAGGGGTCATTAATCAACGATTTGGAGTGCGTTAATGAATGTCTTTAATAAACTAAGTGCGACAAACTATTTTTAAAATGTGGCCAGTTATGAGTAGGTAGCACAAAAAAAAAGTTACAAATATTGATCAAGTATTTTAGGCGCTAGAGCCCACCTCGCTACTCGGTGGACACCCTGTATATAAGTTAAGCAACTAAAATATTGTGGCTTCCAACAAAGCTACTTACCAATGGTTATCGCAGTTTTCCGATGTTTAGGATTTAAGTTTCGTGCACCCGTTTTTTCGTTGCTGACATGGTCATTTATATCATCTGGAACGTCGCTTATTTCACCTTTCTCCTTTTTTATAATAATGGGGTCCTTTTTCACTTTTATTTCAGGTATTTGTTCAATGCCGTTCAGTATATTTGTTACCGAATTTTCTGTCTTAACAAGTTTTGTTTTTAAATCATAGGTTATTTTAAGTGAACTAATGCAAACGTTGCATATTACTTGGGAACAACCGTTTGATTTGTTTAACTGGAAGAATACACATAAATTTTAAAATACCCCCTTTTGGAGATGTTAAGACTTTCGCGTTTCAAATTCACAAATCTTCGAATCTGTGCTCCTAGAAACTCGTATAAGGCATCTCCGTTGAGCTCCCGCAAATTCTACTAAGTAGCACATCTACATGAGGGCCCCATCGTATATTAAAACTAAGCGTAGTTTTGAAAATTACAAAAATGGAGCTACAAACGTATTATGGTTTCATTTAAATCGGTTATTTCTTTGTATCGAAAATCTGACTTCAAAAATTATTATACTATTTTTGATTTTTTTTTCGACTTTGGATACATTATTTTGGTTTATATACATTACGTGGTCTATGCCAAACCATAATACGTTTATTTACCATGGTTTTTTTAAGCTTGTAAATGATTAAAATTGCAACTTACGTTTTTCCCTAATATAGATGTGCTTGTTCAAAGATTTAAATGTACAAAGAAAAACACCAAATGTACAATTTTACCATATTTTTATTATTTCTTGCACTTAGTACCACTTCTATGTATCACAAACATTATCCTACATATGTTTAATCATAGTTATTGATGTATTACCCCGTATTTTTACATATTTTGTTGAAATTTCAAAAATAACTGACATTCAGGAAGATGATTTTTTACGAACTTTTGAGTGCACAGAACATCATTTATGAATTTGAAACGCAAGTCTTAAAACTTACCTTTAGGGCCATAACATCCTCTAAAGCATTGAAAATCGAGATAGGATTATCTAGACTAAACTTCTCATGTAAGGATATCATTTGGACCCTTTTACTTCGACATACTCTGCAAACGTCCATGTTTTCAAAGATTTTTTGATAAATGGTTGGCAATTCAAACTTTTAATCACCTAGCACTGGGTTACTTTGGTTTAATTTCTTTGTATTTTTAGGTAATATCAGTAAACGCAAACTACAAATAGTTTTAAAACCACTTTCATCAAAATAATTACAGCATGGCCGCATTTATACCAACGAAACGAAAAGTATGTTAACTGCTCTAAAATAGTGACTTTATTTCGCAACTATTGGCAACATTGGTAATGCTGCAACCAAACCATTAGTAGTTGTGCCTCCACTCAACAGGTGTCGCTGCGGTACCTATTATTTTTCCGCACCGTGGAACAAAAATCACGAATTCAATTTACTTTACGTGCTAAATAAATGTGGTTTTTTTAACTCTTTGCGGTTTGCTTAAACTTAAAGTAATTAAAAAAGAAATTAAACCAAAACAACTTAGTGCTAAATGATGATAGGCCAAGTACCTCGGTGCCTAAGCAAAATTAATCTGCATTTTGAGATACAAACATGAAATTTGAAACATATGCTTCTTAGACCATTTAAAAAAGATTTGAATATTGAACCCCTCTGAGAAAGTTCCAGGAGCCCCCAAAGGGCCCCTTTTTATTTAAAATTTAAAGAATTTTTTTTTAAATAACTTTTTAAGATAAATGTGTAAAAATCAGACAGATAATAACTTATATGCTAATTTTTGACTCCATATTTTTTTTGTGAAATAAAATCATCACAGAGCCCCCAAATGCTTCCAATTTATAATTTTTTACTTATTTAAAAAAAAATATGCAAAAATAATTCTTGATTATATGACTTTAAATTAATTTTTTTTAATAGGTAAAAAATTATAAATTGGAGCATTTGGGGGCCCTGTGATGATTTTATTTCACAAAAACAAATATGGAGTTAAAAATTAGCATATAAGTTATTATATTTAGCATTTATCATTTTCTTGCACCGCAACAATTAGTCTCTTTTTGTATTTCGGCGGTTTTTTTTCCTTTTTTTTTGGGATAAACTTCTGGGCAGGTTTTTTTATTCTTGCGCATTTGATAAAACTAAATTTAAATATACAGACTGTGCCCGTTCTAAGTAATGAAATGCAACTTAGTTATTTTAAAGGGAGTGACTAGAGAGCCTACCGGTAGGTCCTCTAGTCTGAAGGCTAAAGAGCCGACCGGTCGGCTCTCTAGTGTTTTAGCGCTAAAGAGCCTACCGGTCGGCTCTTTAGCCTTGAGGCTACAGAACCAACCATTTTATTACACTAGTTACCATCTTCTTTGTGAATTTTGAAGTTAATATTATTATTTTGCATATGAATCAGTTTTTACATTTTCGTTACCTAAATTTTACCGCGTAAAATGTTTCACAAACAATTTAATTATAAGTTAATAAGTTTTTTAGCATAGTCGGGCAAATTTAGTCTTTTTGTCTATTAATTTACATTTTTTTTATTTGGTAAATGTGCTTTTGGTGGATATATTAAATCCTTATGTGTTCTTATTGTCCTCCTGATGAACGATGAAAGTCCTGGTTTTTTATGTTATAATTATACTTTTCACTCTTTAATGTAATTATGCATGTTGGTATTTGTATATTTTTATCATTTATTATAGTCAATTTGCCAAATAAAGTTTACTTTAATTAACAACGTTAAAAATTTTTAAAAAGAAGAATCATATCAGCTAAGAGTAAGGGAATATTTCGAATTTCTTTTATATTGTTAAACAACGGTAGGTAAAGTTTAGTTAAAATATTAAAACTGTAAATGTAAATTAATAATCTAGACGTTATGACAAAAAAATAAATACGGAAATACTTTTAAGATAACTTAAAAATGCAATAAAATAATACTTTACTTAAGGTTTGGTGAGTCCATACCCTTAAGAATTAAGAAAAACTTCCTTAATAACTTGGCTGTTTGTTGTAAATCTTAGATTCTACCATTTTATATAAATAATGCACAAAAAATATGGTAACTGTGATTTTTTGCGAAACCAGTACACCGATTAAAATTTTATTTTTAATAGTCGTAAGCACACACAATGATATTATTATGTTGTTCTAATTTTTTTTTATGAAATTTGGTCTGCCCGTAACTGAAGAAAACTCTAGAAATGCCTGTATATATATTTTTTTATTTTGACTTTTAATTTATTTTTTAAATTTGAATTTAAATAATCACGGTTAACAACTTAAACTTTAAAAGTTAATTACTTAAAGAGTAAGCAAACTAAAATGGTAGGTTCTGTAGTCAAGGGCTAAAGAGTCGGTAGGCTCTGTAATATCGGCTACAACACCTACCGGTAGGCTCTTTAGCACTTAAAGACTAGAGAGCCGACCGGTCGGCTCTTTAGTCTTCGGGCTAGAGGACCTACCGGTAGGCTCTCTAGTCACTCCCTATTTTAAATGGAACTTCAAATCTATGATGAATTTGGAGTTTAATGATATAGGTTTTGCACTACTACCATTCACCCGCAAAAAGGTTGTCAAACGCAGAAATATACCTTAATTATTATAAGGTATTTAACGCTTATGGGTATCTTTTTTGCTGGATTTGACACGAATGATTTTGTTTATGAAATCCAAAGTATTTTTAAAAAATTAGCGGTCTTTTTTTGGAAATTAAAGATACTTTCCAAGGGTTGAAGGGATTTTTGAAGAATTAAAAGTATTTTGAGAGAATTGAGGGTATTTTCGAAAAATTAAAGGTATTTTTAAAAAGTTAAAGGCATTTAAAAAAAAATGAAAAATTTTTGAGACATTTTTAAAAGTGTAAAGCATTTTTTTTTAAAACACGAAGAAGTTTTTTGGTAAATTTGAGGTATTTCTTTTTTCTATAAACAATTATTATTTTTTTGTCAAATCCAGCCAAAAAAGAAGCACATAATCGGTAGATAAAGTAATCAAAGTGAATTTTTAAGGTTTAACAACCTTTTTTCAGGCAAAGGGTAATTCAAAAGCCATATTATTGAACTGCGAATTTGTCATAGATTTGGAAAAAAAATTAAAAAATAGGGTGTCCCATTTAAAATAGCAAAGTTGCATTTCATTACTTAGAACTGACACTTGCACAACCTATACAAGTTCATAAATCATTATAACGATGTCATACACACTTTTTTTGTATTTGAATTTTCAAAAAATAAATTATTTTATCGGTAAGATACGTTTAATACGAATAAAAAATTATACCACATTCTACTTTTTGAAATATGTTTGCAATTTTTTTTCTTCTTGAAAACATAAAACTATTATAAATAAACTAGCGTAAACAAAATAAACTAGAATTGGCCCCACAATCGGACACTGGGCTCCCTTTTTGGAGCATCGGGCCCCATTTTTGGGGCTTTTTGAAATATTTTTGCAATTTTTTTTTCTTGAAAACTTAAAATTATTATAAACTAGCGTAAACAAAAAAAATATTTAAATTTGCCCGATAGTAGGACACTGACCCCCCTTTTGGGGCACCAGACTTTAAATGATGACAATGATGAACTTTTTCTGTAATAAAATCTTCAAACGCCTAGTATTCTCTTCTTTACAAAAAAAAAGATATGTGAGCCTCAAAAAGGGGGCCCAGTGTCCTATTGTGGGGCGTTTCTAGTTTTTTTTTTGTTTACGCTAGTTTATAAGAGTGTTAAGTTTTCAAGAAAAAAAAAATTGCAAAAAGATTTCAAAAAGCAGAATGCAACATGAAAAAATAAAATGTGAATAATTTTGAAAATGGGTTGGTTTTTAAAAAAAAAATGTGGTATAATTTTTTCTTCGTATTAAACGTATCTTACCGATAAAATAATTTATTTTTTGAAAATTCAAATACAAAAAAAGTTATGCCCCAAGAGGTGTCCCATTTTGAGGTTATGGAATAAATCTATGGGTTTCTCTTTACGACCATTGTGTCGATCATAAAAAGTAAGACAATTATACCAAATTTTGTTTTTCTATGTTGTTTCATTTAATAGTAATAAAAAAAAAACATAAAAATTTTGGTTTTGGAAAACGGCCTGTATCTTGAAAACGGTGCACTTTTGGATACAGGTAAATGGGCCTTAATCGAACTATTTTTGGGTAAGAAATCTCGGGTTAAATTATTGAAACTGCTTTCGGAAACATCCTGTATACTTAAATTTAATTTCATTAAATGCGCAAGAAAAAGTTAGGAACCCAAAAAAAAAATCATTTTATATATATATTTAGATAAACCTATACCTAATTGACATTAATCTTTTAAGTCATTCCTCAACTGGCGTAAAACAATTATTTTTTTTATATTGTTACGAGTAACATTTTTAGTTAATTTGCAATAGTACATTTGAGTACGACTTGGCAACAGTTTTGCTATCTATTCTAGGTACTAGCGCTTCCTTGTAGTAAAAATGACTGACAAGAGTAGTAGAGTAGCTTCTTTAATTATAGTACAGTCAATCTGTTTAATTCATCACGGTGGAACTGCACCAAATTTGGAAATAGATGTCAAATGAGGTTTTAAAAAGATTTTTATAAAATAAAAATCTCTGAAAAAATTCCTTCACCCCCTAAATAGCCCCCAAGAAGTTATAACCTAAAACTATTAGGGGGGTGAAGGAATTTTTTTAGAGATTTTTATACTCCTCGCAGACAAAGTCAAAAACGAGGAGTATATTGTGATTGTTTTGAAAATTCTAAAATCGTCAAAAATCATCCTAGAGCAAAAATTCTTGCAGATTCGTGCGTTTCATCGAATTTTGAACAACTTTCAAAAAATCCGTCCGTCTGTCCGTCCGTCTGTCACGTTTTTTGTAGACACTCTAACTTAAGAACCAAAGGTCCCATCAAGTTCAAATTTTCAGGAAAAATCGTTCTTATTAAAATCTAGGTCAAGTTCGTTGTTGGTAAAAATCGGGTCATAAAAAAGGGGGCTCCTGGGCCCCCCAACTGGAGAAAAAATTATATTTTACTTATTATACAATTTACAGAATTTTTATTTTGATAATATTAAAACCCTGTTAATTCTTTACAAAAAGTATATTTAATTTTTTTTCGTCCGGCCCCACCTAGGCCCCCCATTTAAAAAAAACGGCGTATCTTCGTTATTTATCAATTCACAAAAAAAAGTCAAGTCATAGAAATGAAAGAAAATTAAATTCTGTGTTAAAAAGTATTTTTGTTTTTTTTTTTCGTCAAATTTTTAAGACAAAAAAGGCCAAAAGAAAGGTTTTTAGTGATGAAAAAGTTCTAAGTCACGTAAGTCTAGGCCCAGTCAAGGTGGCTTTGCAAAAAAAATCAAAACAAAAGCATCTTTCTAAAGCCTATTTAAATCATAAACGTCAGTGTCAGAATTAATATTTATTTATTTATGCTCTTCGCTAATAAATCTTTTTTTTTATAGAACAGTTAATAGTTTAACCTCTTCGCAGATTTTTTTTATAAAAATAAAAAAATTATTTTTTAATTTTATTATTCTCTGACTACCTACTGCGAGGAGTATCCTATTAAATGTCGACATTTTATAAAAAAAACTAACAGGCTCACTGATCTAACCTATTCACTGACCTAACCTATCCACTGACCTAACCCGCTCTAGTTTTTTTATAATTTTTTTTTAAAACCACATTTGACATCTATTTCCAAAATTTGGTGCAATTCCACCGTGATGAATTAAAGGGGGCCCTTTGGGGGGCCATAACTCCGTTTCTGCAATAGGTAGATATACGCCAATTTGGGGTTTTACTCTTTGGACATCCAGTTACATCATATAAAAAAGGCGGCCCTACCAGGAATTTTGTCGATGTCCACATACGGATTGACTGTACTATTATGATCTGCAAAAGGCAGTCTTCCCTGGCGATTAAGAGTGGTACCACCTCTAGCTTGGGGGGCTCAATGTGGGGCCCTTCTAGTTAATTAAAAATGTAAGTACCATTTTTATTAACTGTTTTTATTTTGTTTAAAACAATGCCGAAAATAAATTGTTTTAACTTCATTTATCTTTTTTTTTATTTTTTGTGCCCAAAAAATACTTAGTGACTGTATTATTAAGAAAAAGTCAACAAAGAGACCAAACTACATATTAACTTTCTTTTTGACATTTTTTTTATTAGCAAAAAGCATAACAGCTCTGACTGATGTTTAGAATTTAAATTTGGTTTTAGAAAGATGCTGTTTTTCAAATGTTTTTATAAAGCCACCTAGACCAAGCCTAGACTTATAATACTCTTTTATTACTAAAAATCCTAATCCTTATTTTGGCCTTTTTATGTTCTAATAACTTGACAGAAAAAAACAAAAAATACTTTTAAGTACAGAATAAAATTTTCATTATTTTTATAATAAAAAAATTTCGTAGATTAAAAACTAACGAAGATATGGCTAGATTATATTTTTAATAAGAACGATTTTTGCTAAAAATGTGAACTTGATTGGACTTTTCGTTCTCAAGTTAGCGTCTCCAAAAAACGTGACGGACGGGTTTTTTGAAAATTGTTCAAAATTTGATGAAACGCACGAATCTGCAAGAATTCGCTTTACGACGATTTATGAAGATTTTAGAATTTTAAAAACAATTACAATATTCTTCTCGTTTTTAACTCTGTCTGTCACGGTGATCCTGAACAGGGCCGAAAGTTTGGCAAAAATATCGCCAAAAACTGATTGCATATTCTGATAGAACAACTATTAGGGATTAAAAAAATGTAAACATTAAAATCCTAGCTGATCCTATACTCAAAAAAATAAAGAAACTAAATTTAATTGATGTTATAAAACTAAAATATTTTATTTATAAAAATGATAACATGATGAACAATACTAATGACAATTCTTAGTGTAAATACAATAAAAATACTAAAAAAGCAATATTAAGTGCTAAATAAATTTGTACTATATTTTGGGTTATTTAAATTGTTAGTTTTAAATTTGACTCAAAAATTTTTAAACTACCAATGTACCAATTCCCCCTAAAGTGCTTTCTAAAAATTTTAAGTAATAGCTATTACACGCATCAGTTTCATATGACCTTTAATTGTCAAAATTTTGAGTTTAGGATCAGCTAGGATTTTAATGTTTACATTTTTTTAATCCTTAATAGATGTACTATCAGGAGATGCAATTAGTTTTTAGCGACATTTTTGCCAAACTTTTCGCCCTGTTCAGGATCACCGTGCTGTGAGGAGTATAATAATGTCATCAATAACTACAAATTGTTGGCATAATTTTTACTTTAAAATTTCAAAATGACTCTTTCAATTTTGTTGAGAGACAAAAGAACACGTTAAAATATTACACCCACAATCTTTTTTAAAAAAATATATTTGATTTTAAAAAAACATACATTATTGTCTATTACAAATAGTAAAAACTTCCTCTAAACCCCAGTGACCCTAGTGAAAATCGCATTTCACCTCGGAATTTCTTCCGGCAAGCTGTATTTTTGCATACACCTTCATTTTAGCATTATAAAAGTTGTCTTAAAAGTCACCGTGCTGAGCACGTCGGCGTCACGAGATATTTGGGCCCAAAGGTAGCAAAAAACTGTTTTTGGCCAATAACTTTTTTTCTTGGCGTCTAATGCTATTTGGAGTTATTACCCAAATTATTAGGCTTAAAATTTTCCACCATCTGGATTTTGGTTGAAACTTGTACGATAAACCCTTATTGAGTTAGGGGGCGTAGACTAAAGCCGGTGCCCCATTTTTTGGCATGGTCCTAAAATGATGGCATTTAATGATGAAAAGATTTTCTTTGAAAAATGTATTTTTTACGATCCATTACACGATTTAAGCAGGAAAAATTTTTGTTTCATCCCTTAAAAGCTAAAAAGAGCCCCCTTTTTTTTTTTAAATAAGAGGGTTTTTTATGAAGCTCTTTTGAGTTAAATAAAGAAATGATGTGTCGTTTCCTGCTAAATGATTATATTTACACTCGACACATCATTTCTTTATTTAACTCAAAAGAGCTTCATAAAAAGCCCTCCTATTTGAAAAAAGAGGGGGGTTCTTTTTAGCTCCTAAGGGATGAAACAAAAAAAAATCCTTCTTAAATCGTGTAATGGTCCCAAAGAATACATTTTTCAAAGAAATTTTTGTATTATTAAATGCCATCATTTTAGGACCATGCCAAAAAATGAGGCACCGGCTTTATGCTAGCTTTACACGCAACTTCTTGCTAGCTTCTAGAAGCTAGCAAGAAGCTGCGTGAAGAGTAGACATTAGTCTACGTCCTTTAACTCAATAAGGGTTTATCGTATAAGTTTGAACCAAAATCCAGATTGTGGAAAATTTTAAGCCTAATAGTTTCGGTAATAACTCCAAATAGCATTAGACGTACAGAAAAAAAGTTATTGACCAAAAACAGTTTTTTGCGACCTTTGGGCCCAAATATCTCGTGACACCGACGTGCTCAGCACGGTGACTTTTAAGACAACTTTTATAATGCTAAAATGAAGGTGTACGCAAAAATTCAGCTTGCTGGAAGAAATTTCGAGGTTGACCCTATACTTGTGCGATTTTCACTGGTATAAATGTATTAATATAAATGTATCTTAAAATTACTAGCGTATACATACATACAGGATTAGTAGAAAGTAACGCTTCTAACGGCGTTAATACTTTTCTTAGAGCCTTAATTTTTTTCAGGACGATCCCTACCTTTTTCTTCCGCATTTAATAAAACTAAATTTAAATATACAGGTTGTGCCATTTCTGGGTAATAAAACGCAACTTTGTTATTTTAAATGGAACACCCCATTTTTTTATTTTTTTTCCAATTCTATGGTAAATTTGGAGTTTAATGATATAGGTATTGCTACTACCCCTAATTCGCAAGAAGGTTGTTAATCGCAAAAATATACATTAATTATTTTAAGGTATTTAACACTCATGGGCATCTTTCTTTGTTGGTTGTGACACAAAGGATTTATTTCATGAATTCCAAGATATTTTTGAAAAATTAGTGGTATTTTTTGGAAATTAAAGTATTCTTAGGAAGATGAAGTGATTTTTGAGGAATCAAAAGTATTTTTGGAGAATTGAAGGTATTTTCTAAAAATTAAAGGTATTTTTGGGAAATTAAAGGTATTTAAAAAAAATAAAAACGTTTAAGACATTTTCAGAAGTGTGAGGCATTTTTTATTGAAGGTGGAGGTGTTTTTTGGAAAATTTTGAGTTTATTTTTTTTCTATTAAAAAATATTATTTAACTGTCAAATCCAACCAAAAGAAAAGCACAAAACCGTTGGATATCTTAAAATAATTAAAGTGTATTTTTAATGTTTGACAACCTTTTTGCAAACAAGGAATAGTAACAAAACCTGTATCATTGAACTGCAAATTCATCGTAGATTTGGAAAAAAAAATAAAAAAATGGGGTGTCCCATTTAAAATTACAAAGTTGAATTTCATTAGTAAAAACGAGCACAACCTGTATATTTAAATTTAGTTTCATCAAATGCGCAAGAAAAAGTTAAGAATCGACCTGAAACAAATTACGACTCTAGGAAAAGTATTTACGCCGTTAGAAGCGATATGCGTTACTTTCTACTCACCCTGTATAAAATATCAGTACTGAGAAACATGTGGCTATTTCTTAGTATGTACTTTTGGCTTTTCACTGCTATGTGTTAACATATGTTTCTTAAGATTAATTGCTTGTCTACATTTATAGTCACAGTACCAGCAAGTATATGGTTTTTCTCCAGTATGTGTTAACATGTGTCTCTTAAGATTACCTGCTGCTGTACATTTATAATCACAGTGCTGACAAGCGAATGGCTTTTGCCCAGTATGTGTCAACAAATGTCTTTTAAGACAATCTTTTCGTGTACATTTATAATCACAGATCCTGCAAATATATGGTTTTTCTCCAGTATGTGTTAACACATGTATTTTAAGGTGACTTTCTTTACTACATTTATAATTACACTCCTGGCAAGCATAAGGATTTTTTTTAGCATGTGTTAAAATATGTGCCTTAAGAACACTTGCATCCCTAGTTTTATAGTGACACGACTTGCAAGCATGTAGCCTATGTTTTAACATATGTGACTCTAAAGAAAATAAGTCTGTTGTTTTATAAGAACAGTGTGCACAATAACAAAACTTAAGTTTAACATGATTTTTTTTCTTTTCGTGATTCTTAATATGCTTTATTAAACTGCATTTGGTAGCAAAACTTTTAGAACAGCTGGCACAAATAAATTCTGGTGGTTTTTCATCACAAAGATTTCTTTTTAGTGTTTTGGCAGATATGGCATCATCCAACTTACCTGAAACTTTGGCTTTCTTGGGTTTGCTCCCTGTCCCCGAGCTGCCCCCTTTGTCGTGAATCTTCTCGACACTAGTCATACCTACATACATAAAATGAGTTAAAGCTTAAGACTTGGGTTTCAATTTCATAGATCTTCTAATCTGTGCTCCTAGAAGCTCGTATAAGGCATCTCCGTTGAGCTCCCGTCAATTCTACTAAGTAGCACATCTACATGAGGGCCCCATCGTATATAAAAACTAAAAGTAATTTTGAAAACTAGAAAAATAGGGCTACAAACGTATTATGGTTTTGTTTAAATCGGTTATTTCTTTGTGTCAAAAATCTGACTTTAAAAAACAAAAATATTAAAATGGTTTTTGAAGTCAGGTTTTTGGACACAAAGAAATATTCGATTTACAGGGTGTTACCAAATAACTAGGAAAAAATTCAGGGGGAAATTTCTGGACACATTTTAAGTCAAAGAGTTCGTACAAACATGTGTCCGAAAATCCTCCTTTTCTGAGATACAGGGTGCCAAAGTTTCTAAAAAAAACTTTTTTTTTAAGATTACCAGGAAACTAAACCAGATATTTATTTAAAACTTAGCACGGGTAATTTTCTTACCATTAGGCATAAAGTGCGGTAGAAAAAAATAAAAATTACAATTGGAAGGGGCACATTTGCGGGTACCATGGGGGTTGTTCACCCCCAACTTTTTTGTGTGTTACTTTTTGGTATTTTCATAAAATAATTAGAAGCCCTAGAAGATGATCTTTAAAATTAATGTCTTGTTCTTTTTTCTTAAAACCGTTTTCGAGAAAAAAATTCATTGCCCAAAGGCAACAAAATTTCTTTTTTAAGTTTGGCTTTTTTATGTTAATGAAAATAAAACATAGTTAACAATGAAGGGTTAATTAATTTCTTTTTTTTTTTATTATTTGAAATAAATATCTGGTTTAGTTTTAAGTAATCTTAAAATTAAAATTTTTTTTTTAAAAACTTTGACACCCTGTATCTCAGAAACGAAGGATTTTCGGACACATGTTTATATGAACTTTTTTTCTTAAAATGGGTTCAGGAATTACCCTCTGAATTTTTTCCCAGTTATTTGGTAACACCCTGTATATGAAACCATAATACGTTAGCCCTATTTTTCTAGTTTTCATAACTACTATTAGTTTTAATATACGATGGGGCCCTCATGTAGATGTCCTACTTAGTAGAATTGGCGGGAGCTCAACGGAGATGCCTTATACGAGCTTCTAGGAGCACAGATTAGAAGATCTATGAAATTGAAACCCAAGTCTTAACAGGCAAAACATTTAGACAAATGCACGGGCAGTGTCCGCTGGGCGATGTAGTGGTTAAACACTGTGGGAGTGGGTTCGAATTTCACTGCCACTGATGAAGTGTGGCTAGACTAGAGGTGGTTGCAGGTTGGTTGTGTCCGGTGTCCAAACAAAAATTATTCAGGGCAATTTTTGTCGTAATTCTACTTTTAACTAGAGCGGGTTAGGTCATTGGATAGGTTAGATCAGTGAGCATGTTAGAGTTTTTTTTATAAAATTCCGACATTTCATAGGATACTCCTCGCAGTAATCATAAAGTCATTTTTTAAAATTATCAAAAAAAATCTGCGAAGAGGAAGAACTATTAACTCTTCTTTTATAAAAAAAAAAATTATTAGCGAATAACATAAATATCGATTCTGACACTGACGTTTAGGATTTAATTTGGCTTGAAAAAGATGCTTTTGTTTTAAATTTTTTTTGCAAGGCCCCCTTGACCGAGTCTAAACTTACGTGACTTTTTTATCACTAAAAATCTTTCTTTTGGCTTTTCTTGTTTTATAAACTTTCCAAAAAAAAAAGGAAAAAAATACTTTTTAATACAGAATTTTTTCCATTTTTATAGCTTAAGTTTTTTTTTGTAAATTGAAAAATAACGAAGATACGGCTTATTTTTTAATTGGGAGGCTTATGTGGGGTCGCACAAAAAAAACTTAATATACTTTTTGTAAAGAATTAAAAGGGCTTTTATATTACTAGAACAAAAAAATTCTGTAAATTTTATAATTACGAAAATATACATTTTTTTCACTTGGGGGGCTTTGTAGCCCCCTTTGTTTTTATCGGATTTTTTCCAGTAACGAACTTAACCAAGATTTTAATGAAAACGATTTTTCCTGAACATTTGAACATGATAGGAGATTTCGTTCCTAAGTTATCGTGTTTACAAAAAACGTGACAGAGTTCAGACAGACGGATTTTTTGAAATTTGTTCAAAATTCGATGAAACGCACGAATCTGCAAGAATGTTTGCTCTAGGATGATTTTTAACGATTTTAGAATTTTCAAAACAATCACAATATACTCCTCGTTTTTGACTTCGTCTGCGAGGAGTATGATTAATAAAGAATTTTGAACACGTCGATTTTTGATTAAAGAAGGACATAATGTGTCATAAGTTTTGACATCATTCCGTAGGCTGGGGAAGTCTAACGTTAAATTTCTAAAAGAAATGAGGGGTCAGTAAGGCGCTACAAGGAGGTGGAGACTTCTTCACCTTTCGCAAAGTAGGCCTTGCAATTTAATCCAACTGTCAAATAAGACATCTGTCAGTTGATGCAAATGCCAGTGATCGATTTTTTTTTGCGAAAATTATAAATTTCATTTTTATACATTAAAAACTTCTACAAAATTAAAATAAAACTGTTTAATTACAAACATTACCTGTGACTGCAGCTCATACTTGTGAATTTACCAGGATTTCTCTTAAAACTCCGCTTGGATTCCGCGACAGACAATTACCCCTGTTAAGAAATGGTTATTTTACAAAATATAAAAACACAGTGCTTACTTTACGTGCGAAACCAGTTATTCAATATTTATTGAATGTTTTATATTCCTTTTTATTTAAAATAAGCGTTAATTTTGGTAAAACTTTGGCAATTGGTAAGTGTTTAAAAATATTTTTACAAATCTCATTATGTGTGCACGTTTTTTATTAAAAAACTTTCCTTATTTCAATAAATTATTAAAAATCAATGATTACAATTACCTCACTTGCATTTACACGAATATTTTTGTTGTGGATGCACCGGACGATAAAAAAAGCATATTAAAACACTTTGCCCTCAATATTAGTTTCGTCGTAGAATCCAAGCGAAGTTTAGGAGAAATCTTGATAAATTCACAAGGATAAGGTACTGGGACAGGTAAAGATTGTAATTAAACAGTTTAATATTAGTTTTGTAGCTGTTCTTGCTTTATAAAAGTAAATTTAACATAACTCACAAATCTGACAGGTAATTTTTGTGATGACATTTGTATATCACCCAACCTAAAATTTGTTTTTTGACAATTGGACTAAATTACCCAGCCCTCTTGATGAAAATGTTTACCCCAGGGATGTCTCTATCTTTTATTATAGCGATCTTAGGGGTCAGGTGGCAGCTTTTTTGAGTTCTTGTTATTTTCTACACAAATATAAAAAAATAACACGAATTCGAAACGGGAATTACTTGTGCAATAAAAAAGACTCTTCATTAACCCAAACGTTTTATTTTTTTCAAACATCATCAAGGGTGAAAATACAATAGTACATGGTAGGTATCAGTTGTTAAGTAGCCTTAAAAATTATGACAAGGGATTTTTATAGGCGTCTAAAAAGTATTGTCACATTATTAGATTATTAAAAAAAAAATTTGCTAGTTTTTAGTTTACGCATTGTAAGCGTCTGACGCTTTAAACAAATTCCTTTTTTAATACCTATAACTTGACGGGAATTACTTGTATAATAAACACAAGTCATTTTCGTTTTAAATCCGTGTATTCCATTGTGCACTAAGCAACACTATTACCAGAAAAAAATAAATTAATTTTGTCAATTTTTTCTTAATTTATCTTAAGTTAAGTTTTTTTTTTAATTTTTGGCAATTTTTTTATCAAGAGATAGTTTTATAAAAAGCTCATTCTGAAACTAGTGATGGGTTAGGTCAGTGAATAGGTTAGATTAGTGAGCCTGTTAGAGTTTTTTTATAAAATGCCGACATTTAATAGGATACTCCTCGCAGTAATCAGAAAACAATAAAATTAAAATGAACAATAATTTTTTAAAATTACAAAAAAAAATCTGCGAAGAGGTTTAACTTTTCTATAAAAAAAAAGATTTATTAGCGAAAAGCATAAATGCGTAGTAATTCTGTCACTGACGTTTAGGATTTAATTTGGCTTTAGAAAGATGCACTTGTTTTATTTTTTTTTTGCAAAGCCACCTTGACCGAACCTAGACTTATGTGACTTAGAGCTTTTTTATCACTTAAAATCTATTTTTTTGACCTTTTTTTCCTAAAAACTTCGCAAAAAAAAAACAAAAAATATATTTTAATACAGAATTTAATTTTCTTTGATTTTTATGAATTAAGTTTTTTTTGTAAATTAAAAAATAACGAAGATACGGCTTTTTTTTAAATTGGGGGGCTTACGTGGGGCCGGACAAAAAAAACTTAAATATACTTTTAGTAGAGAATTAAAAGGGCTTTAAAGTTACCAGAAAAAAAATTCTGTAAATTTGATAATAACTGAAATATGAATTTTTTCTCACTTGGGGGGTGCCTCAGCCCCCCTTATTATTTTTCCATTTCTTTCAAAAACAATAGGGATCTAGATTTTAATGAGAACGATTTTTCCTGAAAATTTGAACTTGATGGGAACTTTGGTTCGGACGGACGGACGGATTTTTTGAAAGTTGTTCAAAATTCGATGAAACGCACGAATCTGCAAGAATTTTTGCTCTACGACGATTTTTGACGATTTTAGAATTTTCAAAACAATCACAATATACTCCTCGTTTTCGACTTTGTCTGCGAGGAGTATAATAATGGCAACCATCAAAATAAAAATATAGCTGTTTCTTTGGTTTCTTCAATTTTTTAAGTTTCTTAAGACATCAATTTAAAAGAAATTAAAAAATGGCTCTATTTTTGATTCGATGGTGCGACCATTTTTTTAGAAGAAGCTTTTAATAAAGTTAACTTTCTATTAGAACAAAAAAAATTGGTAAAGTAAAACCAAATAATTTATAAAAATTTTAAAAATACGAAAGAATTTTTTTTGACAGGATAAATTTATTTTTCATATTTGTGTGGAAAATAACAAGAACTTTTAAAAAAGGTACTCGACCATTCATTCCATTTAAACATTTGGACCTTAGATTAGGGTATGATTCTGTCAGTGTCAAAACTTCTACAGAGTGATTCAAGAAAAAGTTTATTATTATTGTTCTAAAGTTTTTTTTTATGTCTTGTGACACTTGGCACACGCGACACAAGAAAAAGTTTTCACCCCCATTATTTTATAGACAAATTTATTTTAAAAAAAATGCCGAGACACGTCAATTTTGTTTCAAAGGGGGACACTTAACTAACATATTTTATTTTTTTCTTTAACCACGTACGGGGGTTGACCATTTTGTCAATAATTTTAAATGGCACTACGGGTCAAGTGGGGTCTCATTTTGACACTACAATGTTTCTCTTTTCAAAAGAAAATAAAAAATTTTTGGTGGCGATGTTTTGTAAATTTACATCCCAGATAAATACTTTAAGTTGTTGTTTCAGATTTTTAAGAGCTATATTTAAAGAATTGCGAATTTGTGTACCTGGCAAATAAATTTTCTGGAATACATTATAATAAACATTGACTGCCCCTTAAACATTTTTAATGGTCCTATACCATAAAGAAAGATCTAAAAATTGCAACAAAAAAAAGTATTTATATTCGCCAAAAATACTGAGATTCAGGTAAAAAACTTTGTAATAGTCTTGTTGTGACAGAGTTCCTAAAAATTTAACAAAATAAAAATATAGCTGTTTCTTTAATTTTTAAAATTAGTTTAGTTTGGTTACCCCATTTTAAGACTTAAGAGTAAAGGAAAGGTTATTATCTTGTCAGTCAATATTTTATTACAGGCGCATTTATTTGCCAGCAGTTTTAGGTCTCGCATTAAAATCCTTAATAGAAAATGCATAACTCTCTAACGATAGCTCAAAGAAACCTAAAATTTTACAGAAAACTACTTTCGCGTTTGAAAGAAAAGTTTCTGTCAATTTTACTTATTTTTCGCCTATTTTAAACTTTATTAACAGTTCTTAATGCTTTATTGGTTATATTTCATAAGAAGTAGTCTAAGGATTATACCAAAAACAGTTTCGAAGAAAAGTACCCATATTTAACCAATTCCTAGGGAGAAAATAATTAAAAAATTGCTTTAAACAATAAAAAAATGCTTAAAATAACTAAACCTCTTTATAAAATAAATTACTCAAAAAATCACGCCCCCCGACTTCTATATAATTATAAAATTACTTTAATCAATTAAAACATTCGTAAAATAAATAAACCTTCCTGTAAAACAAATAACTCACAAAAATCATGGCGCGGGGGCGAAAAGAGAAAATTATTAAAAAATTGCTTTAAATTAAAACATGCTTAAAATAAGTATCCTTAAATAACAAATAACTCAAAAAAAGGACAACTTCTAAGGAGAGACTTTTGATACGCGACAGCGGTTAATTATTTTTTAGCATTTTTTTGTCATTTTAAAGTAATTTTGGTGAAAAAATATTCAAAATTGACTAGTGTATGCTATACGGGGTAATTGTTCCGTATTTTTTTTTAACAATTAAAAATAAAAAATGTTGGTACGCGACACCGGTTTATCCTTTTTTAGCAGATTTAAGTGAGTTTAGAACAATTTTGAAGAAATAATACAAATTGACTAGTGTAGATTACCGGACAATTACCACGGGGTGTTAGTTCCGTATAGCGTACACTAGTCAATTTTAATTATTTTTAAATATTTACTTTGGTCCTCTTCGGAAGCAATATCTTCTGCGGACGAGGTAAAACTTTCGTATTCCCCTTGGATTTTTTTAGGTAATTGTGGCGTGTCGTTGTTGTTCAGTAGACTTGTTGCCACCTTTTCTGACTCAACAAGTTGAGCCTTAAAATCATAGGCAATTTTAAGTGAACTTACGCAAACGTTGCATATATTTTGGGAATAAAGTATGGATTCGTGTAACTGGAAGCATACAAATGTTTAAAAAATACCCCTATTTGAAGATGTAAAAACTTACCTTTAGGCCCATAACATTCTCCAAAGCAGTGAAAATCGAAATAGGATTATCAGGACCAAATAATTTTTCATGTATGGATAACATTGTGCCTGCGCCACTTGTACCTCGGCATATTCTGCAAACGTCAGGGAGTTCATACATTTCTTGATAAATCGTTGACAATTCAAACTTTTTATCATCCAGCACTGGTTTCCCCGCTTTTTAACTTGTTTGTTTTAAAATAATATTAGTAAACGCAAACTACAAACAGTTTTATTAACAACTAAATCGAAAAAATAACAGCAATGTACAGTTGTAACAACGTAAAGTGAATTAAATTCTAGTGATTTTTATTCCGCACTGTTGGCACATTGGTATGGTAATGCTGCAATCAAACCATTTGTGGTTGTTCCTCCACTTAACAGGTGTCGCTACGTTACCTACTATTTTCGGATATATTTTGCCAGTCGCACGAAATAAAAGTTGCGTGATTATTTTTAAACTATTTGTGGTTTGCTTTTACCTATATTAATTAAAAACTAGATATGGGTTAGGTCAGTGGATAGGTTAGATCGGTGAGCCTGTTAGAGTTTTCTTTATAAAATTTCGACATTTAATAGGATACTCCTCGCAGTAGGTAATTAGAGAATAATAAAATTAAAAAAAAACAATAATTTTTTAATATTATCAAAAAAAAAATCTGCGAAGAGGTTAAACTATTAACTCTTCTATAGAAAAAATATTTATTTGCGAAAAGCATAAATAGGTATCAATTCTGACACTGACGTTTAGGATTTAATTTGGCTTTGGAAAGATGTTTTTGTTTCAATTTTTTTTGCAAAGCCACCTTGACCGAGCCTAGACTTACGTGACTTAGAACTTTTTTATCACTGAAAACCTTTCTTTTGGCCTTTGTTGTTTCAGAAATTTTACAAAAAAAAAACAAAAATACTTTTTAACACAGAAATTAATTTCCTTTCATTTTTATGACTTAACTTTTTTTTGTGAATTGATAAATAACGAAGATACGGCGTTTTTTTTAAATGGGGGGCTTAGGTGGGGCCGGACGAAAAAAACTTAAATATACTTTTAGTAGAGAATTAATAGGGCTTTTAAGTTACCAGAAAAAAAATTCTGTAAATTTTATGATAACTGAAATATGAATTTTTTCTCACTTGGGGGGTGCCGCAGCCACCCTTATTATTTTCCGATTTCTTTCAAAAACAATAGGGATCTAGATTTTAATGAGAACGATTTTTCCTGAAAATTTGAACTTCATAAAATCTTTGGTTCTCAAGTTAGAGTGTCTACAAAAAACGTGACAGACGGACAGACAGACGGACGGACGGACGGACGGATTTTTTGAAAGTTGTTCAAAATTCGATGAAACGCACGAATCTGCAAGAATTTTTGCTCTACGACGATTTTTGACGATTTTAGAATTTTCAAAACAATCACAATATACTCCTCGTTTTCGACTTTGTCTGCGAGGAGTATAACAAAAAAATTGAGCCAAGTACCGAATAATAAAAAATTAGTTTGAACTGGCAACCATTTATTGAAAAATGCAAAACATGGTGTTTTGACTTTTGATGTGGCCAAATGTTATGGGCCAAGATTGTTGTCGTAAAATCATAGCAATTCTGGAAAAAAATATATAAAAGCCAGATTTTTTATATGTGTTAGAACATGCATTAGGGTACTTAAATCCACATTTTGCACACTCCTAAGGGGTGAGCTTTCCCCCCTATCAATTAAAAAGGGGGGGATTTTTGCAGTGTAAATTTCTCCGTTCCTATTGGTCGTAGATTTTTTATTTTTTTTGTATTGTGTAGCAAAAAATAGTGACTACAACTTTTATGAGAAAAATTTTTTTGTAACTTTTACAAAAAAAATATGATTGCCAAAAACCTGGTCAAAATATGGGTATTATATTTGTTTTTTTACAAATAACTCGCTTTTTGTTTTTTTAGTCAAAAATTACTTCCAATATTTTCTGAAGATCTATTTGTCTTTTACAATAACCAAAAGAAATTTTTATGGTAAGTTCAATTAAACCTTAGAAATGGGGCTCCAAAGTCTGAAAAGTTTCGTCTTTAGGAGTGCGCTGGGTCAACAAATTTTGTGTATACATGAGCATTTGTTTTAAATTTTTTGGCTCTAATCACCCCTTTTAGCTAACAGGTAGCGTTTTTTTATCATAAGTGGGATATTTTTTTTTAAAATAAAAAAATATGTACAAATGTAAGCCTGCCAGACATTTATGAAGTGAAAATTTTTAATTGTGTGTAATCTGGAGACTTTTATGAGTAAAATAAGAAATTTTTATTACAGGGTTTTCTGTCCTTGAACAGCACATTTGAAAAGCGATTAACCCATCATAAAGGGATGGCAGGGTTATAGCTTGGAGGTGAAATCAATTTTGTTGTACGAAGTAAACTATTCCACTTATATGATGTTTTTACCTTTAAAAAAAAAAGCTAGCTGTTTGGGCTGTCATTTTGTTGGATTAAGAAAAGTAATATTAAATATTATGCAATATCAAAAAATCATATGACAACGTTAATGATGTGGATTTTCATGTTGATAGCTCCTACTATCCTTGAATATTGAAGAGTGGCTTGTCGGTAGGTTACGTTCAAAGTGGATTTACCAGCACTACCGTGCAATGGAAAAAGAGTGTATGTGCAAAAATCTGATTTTAAAATAATAAGGTTTTAATCAATATGCTTAACATTGAACTGCAGGTACACCTTCAGACGTTTTAATATTTAAATATTTATCAATAAAACTAGAATGGGTAGAAGTCGAAACGCGTAGAAGTTACTTTTCGCAAATAAGTAGCTCGAGTAGAATTCGGAATCGGTAGAAGTGAAGTTTTATATTTTGTAAATCAAAGCTAAATCAATTTTTTATATAATTTCTACACATTCTATGGTATACTCTTCGCAAGAAAACTATTATAGGATAATTAATAAATTCTTATAAAAAAAAATTATGCAAATAAAATCTGCGAAGAGTGCAAACTATTAACAGAAAACACGAAGAATTTAGTTAACAAAGAGGATAAACGTCAGTTCTGACGTTTAAGATATTTGAGGTTATTTGTTCTGACAGCTGGCTTTGTTTCTCTGTTTGAAATATTTTTGGCATGGCCTTCTTAACCGACGCGTGACGCGTTTTGGACTTTGAAGTTTTTTGCTACTGAAATCTTTTAGTTTTTGGTTTTTGAACCCTACTGGCTAATTTTACAAAAAATGAACTAACATTTTTACTAGAAAATTAAATTTTTATTAATTTTGTTAAAAATATTTCTTTTGTAGATTGAATAATAACGAAGATAGGAGGTTTTTTTGTGCTGGGGGGTAATTGGGCGGTCGGACAAAAAAAACTAAAGAATACTTTTTGGTGAAGTATTAAATTGTCTATCTTTTATGTAAAATAATTATTTTTCTAAATTTAATAATAGTCGAGCTACGATTTTTTTTTCATTTGGAGGGCTGAAAAGGGGGCCTTGCAGTACTCGGATTCTCGTCAAAAACAGTAGGGTTCTTCCTCTTATAGGGATCGATTTTTTCTTAAAATTTGAATTGGATAGAAGTTTTGGTTCTTAAGATAGCGTGTTTACAAGAAACGTGACATACATACAGACCGACCGACCGACCTACCGACCGACCGACGGACGCATTTTTTCAAAGTTGTTCAAAATTCGATTAAAAACACGAATCTGCAAAAATTTTTGATCTAGGATGAAAATTGACGATTTTAGAATTTTCGTATCGATTGCAATATACTCTTCGGGCCTAGTCTTGCGAAGAGTATAATAATGTTTAAAGTATGATTATCGTTTTCGCATGGTCCAAAAAACCTATAAATCTGTAAACATGTTAAAATCAGAAACATTCTTTTTCCATTGCACGGTAGAGCAGGTATTCCCAAAGTCAAACTTTGTTCTCTTGAATGCCCTCTTACCATAAAAATAGAATAATGAGAAATGAATTGCTTATAATCATAACATTTTAGGGTATCCGGAGAATTCACCACCCACAATTCACCGCCGACAATTCATCGCCCACAATTCACCGATCCACAGTTCATCGATAAGACAGTTCATCGACAAGTCAATTCATCGCCACACAATTGTTCGATGGGAGAATTCATCGCCTAGTATGAATATTAGTTTATTTAATGAACAAAATAAATAACAGAAATTTATTTACCTAGAATATTGCCTGCCACCAAAATAATTATAGATAAACTTACCCAATGATTTTATTGAAATTTCTTGAATATTTATTTACCTAGAATATTGCCCGTGTCCTCTTATTTGCAGACACCCAATTTGCAGACATACCCAATTTGCAGACTTAAATGGTCAAAAACGGAAAGGATAGAGGTAATAGAATTTTTTTAGCTGGTTAAAGTCCAATATGAATACTTTTTTTGAATTTCAGGATTTTAGACTGACTTATATGAAAGCACTGGGGGACACTTTCCACTGGGGGACATTAGGTTAGGTAGGTTAGGTTAAGTTTTGCTGCTAAAATAAAAATAGAAACTCTAGCTATGTCGGTGCCTAACAGAGCGTCCAAAATTGTGTGCATTATACTGAGTGACATATTACTAGGTGTTGTTCTCGGTGTTGTTATGCTAAAAATTTATCAACACATTATCAAAATGCATTGTTGTTTAAACTCATTTCATACTAGGCGATGAATTCTCCCATCGAACAATTGTGTGGCGGTGAATTGACTTGTCGATGAATTGTCTTATCGATGAACTGTGGATCGGTGAATTGTGGGCGATGAATTGTCGGCGGTGAATTGTGGGTGGTGAATTCTCCTAGACCCACATTTTAGTGTGTGACTGACCCCCTGCAGCGGCTTTCCCTAGTTCACTTAAGCTTCATTCACAATGAAAATTAGCTTGCATCCGGTAAGAATTAAGGTAGCTTACAAGAGCTTGATATATGTATTTAGGCAAAGTCATTCACAATGAATTAGCTTGTAAGAACTCATGCAATATTTCATTGTGAATGGTATATCCCAAATACATAGTTTAAGCTCTTGCAACTGCAAGCTACCTTAATTCTTATAAGATACAAGCTAATTTTTATTTTTATTTATTGTGAATACCACTTTAATCATCCCTTCTGAGCACCCGACAGAGTTTTGTAAAGTCGCCGCCTATGAGCATAGGTTCCATTGTTTATTTACGTAAACCGACTCATTAGTCCATATGACTGACATTGGGTAAACAAAAAGATTTTACAGCCGAACACGGCATTTTTATACCTGGCCTATTCCATGTATAATCGACCAAAATTCGGTTTTCGAGTTGCTGCATGATTTTAAATTCTTTTGAGGTTTAGTCCAGTGCTTACTCCTGGTAACTTCTTTCTATTAAAAAATTAGCAGCTGCATATTTGCACTCCTTCCCCATCAGTTAGCACCTTAAACTATGAAAAATGACCAAATTTAAGTCTAAAAAATGCTATGTGGGAGTGAGTAAATTTTTATTATTTTTATTTTAAAATGTTACCAATGACATAGTATACAATAAAATAAAATAAACGATATTGTGATTCGATTTTTTGTAAAGGTAGCATATTAAAACCTTTGCTGTTTCTAAACGAGGTTAAATCACAAATATTTTTTTTTACTTAATGCGTCTCTATTGTCACATCAACATTTTAAAATTATTAAAAAAAAATTTACCCAGGCCCACATAACTTTTTTTAGTGCCATATTTTGTCCTTTTCCATAGCTGCCTGGTAGAGAGGGAGAGCAATTATGCAGTTCATATTTTTTTTGTAGAAACATATGTCTATTGTCAACTAAAAACTACTACTAATTTAATCTTCCAAGAATTTAAAATACGATTCGATCGTGTTTAAATTTAACGTAATCAGTAACATTTTACAATCAATGCTGTTTCTAAACGAAGTTAAATCACAAACAAAATTATTTTTATTATGAATCTCCACTAGCACAATAACATTTTAAAGTAATCAAAAAAAAAATTTACTCAGTCCCACAGAGCTTTTTTTGGACCTAAACTTGGTCATTTTCTATAGTTTGGGGTAATTAATAGTAGAGAAGGAGTGCAAATATGCAGCTGGTGATTTTTTAATAAAAAGAAGTGTTCATTGTCAACTTAAAATTACTACCAATTTTAATCTTCCAAAATCGTAAAATCGGAAAATTTGATTTTTTGTCTAAGACAAGAAAAATTATGAAAATTCAGAAAATTGTTTTTTTTACTACCTTTACAATGGGTAAGAATTGTACCTACCAAATATGAAATAAATCAAATAATAGCAACTATGATTGGTCGATTTTACATGGAATGTCCCACCTTCTCTATGGTAAATATACAGAAGGTATAAAATAACAGTGCAACACAGGCATGGCCGAGCGGTCTAAGCCGTTGACCGGTGATTTATTTCTTAGCCTGGAGGAGTTTAACCTCAAAATTTTTAAATGGAATAGGAGTTAAGTGGCACCTTTTTTAAAAGCTCTTGTCATTTTTACACAAATATGTAAAATTTAAATGTTATTCGACTATTGCCACTTTTGGTTTTTAAAATAGCGTCTTTATTATTTCAAAAAATAAAAGTGGGAATCGTCCTATAACAATTAAATTTTAGGGAAAATTGAAAAATAAACAAGAAATGGGCAGAAGTCGAAACGCGTAGAAGTTACTCTTCGCAAATGAGTAGCTCGAAGAGAATTCGGAATCAGTAAAAGTCTAACTTTATAAGTCAAAGCTAAATCGATATTTTATATAATTGCTACACATTTTATAATATACTCTTCGCTAAAAAACTATTACAAGATAATAGTTTTATTTTTAATTTTATGTAAATAAAATCTGCGAAGAGTGCTAACTATTAACAGAAAACAGGAAGAATTTCGTTAACAAAGAGTAAAAACGTCAGTTCTGACTTTAACATATTTGAGGTTATTAGTTCTGACAGCTTTTGTTTCTTTGTTTGAAATATTTTTGTCATGGCCTTCTTGACTAAAGCGTGACGCGATTCGGACTTAGAAATTTTTTGCTACTGAAATTGTTTATTTTTTTATCTTTTTAACCTTACTGGCTAACTTTACAAAAAAATAAACCAACAATATTTATTAAAAATTAAATTTTCTTTAATTTCGTAAAGAATATTTTTTTTGTAGATTGAATAATAAAAGAGATAGAAGGTTTTTTCGTTCTGGGGGGTTATTGGGCGATCGGACAAAAAAAACTAAAAAATACTTTTTGGTAGAGAATTAAGACGTGCGTTTCAAATTCACAAATCTTCGAATCTGTGCTCCTAGAAGCTCGTATAAGGCATCTCCGTTGAGCTCCCGCAAATTCTACTAAGTAGCACATCTACATAAGGGCCCCATCGTATATTAAAACTAAGCGTAGTTTTGAAAACTACAAAAATGGGGCTACAAACGTATTATGGTTTCATTTAAATCTGTTATTTCTTTGTATCGAAAATCTGACTTCAAAAATCATTGTACTATTTTTGATTTTTTTTTTGACTACGGATACATTTTTTGGTTTATATGCATTACGTGGTCTATGCCAAACTATAATACGTTTATTTACCATGGTTTTTTTAAACCTGTAAATGATTAAAATTGCAACTTACGTTTTCCCCTAATATAGATGTGCTCGTTTAAAGATTTAAATGTACAAAGAAAACACCAAAAGTACTATTTTACCATATTTTTATTATTTCTGGCATCAGTGCCACTTCTATACAGGGTGTTTCCGAAAGTCGTTTCAATAATTTAACCCGAGATTCCTTACCCAAAAATAGTTCGATTAAGCCCCATTTACCTGTATCCAAAAGTGCACCGTTTTCGAGATACAGGCTGTTTTCCAAACCCAAAATTTTTATGTTTTTTTTCATTACTATTAAATGAAACAACATAGAAAAATAAAATTTGGTATAATTGTCTTACTTTTTATGATCGACACAATGGTCGTAAAGAGAAACCCATAGATTTATTCCATAACCTCAAAATGGGACACCTGCGCCCCCTCTTGGGGCATAACTTTTTTTGTATTTGAATTTTTAAAAAATAAATTATTTTATCGGTAAGAAAAACTAACCCTTCTTCAAAATTATTCACATTTCATAATTTCATGTTGCATTCTACTTTTTAAAATATTTTTGCAATTTTTTTTTCTGGAAAACATAAAACTATTATAAACTAGCGTAAACAAAAAAAACTAGAATTGGTCCCACAATAGGACACTGGGCTCCCTTTTTGGGGCTTTTTAAATTATTATTGCAATTTTTTTTCTTGAAAGCTTAAAACTATTATAAACTAGCGTAAACAAAAAAGAAATTAAATTTGCCCCAAAAAAGGACACTGGGCCTCCTTTTGGGGCACCGGATTTTAAATGATGACAATGATGTACTTTTTCTGTAATAAAATCTTCAAACGCCTAGTATTCTTTTCTTTACAAAATAAAAAGATATGTGAGCCCCAAAAAGGGGTCAGGTGCCCCAAAAAGGGGGCCCAGTGTCCTATTGTGGGGCCAATTCTAGTTTTTTTTGTCTACGCTAGTTTATAAGAGTCTTAAGTTTTCAAGAAAAAAAAATTGCAAAAAGATTTCAATAAGCAGAATGCAACATGAAATTATAAAATGTGAATAATTTTGAAAACGGGTTGGTTTTTTCAAAAAAAATGTGGTATAATTTTTTCTTCGTATTAAACGTATCTTACCGATAAAATAATTTATTTTTTGAAAATTCAAATACAAAAAAAGTTATGCCCCAAGAGGGGGCGCAGGTGTCCCATTTTGAGGTTATGTAACAAATCTATGGGTTTCTCTTTACGACCATTGTGTCGATCATAAAAAGTAAGGCAATAAAACCAAATTTTGTTTTTCTATGTTGTTGCATTTAATAGTAATGAAAAAAAACATAAAAATTTTGGTTTTGGAAAACAGCTTGTATCTCGAAAACGGTGCACTTTTGGATACAGGTAAATGGGGCTTAATCGAACTATTTTTGGGTAAGGAATCTCGGGTTAAATTATTGAAACGACTTTCGGAAACACCCTGTATAACGAGCGAGCATTTAAATTCTACCTCGACTCTTTCCATGGAAAACAAAAGCTGCTTTTCCGTATGTCTTTGATAGTTTGTTTAAACGTCAAAAAAAGATGACAACATCAAAAATGACATTAGTAGAAACTATCAAAGACCTACGGAAAAACAGCTTTTGTTTTACATGGCAAGAGTCGAGGTAGAATTTAAATGCTCGCTCGTTATCACAAACATTATCCTACATATTTTTAATCATAGTTATTGATGTATTACTCCGTATTTTTACATATTTTGTTAAAATTTCGAAAATAACTGACATTTAGGAAGATGACTTTTCACGAACTTTTGAGAACACAGAACATCATTTATGAATTTGAAACGCCCCTCTTAAATTTCCTATGTTTTATGTCGAATAATTTTTTTTGTAAATTAAATAATAGCCGAGCTACGATTTTTTTTTATTTGGGGGGCTTAAAAGGGGGCATTGTAGCAATTGGATTCTTGTCAAAAACAATAGGGATCTTCCTCTTATAGACATCGATTTTTCCTCAAAATTTGAGTTTGATATCCTATTTGGTTTTTGAGATAGCGTGTTTACAAGAAACGTGACATACATACACACCGACCGACGCCGACGGACGGATTTTTTCAAAGTTGTTCAAAATTCGATAAAAAACACGAATCTGCAAGAATTTTTGCTCTACGATGAAAATTGACGGAATTTCGTATCGATTGCAATATACTCTTCGGACCCAGTCTTGCGAAGAGTATAATTAGCCTTTAAATAAACCCCCAAAGTTTAAAAAAAAAATCCTATTTTTATTATTATTATAGATAAGTTAGACAATTGTTTCTTTAATAAGATTAAATATAATTTGATTTTTATCGTTTAAAATTATTCTACAGCTCTTCCACTAAACAAAAAAATAGGTAAAAAAGGGTACCGTCTAAGCCTCGGTCTAAGCGTAATCCCCGCTCTTCGCTCTTAAATTAAAACAAATAATACCATAGGTCATAGGGGCTGGCAAGTTGTTGTGTAGCAATAGGATGACGCCTGACCTGATAAAAGGTATTTGCAAATAGTATTCCATTTCCATAGAATATCAAAATCGATTTAGCTCCGACTTGAAACTGAAACATAAAGTCAAACATTAGATTCAGAATTCTACTCACGCAATTATTTGTAAAGAGTGACATCTATCCATTTATACTTTTAAATTTTAGTTGCCCTAATGCCTGCCCTAGACCATGCGATCCGACTGATACGACCGTCTGAAACGACGTACTGTTCAGACCGATCGAAGCGTCTGGGGCAGAAATCGTAGTAAAAGTTGATCTGAACAGTACGTCGTTGGTCGTAAGCCCGCTCCAGACCATGCAATGAAAGTATGTATTTTGCACTGAACTGTTGGTCTGATACGATCATCTGAACGTGTGGAGAGAGGATCGTAGTAAACTGTGGTCGTATCAGTCCATCGAAGAGAAATACCGACGTGTCAGAATTCCAATCCGACCAAATATATTTTAATTTTTTATTCATTCATTTACTGAGGATTTCTGTATACTTTTGAGATTTATGATAAGAATAAAAATGATTTTGTAAAAAGTGTTGAGATTTGTAAAATTTTTTGTAAAAAAAATTTGCTTTTAACTGTTCTAAATAATTAAAATTTTCAAATAAAAAAATTGCATATTTCGAGGGTTCTTCGTAAATACTTTCTTCTTAGGGTGACGATAAAAATAATAAAATCTGTGATGGATGTTTTTTTAATATCCCAAAATTGTATTTTTTTTAAATAATATAGGCACACTATATTTTAAAAATATAGCACTAAACATTTTCGTATAATATATTAGTTTAAACTTGAAATTATTTTTTTAGCAATGCATTGTGTAATGTGTATGTATTTTCTAAATTTTACGACAATTTCACTAAGCACGCAGCTTATTTATTTCTGAAAAAAATTAATCTACACATTTGGGTACTATTTAAACCTGGATATACAGGCTGAATTTAAGGGCCACCGTTTGAATCTTGCTTATCTTAAAACATACAAGGTCGGTTAAATAGGTATAAAGTTGGCAATAAATTTCACAGACATTATTTTAACGCATTTTTGTGAACTGTGATGTAGGACTTGACCAGGGGCCCAAATAGCAAACTTTTTTTAAAAGGTCAAATTATGTTTTACACATGATTTCAAAACAACAGAAGTGCCAACATAATCAATTTTGTAACGTCATCTCGTGTGCTCTAAAAAGTAGTGGGGGATGTTTTTAGTTTACACCAAAGTTTTAAAATTAATTAAAAAATAGTCGCTGTCTTAAACAAATCATAATATACAATAACGTACTCTGACCGCTTTATCTAAAAAGCAAAATTTGGTCAAAATCTTTTACGTTCATGTTCCCTATTATGTATCAAAATTTGTACTTTTTACACAAATTGTAATTATTTTAATAATAAATAACATTTAAACATAATACAATTATTTAAAAATATAGTAGGTATGTATTTCTGTAAATATATGAATTAAATAATTCATTTTAAATCCTTCTTTTATTTATGGTCTTGACATTGATGCAATAAATAGTAAAGTTGTAAAATACCTACCCTTTCATTCTTCAAACAAGAAAGATTAGGTATTTGGCTATTTTTAAACATAATGCGGTCGAAAGCAGTTGGCAGTTACAGTTGAACTGAATGTCTGGAAGCACCAAAAAAATTGCACATCGTCGTTTCGATCGGTCGTACGATCAAACTGTATGTCTAGGGCAGGCATAAAGGTATTTAGATCACCTATTATCAAAAATGCCCATCACGCCCATGCCCATCACGGTCAACGAAACTGAAACTACATTAAATTTTAAAAGTCATGCAACCCCTTTAAAAACTTTGATGTTTGCCTAACAAAAATTTAATTTTTCTTTAAAATAAATCTTTGAAATGTAAGACAAAAGAAGAATGGTACAGGGTGTCCCACGTAAGATGACCCAACCCTTATCTCAAGAACTAAAAATGCTAGCAATTTTTTTTTTCGCAGGATTGTTTGTAATGAATCAAATTTTTATTTTTAAGAATGTTTCACTATACAGGATGTTCCATTTACTCAAAACATACATTTACTTCTTTATTTTAAATGAAACACCCTATATTTTTTTTATATTTTTAAATTCTCCTAAAAATGAGGATTACTTTGTTAAAAGTCCAAAATCTCCAACATTTTTAGTTTTAGCAAAAAAAAATGTTTTCTGAAATGTTTGCCAGATGCAGCAATTTTTAAAAAAAATTATTGCGCTTATCATGGCTGATATTTTTGCATGAAATTTAAACAACGTATAACTAAGATGCTTAAAAAACATATTCATCTACAATTTGACCAAAAATCGTATCCGGAAGTGCAAAATCCGCCATTGAATATCGATACATTAAAATCGTTTTATTTCTGAAAAATAAAATGCAAAGCTATATTTTTTTTGACCCATTAAATTTATTTTTTAATTACCTTTCATTTAATACCCCACTTCCCGATACCTATCTCCAACCGTTTTGGAGATACTCGATATGAGCCTCGGGCTTATTTCTGCCCTCGAGCTTCGCTCTCGGTCGGTTAAACTGCCCTTAACTATAATGAGGCACTTACTATTACATATCCGAAGGGAAAGTGCTTCATTACAGCCCCCCCACTTACAGTTTGACCGACCGAGATCGAAGCTCGAGGGCGGCAATGGGTCCGAGGCTGGAATGTATCATTTTACCTGAGGTATGGATACTATTTTATTAAAAATCGTGTCCGTAAATACCCATTTAAAATTAGCAAAAATAATCTAAGTTTAAAACAAATAGTTTGAAAAATACAGTTAAAAATATTTTAGAAATCAAAAAATACATACCTTTCAAAATGTTTCCATTCTTGTAACTTCTAGAAAAATTATTATAAACCATCAACATAGAGACGTGGCAAAGTACCATCAGAGAGAATTATTTATGAGCCCCCTCTGACGCTACCACTATGTCTCTATGTCGATGGTTCATAATATTTTTTCTAGAAGTTACAAGAATGGAGAAATTGTTGAAGATATGGAGAAGATCCATGCACTGGGTGCGGCAAAGTAATCTGCGGAAAAGACTTTACCGCACTCATATGCGTGCGGCAAAGTACTGTGCCACAGGCAACTGTTTTTAAAAAACATTTTTTTTTAAATTTTTTGCTCGTAGAAAAAAATATTGTTCCTAACACGTGCAGAAAGTGTCTTTTTCGCACTTAAGAATGCGCTTCGATTCATAGTTGACATATGTTAAAAAAAATAGTTTTTATGTACTTAAAAATATATGGGATCATTTCAATACAAATAAAGCTATCCTCCAAGAGGATTTTAATCTTAGCTTTCATGTAAGCATTGTACAAACGCATGAAAAGTAATACATTTTACAATTAATGCTACAAACCAAAAGGTAGGATAATTATTATACTCCTCGCAGACAAAGTCAAAAACGATCGGAGTATATTGTGATTGTTTTGAAAATTCTAAAATCGTCAAAAATCATCCTAGAGCAAAAATTCTTGCAGATTCGTTCGTTTCATCGAATTTTGAACAACTTTCAAAAAATCCGTCCGTCCGTCTGTCCGTCTGTCACGTTTTTTGTAGACACTCTAACTTAAGAACCAAAGATCCCATCAAGTTCAAATTTTCAGGAAAAATCGTTCTTATTAAAATCTAGGTCAAGTTCGTTGTAGGTAAAAATCGGGTGATAAAAAAGGGGGCTCCTGCACCCCCCAACTGGAGAAAAAATCATATTTCAGTTATTATACAATTTACAGAATTTTTATTTCGATAATATTAAAACCCTTTTAATTCTTTACAAAAAGTATATATAAGTTTTTTTTGTCCGGCCCCACCTAGGCCCCCCATTTAAAAAAAACGGCGTATCTTCGTTATTTATCAATTCACAAAAAAAAGTCATCATAAAAATGAAAGGAAATTAAATTCTGTGTTAAAAAGTATTTTTGTTTTTTTTTTAGTCAAATTTTTAAAACAAAAAAGGCCAAAAGAAAGGTTTTTAGTGATGAAAAAGTTCTAAGTCAGGTAAGTCTATAGGCCCAGTCAAGGTGGCTTTGCAAAAAAAAATTAAAACAAAAGCATCTTTCTAAAGCCTATTTTAATCCTAAACGTCAGTGTCAGAATTAATACTTATTTATGCTCTTCGCTAATAAATCTTTTTTTTATAGAAGAGTTAATAGTTTAACCTCTTCGCAGATTTTTTTTATAAAAGTAAAAAAATTATTTTTTATTTTTAATTTTATTATTCTCTGACAACCTACTGCGTGGAGTATCCTATTAAATGTCGACATTTTATAAAAAAAACTCTAACAGGCTCACTGATCTAACCTATTCACTGACCTAACCCGCTCTAGTTTATTGTTTTCAATTAATCTTAATAAATACTATTTTTTATGCTTTTGTGCAATGTTGCGATAAAAGCTAAGATTAAAATCCTCCTGAATGATAGCTTTATTTGTATTGAAATGATCCTATACATGTTTATTTACATAAAAACTAAAATTTTTGACATTACGTTATCGTGGAATCGAAGAACAGCCTTAAGCTGCATGGCCAAACACCGCTTCGCGTCGATCGTCCAACGCAGCCAGCGTGCGGAAAAGTATCACTTTTTGCACTTGTTATGAAAAATACTATACAGGTGGACCATTTATTTAGTACCTAAGACGTATATGGAGAACAAAAATACTTAAAAATTTGAAATTGGTTTGCATAAGTTTGAAATAATGACCCATCTTTTAAAAACATTTTCATAATTTTACAACTTCCGGTTTAGTCGGAAGTTGACGTAAATCGTTTATTTTACATTGGACACCCCATTTTTTATTATTGATTTGAATTCTCCTTTAAATTAGGGTAAGTATACCGTTAAAACCCCATCTCAAATGTTAACTGTTGTTTTACAAAAAAAAAATTAATTTTCTTTTTTTATTTGCAATCATTTTGAAAAAAATTTATTTCTTGACAACGAAAAAAGATTTTGGAATACAATTTTTACCATTTTTTAACGTAAGAAGGCTTAGTGTTTTCAATAGAAAATAACCCAAAAATTTTAAACCGGAAGTGAAACATTTACGATTCAATTTGAAAAAATTCAAAAGGCAGGAATTAAAAATACGACATCTTCCTAAAGAAGAATTATAAACATAATCTATCTTTTGTTACATTTGTACTTGCACGTCATTAAATTAACTATTTATAGTTAAGTTACTTCGTAATTAATTATATTTTCTATATACAGGGTGTTATTTTGTAGACTTTACTAACGTTTTGCTCAGCTATGTGCAATTCGATTTCCATACAAATTTCTGGAGTGACCATTTAAGAACTTTACTTGAGACTGGCAAAAACGAAATTTTAATTGCGTTACTGGTTTTGCAAAAAATGACAGGAACTACGATTTTTATCGATTTTTATGTTAATAATTATTTTTTTTCGGAAAACCTGGATTATTTTACGTACAAATAATTTTTTACATTTTAAATAAACCTTACCATTGCTTCATAAGCGATTTAATTAATTTAATAAGTTTTCCTAACATAGTCGGCTAATTAAGTCTTTGTTTATTAATTTTCGTAGGTAAGTCTGCTACAGATTTAAATATTTTCTATGTTCTTATTGTGCTGACAAATTATGACAATCGTAATTTATTGTTAATAACGTCAAAAAAATGAGTGTCATAAGAGCAAAACAAATTCAACGCCTGCCTAAATAAAAAAAAGAACAATTTTAGCCAGGTATTTTAAGAAACTTTATGAATTTATTCTAAAACAACGGAGATTCTTAATTAATATGTAAAAATTGATTTAAATGTAAAATAATACAGATTTTTCGAAAAAAAAAATAAATATTATTAGAAAAATGTAAAAAAAAGCTAATGACTGTCGTTTTCTGCAAAATTAATGAACCAAGTAAAATATTGTATTTACCAGTTGCAAGCACAGTTCTTAAATGGTCACTCCAGAAATTTGTATGGAAATCAAATTGCACATAGCTGAGCAAAACGCTAGTAAAGTCTACAAAATAACACCCTGTATATTTCTATGTAATTAATTAATTAAATTACAGTACGTATAGGTTAGGTTAGAATTTAAGGTTACGGTTAAGTTTATAAAAAATCGCGCGCAAATAGCGTCTCCCGCATTCTCTGCCATCTGTTTTAACCGCAGAAAAAATGACTCTCGGCAGGGTCTGCTGCAACCGATAATACGACATGGCAGAGTCTCTTATCTTCCGGCATCGGGCAAAAATACGCGCCCTAAGGTACCAAATAAATGGTCCACCCTGTATTCTCAGCAATGCACGCTCTTGTAAAACAGACTGCATTTTTAAAACGAGTCAAACTTATAACAACCAAAGTTTGCAATTTGGCTTTTAAATTACAAAAAAAATGATACATGAAAAATTGCTAAAAATTATAGATACCGGGCATTAAAAATGTAAAACTTACCTCTAAAGGAGTTGAACAGGGAAACAGAAACTACTCTGCTTGGTACCAAATATTAGGATGGTGCTCCAAATTTTGTTCTACCGAGGAAACAAGTTCTCGTCAATGGCAGTGTCTTCGGTGCGCAATAACGGATGGCTTTTCTCCCAACTGATGTCTCTGCCTCAATTCAATCTAAAAAATCACAGTTAAATATTCCAAAAATTTGTAAATTTTCTTAAAAAATTAAAAAAAACTACGTTATATAATAATATAATAATAACTAGTGATGGGTTAGGTCAGTGAATAGGTTAGATTAGTGAGCCTGTTAGAGTTTTTTTATAAAATGCCGACATTTAATAGGATACTCCTCGCAGTAATCAGAAAACAATAAAATTAAAATGAACAATAATTTTTTAAAATTACAAAAAAAAATCTGCGAAGAGGTTATACTATTAACTTTTCTATAAAAAAAAAAGATTTATTAGCGAAAAGCATAAATGCGTAGTAATTCTGTCACTGACGTTTAGGATTTAATTTGGCTTTAGAAAGATGCACTTGTTTTATTTTTTTTTTTTGCAAAGCCACCTTGACCG
Source organism: Cartodere bifasciata (assembly GCA_963920755.1). Taxonomy (NCBI): domain Eukaryota; kingdom Metazoa; phylum Arthropoda; class Insecta; order Coleoptera; family Latridiidae; genus Cartodere; species Cartodere bifasciata. The sequence goes on along the minus strand of OY987201.1, from coordinate 257,040 downwards.
AACCTAGACTTATGTGACTTAGAGCTTTTTTATCACATCTATTTTTTTGACCTTTTTTGTCTTAAAAACTTCACAAAAAAAAAACAAAAAATATATTTTAATACAGAATTTAATTTTCTTTGATTTTTATGACTTAAGTTTTCTTTGTAAATTAAAAAATAACGAAGATACGGCTTTTTTTTTAAATTGGGGGGCATATGTGGGGCCGGACAAAAAAAACTTAAATATACTTTTAGTTAGAGAATTAAAAGGGCTTTCAAGTTACTAGAAAAAAAATTCTATAATTTTTATGATAACTGAAATATGAATTTTTTCTCACTTGGGGGGTGCCGCAGCCCCCCTTATTATTTTCCGATTTCTTATAAAAACAATAGGGATCTAGATTTTAATGAGAGCGATTTTTCCTGAAAATTTGAACTTGATGGGATCTTTGGTACTCAAGTTAGAGTGTCTACAAAAAACGTAACAGACGGACAGACGGACGGACGGACGGACGGATTTTTTGAAAGTTGTTCAAAATTCGATGAAACGCACGAATCTGCAAGAATTTTTGCTCTACGACGATTTTTGACGATTTTAGAATTTTCAAAACAATCACAATATACTCCTCGTTTTTGACTTTGTCTGCGAGGAGTATAATAATATAATAATAATATATCAATAGTGGTAATTTTCTTTCCCCGATATCTTACAATGTAGAATAGTTTATTAAAGAAAATAGCAAAATACAACACGTAGGTAAACTAAAATAACATTCTTAATTTAATAAACAAAGTATCACGAAGTATCTAAAGAAAAGAAACTATCCAGTTAAACTAAATTTCACCTCGGCGCGTCACTTAACTGACAGTTGTTGAAAAGCATGAGTTACTTTTAAACAACTGTACAAGATGTTCCAATATAGTTTGCTGTTTGCTTAATACAGGGTGTCCAAAAAATGGCGCATAAACGCGATGGTACGATGTTGGGGCATGGCTAAGGAACCCCAGAACATTATTAAATAAAATCTATCTTATATACCCCTGGAGATATCTTGAATATAACAGCAAATATTAACTAAAAAAATTGTTTAATATAAAGCTACAGTCTATCTTAATCCATTTGTTCATTTTTTAAATGGTCGAATTACATTTTTATAATCAATTTAATTTTACAAAATTTTCATGAAATGAAGCTGACAACAACGTCAATAAAATCTAATGCTAAAGTGTAGTCTAAAGTCTAAAAAAGTGAATAATCAAGACTCATAGATGGGATTTTTAGATGTATTTTCTTAGACTGTGTTGCCGAATTTATGTAACTTTGTTCGCATTTTTCTCGATGAATATAACAGATGGATTTTTTTTGACAATTTTCTAGGGATCCCTGAGAATGCCTCAAGAGCGTACCATCGCGTTTATGCGCCATTTTTTAAACACACTGTATACAGGGTGTCCGCGTATAGTTTGCTTTTTTTGATATGGCAAATAGCTAAAAAAAATCCAAGACATTCGGTAAAAATAGTTTTTTGAAAAAGGGCCCCCCTTCGGAAATAATGACCTTTAAGAGCCCGACATCCCACTTCCTATTATGCAAATTCATGTACAACTTAGGCCCCAGTTTTTAGAGTTATTATTAACGCGATTGTTCTAAATTTTTGACAATATCATATTTACTTCTTTTAAAGTGCCGCTTGTTTGGCACATTATGTTTTGGATTCGTAGTTTAGCAAAAATAACAGTTTAAAGTAGGGTGTACTATGCTAAAAACAACAACTGTTATTTATCTTAAACTACGAACCCAAAACAAAATGTGCCAAACAAGCGGCACTTTAAAAGAAGTAAATATGATATTGTCAAAAATTTAGGACAATCGCGTTAATAATAACTCTAAAAACTGGGGCCTAAGTTGTACATGAATTTGCATAAGAGCAGTGAATATAGACTTATATACGCAATGATAAGAGGAAGTGGGATGTCGGGCTCTTAAACAGGTAGACTAAAAACATGTAATCGTAAATATTTACCAAATGTACAATCAATAAAGGTAATAAAAACGGTCATTTGAAACCCATTTTAAAATTTGGGACCCCTTTTTAAATGGGTTAAACACTGGTAGTGTGAATAAACATTACTGCATGTAATTTCTTTACCTTTAAGAATTTTGTAATTTTGTTTATTTTTTTAAATACTCCAGTTCAAGTTAAAACTTTTTTACTACCTAAAATTTCTGAGAAACTGTACCATTTGTGAATGTACTGCCAAAAATTCTCTTGATGTACCCCATATTTGGCATTTGACTTGACAAAAAATTTACTTCAATTTAGTGACAGTGGTAAGTGACATAAACATTTAAAAAAGTCTAGTTTTATGCAAAAATATGGGGTACATTAAAATTGTTTTTGACAGCTTATTCGTAAACGGTAGAGTTTCTTAGAAATTTCAAATGCTTGTAACGAAGTGCCCTGATTCCCTGCAACCATTAATACATATTAATGACCTAATTAGTGAATACCAGCGACACCTACAAGGTTACCTATTAGAAACGAACCTGGACATCACTCTCTTCGGCTGGAGGCCGTCAAGCAAGTAACGTCTTCTCCTGCTAACCCGATGCTGAAGAAGGCTGGCAGCGTTCCTTAGTTAGTTATTAAGTTACTTTTATTGTTAAATAATTAGAATCAGTGCGTATCTTGTAAACTACCCTGTAAGTACCTACTTTTTCTTTATTCTGCCTAATAATAAGTCCTCCCTCTGATTAACCCACGTGTACGTATTCCTTTAATAAACTGCTTTATATTAATTGTTGTTTCATATAATTCACACAATCAGTCAATATCCAGATCTTGGACAACTTAATCTGAGTTTAAGATACTTTTATATTTAGGGTTTTATCTATCTTACCCTTAAAAGATATTTTGGCACCCGAGTAAATTAGGACTGATGCAGCTACATTGCAATTGCAACATTGTTAAATATTGTATGTTAAAACGTCTTACAAGTTTTGTCGAGAAATATAAATTAATACTGGTACAACAGCACGGTTCTACTAAGAACAAATCCACCAACACAGCGACCAGTGAATTTTTTGTGGAATTACTAAAGGCTATTGACGAGGGTAATATTCCGGTAGGAATTTTTTGTGACTTAACTACTTGCAAACTGGTTTGCCATAAATAAGATTCACATGAATTCTTAAATTAAACCATGAGAATAATTTCAGGTACAATGAAGTCAACACCTACGCCTTGGTTGCCAGTCTTGTCAAACATAGCACCCCCTGACATAAGAAGAAGACATGCGACTAAAAGAGAGTGGGACAAGATACATTTCGAGTTGGACAAATTTCCCATAAACCAAGATTTGCAGAGGTTGCCCCCCAACCGGTTAAAATCGAGGAAGCCCTTATGGCAAGAGGAATATATACATGAGCCCTATTCAGTATCCGACGCTTGGAAACTCATTTGGCAAAATGTTGATGTGTCCAATAAGGAATTAATCGATGATCCTACTCAAGAGGTTCCAGGTTTTGATCAGCCGAGGAAGATTTGGAGTGCTGTTAATCGTCTAAGAACGTGTCACGGACGTTGCAATGATATGTTATATAAGTGGAATGCACTACCTAGTCCATTATGTGAATGTGGTGAATCTCCAGAAACTATTAAACATATTGTAGAGGACTGTCCAAACACCAATTTTGAAGGCGGTTTTTATGAATTACATAATCTGACTCCAAATGCATTAAATTGGATATCAACCTTGAAACCTCTGTAATTTTTTGGCAATTTATTGTACCTTGTAATTTAACTGGAATGTGACCCTGGTATGCTGGAGTTATTTTTCCCATGGTTTTTCCTCTGGCTCCTCCCCCCGAAGCAGATGCTTTATCAGTATATGAACATTGTTCATGGGCATCCCAAAAAGAACATTATTTGTACTTTTTTATATTATTTACAACTTTATTATATTCTTGAATGTTCATATTTGTCACATACCAACCCTTATACCTACTATGACTTGTAATGTTTATTAATAATCATACGAATATATATATAAACTGCTGTTCAAAAGTTAGGGATATCGAGGTTTTCCAACTTTTGGAATATTTTAGAAAGTAAATTTTTCTTTTGAGATAACAAATAAAAAAAAACAAAGCTCTTGGTATGGTTTTTTTTTTAACTTTGCCAGGGATTTGATAAATTTTTGGACTTTAGCAAAATTGCGAATATCTTGAATTTTATCATCGGCCGAAAAATCTTTCAAATCATTTGTAAAAGTAGGAGTTCTGTCTTGTTTTATCTTTAAGAATGTCTAGCTGCCAATTAGGCACTCGGAATGATTGAGACCCCTAACGTTTGGTTAATAGGGTCATTTTCTTAAATTTCAGTGAAAGTGTTGGATCCCGTTTAAATAACCGCCAATTTGAAACAGGAACTTTTGCTGAGGAGTCAGAAAGTATAGACCTCAAACTTTATTAGCAATAGAAGAAAGATATCCAACGTATAAGTGCAACGGAAGCTTGAAGGTACGAGAGGACCCTTGCGCGATCAGTGTTTTAAAGCCACTGGAGCTTCTGCATTCATTTTAAAGGTATGAAAACATTTTTGCAATGTCAATTAGGGATTTAGGCTACTTTTAAGAGGAGTTTCGTTAACCCTTGACCCTAAACGGCAATGATTGGAGTGGTCAAGGGAACGAGAATATGGACAGGAAAAATGTTATTCTGTACTGCTTATAGATGAATCCAGATTTGGTTAATTTTCTGATAGTTACCGTGTATGGGTTTGGTATTGTGGATGTACCAGAAAATCTGCCGAATCTGGATTCGTCTATAAGCAAGACAGAATTACATTTTTCTTGTCCATATTCTCGTTCCCTTGACCACTCTAATCATTGCCGTTTGAGGTCAAGGGTTAACGAAACTCCTCTTAAAAGTAGCCTAAATTCCTAATTGACATTGCAAAAATGTTTTCATACCGTTAAAATGAATGCAGAAGCTCCAGTGGCTTTAAAACACTGATCGCGCAAGGGTCCTCTCGTACCTTCAAGCTTCCGTTGCACTTATACGTTGGATATCTTTCTTCTATTGCTAATAAAGTTTGAGGTCTAAACTTTCTGACTCCTCAGCAAAAGTTCCTGTTTCAAATTGGCGGTTATTTAAACGGGATCCAACACTTTCACTGAAATTTAAGAAAATGACCCTGTTAACCAAACGTTAGGGGTCTCAATCATTTCGAGTGCCTAATTGGCAGCTAGATATTCTTAAAGATAAAACAAGACAGAACTCCTACTTTTACAAATGATTTGAAAGATTTTTCGGCCGATGATAAAATTCAAGATATTCGCAATTTTGCTAAAGTCCAAAAATTTATCAAATTCCTGACAAAGTTAAAAAAAAAACCATACCAAGAGCTTTGTTTTTTTTCATTTGTTATCACAAAAGAAAAATTTTCTTTCTAAAATATTTCGAAAGTTGGAAAACCTCGATATCCCTAACTTTTGAACAGCAGTTTATATACATGAATCCAGAATAAACTGAGTTCTTGCAGTTTCATACCCGCCAACGCAAAACGCAGGATATTAACCTAAAGGTTAGAGATACATCATTAATAAATTAATGTAAAAAAATTTTAAGAAAAAGCTTTTATTTAAATGCCCTAAAAAGAAAAAAATAAATTTTTTCAATTAAATTAAACCCATTAATTTGTCACAATATACACTTTTTATGATATAAAAGCTTGTCGCGAAATTTACTATTGCAATTAATAAAAAGAATACAATACTTATACCATTTACCAATTTTTAATTTAAGTGGTTCTGAAAAAAGAAAAAAATGTATGTATTTTACAAAATAAATCCACATAAATGCAGAATCTCGCGACAAGCTTTTATATCATAAAAAGTGTATATTGTGACAAATTAATGGGTTTAATTTAATTGAAAAAATTTATTTTTTTCTTTTTAGGGCATTTAAATAAAAGCTTTTTCTTAAAATTTTTTTACATTAATTTATTTTACATTTTTTAGTTTTTACTGTAGATGTTTTTTAATCATTTCATTTAGTATGTCATTGCTATAACCTTTTATTTGATACCCATATTGGCAAAATAGTTAAAAAAAGAGAATCCGCCATTTTTTTTAGGGCGCCATATTGGATTTTGAATTGTCACATATCTTACTATATCCTACTTGTCATTACCTTTCATTTGATACCCATATCGGCAAAATAGTAAAGAAAAAGCTAATTAGCCATTTTTTTGGGCGCCATATTGGATTTTGAATTATGTCATATATTTTACTGTATACTACCGGTCATAACCTTTCATTTGATACCCATATCGTGAGAATTGTTTAGAAAAAAGTCATCCGCCATTTTGTTGTGGGCGCCATATTAAGTTTTTAGGACTAAAAAAGTTACCATTTTGCATTGTCACCGGACTTCCACATGTTTACAAAATTTCAGAAAAATTGGTCAAGCGTAAGTGTTTCAAAATCGAGTTGCAAGATTTGTACTACACAAACACACATACATACATACAAACATACATACAATGAGAGTTAAATAAAAGCTTTTAAAAATGTGCAACAGCACACGGTTTTTGGGAGTACATTTCCAAGATAAGCTTTTATACAGGGTGTGCAAAAAGTTCGGAATATCGCTTCTAATTTCGTAAATACTTTTCTTAGAAGGTTGATTTTTTCAAGGTCGATTTCTATTTTTTCAATGCGCATCTTTTCAACTTATATTTAAATATACAGGGTGTCCAAGTTTCTCAGAAGAATGAACAACTTTCTTATTTTAAATGGAACACCCTATTTTTTATTTTTTTTTATAAATCTAGATGGCATTAGCAGTTCAACGATATGACGCTTGCTACCCTTAAGTTACTAAATGTTACCCTTTTTAATAGAATTTGTTTCTGTGTTAAAAAGTTTGGAATATCGCCTAAAATCGTAAATACTTTTCGTAGAAGGTTAATTTTTTTGAGGTCCATTTTTATTTTTTTAATACGCATCTAACAAGCATACACTTAACTATACAGGGTGTTTCCCTTTTTTAGAGGGCTAGTCAACTTTCTTGTTTTAAATGGAACACCCTATATTTTATTTTCTTTTATAAATCAAGATGTCATTAGCAGATTAACGCTATGTCGCTTGCTACCCTTAAGTTACTAAATGTTACCCCTTTTAACAGAATTTGTTTCTGTGTTAAAAAATTTGGAATATCGCCTGTAAAATCGTAAGTACTTTTCGTAGAAAGTTATTTTTTTCGAGGTTCATTTCTATTTTTTAAATACGCATCTAACAAGCATACATTTAACTATACAGCATGTTCCCGTTTTTTTAGGAGACTAGACAACTTTCTTATCTTAAATAGAATCCTGATTTTTATTTTTTTTAATCTAGATGACTAGATGCATAAAAAAAAATTAAAAATAGGGTGTTCCATTTTAAATAAGAAAGTTGTCTAGTCTCCTAAAAAAGAGGAACACTCTGTATAGTTGAGTGTCTGCTTGTTAGATGCGTATTCAAAAAATAGAAATGGACCTCGAAAAAATTAACTTTCTACGAAAAATATTTACGATTTTACAGGCGATATTCCAAACTTTTCAACACAGAAACAAATTCTGTTAAAAGGGGTAACATTTAGTAACTTAAGGGTAGCAAGCGACATATTGTTGAACTGCTAATGTCATCTAGATTAATAAAAAAAAATAAAAAATAGGGTGTTCCATTTAAAATAAGAAAGTTGTCCAGTCTTCTGAGAAACTGGGACACCCTGTATATTTAAATGTAGATTGAAAAGATGCGCATTGAAAAAATAGAAATCGACCTCGAAAAAATGAACCTTCTAGGAAAAGTATTTACGAAATTAGGAGCGATATTCCAAACTTTTTGCACACCCTGTATATAAAAATATTAAATAGTAAATTATATCAATTTAGGTGTCTAAAAAATTTGGTAGATACTTCAGTACTGCGAACGGTCTACTTTGCTGAGGTAGAGTCGGTACTTAATTATGGAATTGCGCTATGGGGTTCGTCGCCACAGGCCAAGAATATGTTTATTTTGCAGAAAAGCTTCATCAGGGCGATGCTTGGCAAGTCAAGAAGTGTTTCGTGCAAACCTTTATTCGAAAGCCTCAAAATCCTTCCTCTGCCAAGTCTATACATTTTGGAGGCGGACACGATACTCGTAACAAGAACAAACTCAGACTTCCGTCACAGCACCTCTGCATCAGGAGTCTAAGTCCAGAGAATCTGGGGGTTAAGCTCTACAATCACCTAGCAGGATCTTTAAAGAAAATTTCAAATCTAAAAAAAATCAGAAAAGCGGTGAAAATTTTTTTAAATTTAAATAATTTTTATACCACAGAAGAGTGAGAAGAGTTCCTGGAAACGAAATGTATGTAAGTCTTTATTTTACTTTTGTTTTATGTTAGTTTGTCCCGGTATCCGGAGAATTCACCACCCACAATTCACCGCCGACAATTCATCGCCCACAATTCACCGATCCACAGTTCATCGATAAGACAGTTCATCGACAAGTCAATTCATCGCCACACAATTGTTCGATGGGAGAATTCATCGCCTAGTATGAATATTAGTTTATTCAATGAACAAAATAAATAACAGAAATTTATTTACCTAGAATATTGCCTTGGCTGAAGGACCTCGGTCAATGGCCTTTTGAGTTTAACTCAATAAAGATATTTTTTATTTGTTTATTTGAATATTGCCTGCCACCAAAATAATTATAGATAATAATTACCTAATGATTTTACTAAAATTTCTTAGATATTTATTTACCTAGAATATTTGCAGACTTAAATGTTCAAAAACGGAAAGGATAGAGGTAATGGAATTTTTTTACCTGGGTAAAGTCCAATATGCATACTTTTTTTTGAATTTTAGGATTTTAGACTGACTTATATGAAAGCACTGGGGGACACTTTCCACTGGGGGACATTAGGTTAGGTAGGTTAGGTTAAGTTTTGCTGCTAAAACGAAAATATAAACAACTCTAGCTATGTCGGTGCCTAACAGTGCGTCCAAAATTGTGTGCATTACACTGAGGGACATATTACTAGGTGTTGTTCTCGGTGTTGTTATGCTAAAAATGTACCAACACATTATCAGAAAGCATTCTAGTTTAAAATCATTTTATTTAATATTCATACTAGGCGATGAATTCTCCCATCGAACAATTGTGTGGCGGTGAATTGACTTGTCGATGAATTGTCTTATCGATGAAATATAATATATTTTTGTTATTATGCAAAAAACCTCTTTCTGTGACAAGTTCAACGCAGTAAACTGCAATATTTTTGTTATATTTATAACTATTTTTTTGAACAAATAAAACATTTCTATTCTATTCTATTCTGAACTGTGGATCGGTGAATTGTGGGCGATGAATTGTCGGCGGTGAATTGTGGGTGGTGAATTCTCCTAGACCCCTAAAAAATTCGGTAGATACTTCAGTACTGCGAACGGTCTACTTTGCTGAAGTAGAGTCGGTACTTAATTATGGAATTGCGCTATGGGGTTCGTCGCCACAGGCCAAGAATATGTTTATTTTGCAGAAAAGCTTCATCAGGGCGATGCTTGGCAAGTCAAGAAGTGTTTCGTGCAAACCTTTATTCGAAAGCCTCAAAATCCTTCCTCTGCCAAGTCTATACATTTTGGAGGCGGTTGCGTATGTCCACAGAAACAGGAATAGCCTACTATCCCACAGTGAGGTCCACAAACACGATACTCGTAACAAGAACAAACTCAGACGTCCGTCACAGCACCTCTGCGTCAGGAGTCTAAGTCCAGAGAATCTGGGGGTTAAGCTCTACAATCACCTAGCAGAATCTTTAAAGAAAATTTCAAATGTAAAAAAAATCAGAAAAGCGGTGAAAAATTTTTTAAATTTAAATAATTTTTATACCACAGAAGAGTGAGAAGAGTTCCTGGAAACGAAATGTATGTAAGTCTTTATTTTACTTTTGTTTTATGTTAGTTTGTCCCAAATTTTTTGACGTGCTTTATACATTGTAAAATGTCTTAAACTAAAAATAAATTATTGATTGATTGATGCCAGCTTACAAAATTTTTAACTTGAATTGGAGTATTTAAAACAATATAAACAAAAAATCAAAATTGGCCCATTCCATGTATAATCGACCAAAATTCGGATTTCGAGTTGCTGCATGATTTTCAATCCTTTTGAGGTTTGGTACAGTGCTTACTCCTGGTAACTTCTTTTAAATAAAAAATTAGCAGCTGCATATTTGCCCTCCTTCCATAATAGTTAGCACCTTAAACTATGTAAAATGACCAAATTTGGACCTAAAAAAAGCTATGTGGGAGTGAGTAAACTTTTTTTATTTTTAGGTTAAAATGTTACCAAGGACATAGTAAACAATAAAAAAAATAAACGGTCTTGTGATTCGATTTTGTGTAAATGTAGCATATTAAAACCGTTGCTGCTTCTGAACGAAGTTAAATCACAAACCAAATTTTTTTTTCATGCATCTCTATTACCTCTACAACATTTTAAAATAATCAAAAAAAAAATTTACCCAGTCCCACATAACTTTTTTTAGTGCCATATTTGGTCATTTTCCATAGCTGCCTGATAGATAAGGAGTGCAAATATGCGGTTCATATTTTTTTTTATAAAAAGATGTGTCCTTTGTCAACTAAAAACTAGTACTAATTTTAATCTTCCAAGAATTTAAAATATGATTTGATCTTGTTTAAATTTAACATACTCGGTAACATTTTAAAAGCATTGCTGTTTCTAAACGAAGTTAAATCACAAAAAAAATAATTTTTTTTATGAATCTCCATTAGCACATTAACATTTTAAAGTTATCAAAAAAAAAATTTACCCAGTCCCACATAGCTTTTTTTAGACCTAAACTTGATCATTTTCAATAGTTTGAGGTACTTAATAGTAGAGAAGAAGTGCAAATACGCACCTCCTGATTTTTTAATAAAAATAAGTGTCTATTGTCAACTTAAAATTACTACCAATTTTAATCTTCCAAAATCGCAAAATCGGAAAATTCAATTTTTAATCTAAGCCAAGAAAAATTATGAAAATTCAAAAAAAAAAAAAAAATTCCACCTTCACCATGGGTAAGGATTGTACCCACCAAATATAAAACAAATCAAATAATAGCAACTATGATTGGTCGATTTTATATGGAATGTCCCAATTCTTAAAGGTTAAGAAATTACATGCAGTTTTTATCCACTACCAGTGTTTGACCCATTTAAAAAGGAGCCCCAAATTTTAAAATGGATTTCAAATGACCGTTTGTAATTTGTATTACCTTCAATGATTGTACAAATTTCATGATGGTTAAAAAAATCATTTGGAAATATTTACGATTACGTGTTTTTAGTCTACCAGCGTAAAGGCCATTATTTCAGAAGGGGGGCACTTTTTTAAAAAAGTGATTTTACTGAATGTCTTGGATTGTTCCCAGCTATTTGCCATATTTTGATATACCGCAAACTATAGGCGGACACCCTGTATTTTAATGTCAGATAGAGTAGGTCAAATAATGCAACAAAACAAACCTTTCCTATGCAATTCTTCATGGTTTGGAAATTACAGCCCCTTAAGAAACAAAAACTAATGCCTACTTGTCCGAACAAAAATATAAGTATCACCATTGATCAAGTATACCGTGTGTCCCGCAAAAAGCGCACGAGCTCAAAACTTTCCACGTATACTTTCAACAGAACTGAAATTTTAGCAGTTATCTAAGGAGACTTTTAGCCTTCTTTTACATGCATTTTCGAAAATGTATGACTTCCGGTTTAAGCGGAAATGACATTAATTTTGTATTTTTAAATGGAACATCCTATATATTTTGACATTTTTGGGAACATTCCTTTAATAAGAATACAATCGTTTTTAAAAAAAAAAGGTACCACCAATATTAACGATTTTATAGCACTTTGAAAATGAGCTAATTTGGTCCTAGAGAGAACGCTGCCAATCTATGCTTCAGGACTCTATGACTAAGATAGACGAATATGATGAAATTAGGTGATTTTCATAGAGCTATAGAATCGTTAATATTAGTAATACATTATTTTTTTAAAAACGATTGTATTCTTATTAAAAGAATGTTCCCAAAAATGTCAAAATATATAGGGTGTTCTATTTAAAAATACAAAATAAATGTCATTTCCGCTTAAACCGGAAGTCATACATTTCTGTAAATACATGTAAAAGAAGGCTAAAAGTCCCCTTAGACAACTTATAAAATTTCAATTCTGTAGAAGCTATACGTAGAACGTTATCTGGTGCGCTTTTTGCGGGACACACGGTATATAGATATACAGCGCAGGGCATTTATCGGGTGCGCTTTTTTTAATTGCAGAAGGCCTTAGAAGTATTAAAAAAAATCTGTGACTTTGATTTTTAAGGTTATAAAGTTTGGCGTTAATTGACACTTGTCAGTACAAATGTGGGTCATAAATGTCTATTTAATTTATAACTAGAGTGAAAAGTCTACTGCCTGCTGTCCTCATGAAACAATTCATGATATTCCCGGTCCACACATTCCGTTTCTTCCAAAATGCGGTTGGCGCATTGATTGCATGAAGCAAACCTTTACAATAGGCCGCAACCGCATTGGCGTATTTGAATTTTGTGGGGCCCCCGCAAAAACTTTTTTGTGATCGTAAAAATTTTGCCGCGGGCAAGTTTTTTAAAGTTTTAACACTCAAAACACCAGTTTTGTATTTATTTTCTTTTATTTCGGGGTCCCCGATTTGCTTCTAAATCTCTGGGGCCCATCGCGGGGTCTGCGGAAGCATTAAATACGCCACTGGAATCGGACAAATTTAAGGGAATATCTATATCTAAAATAATGAGTTGTTCGCTGGTAAAATCGCAATGTGTGAACCAGGACTCATGTTTAAGTTTCAAGTATTTTTTAATGTTAAGTGTCCCTTAAACCTTATGTGACATTTAAAAACTGTGGAGCTGGTGGCCCCAAAAATACTAAATCCAAAAAATTTTGAAAATGGTTTGTCGATTCACAACAACAAAAATGGCACATAATTAATATAGGTAACAAAAACTGCAATTTTAAACCAATTTGGAACTTTAGACAACCCTTTAAAATACGGTAAAATTTCACCTCGACTCTTGCCATGAAAACAAATTTTTTTAAACGTAGGTCTTTGATAATTTGTTTAAAGTCAAAAAATAACATAAAAAGGGCATTAGTAGTAAATCTCAAAGATCTACGAAAAAACAGCTTTTGTTTTTCATGGCAAGAGTTGAGGTGAAATTTTGTGAATCGCACGTTACATAATATGAGCATAGAAATGCCTATAACTTTTTAACAATGTTGCACTTATAAATTTTAAATAATAAATTAATTCACAATAAACAATATTTTATATTGATGTGAAATATTTATTTAATTAAAGTCACTTATTGCTTAATTATTGCAAGGGTTATATCCTTTTTAATTTAACTTCTAGTCTTAAAATTAAACATAACAGAATATAAAAATTCTTATGATTTAAACAATTCAATATCTACCGCATATTAATAAAACTTTTTGGTACATTGCACGATTTTCGATTTTAGACTTATTTATCGAAAACGAACATTATGTATTTATATCTTACAACATTTAAAATCCACCTTAAATCTGGGACATTCCATATAAAATCGACCAATCATAGTTGCTATTATTTGATTTGTTTTATATTTGGTGGGTACAATCCTTACCTATGATAAAGGTGGAATTTTTTTTTTGAATTTTCATAATTTTTCTTGGCTTAGATTAAAAATTGAATTTTCCGATTTTGCGATTTTGGAAGATTAAAATTGGTAGTAATTTTAAGTTGACAATAGAACCTTATTTTTATTAAAAAATCAGGAGGTGCATATTTGCACTTCTTCTCTACTATTAAGTACCTCAAACTATTGAAAATGATCAAGTTTAGTTCTAAAAAAAGCTATGTGGGACTGGGTAATTTTTTTTTTTTGATAACTTTAAAATGTTAATGTGCTAATGGAGATTCATAAAAAAAATTATTTTTTTTGTGATTTAACTTCGTTTAGAAACAGCAATGCTTTTAAAATGTTACCGAGTACGTTAAATTTAAACAAGATCAAATCATATTTTAAATTCTTGGAAGATTAAAATTAGTACTAGTTTTTAGTTGACAAAGGACACATCTTTTTATAAAAAAAATATGAACCGCATATTTGCACTCCTTATCTATCAGGCAGCTATGGAAAATGACCAAATATGGCACTAAAAAAAGTTATTGTTATTTTTTTTTTGATTATTTTAAAATGTTGTAGGGGTAATAGAGACGCATGAAAAAAAAAATTTGGTTTGTGATTTAACTTCGTTCAGAAGCAGCAACGGTTTTAATCTGCTACATTTACACAAAATCGAATCACAAGACCGTTTATTTTTTTTATTGTTTACTATGTCCTTGGTTACATTTTAACCTAAAAATAAAAAAAGTTTACTCACTCCCACATAGCTTTTTTTAGGTCCAAATTTGGTCATTTTACATATTTTAAGGTGCTAACTATTAGAGAAGGAGGGCAAATATGCAGCTGCTAATTTTTTATTTAAAAGAAGTTACCAGGAGTAAGCACTGGACCAAACCTCAAAAGGATTTAAAATCATGCAGCAACTCGAAATCCGAATTTTGGTCGATTATACATGGAATGGGCCATCTATTATTTTAAAAGAACAGAATATGAAACTGTAGTTTTTTCAATTTAATCTACATAAATAAATGCAAAGCGTAAACAATAAAGCGAATTCATTATTTCATTTAAAATAAATAAAAACCCAAATTTGTAAGAAACAACAAAGTTATAGGCATTTTTATTTACATTGATGTAGCAACCCCCATATCAAACTATCAAAGGGGGCTGTAAATTTTAAAATTGGTTTAAAATTAAGTTCTCAGGTTTAAAACATTCAGTATTCTACATACATTCCCTTACAGTTAAGCAGTAGATGGCTATAATTAAACTAGTTAGCGGGTTAGATCAGTGAATATGTTAGATCATTAAGTGGGTTAGGTTTTATTATAAAATGCCGACATTTAATAGGATACTCCTCGCAGTAATTAAGCAATCACAATATTTTATAAAAGCAAATTTTTTTTTAATTTAAAACAAAAATCTGCGAAGAGGTGGAACTATTAACTCACTTTCGCAAAAAAAAAAATATTTATTAGCGAAGAGCATAAATATGAATTCTGACACTGACGTTTAGGATTTAATTTGACTTTAGAAAGATGCTGCTTTGTTTCAAATGTTTTTGCAAAGCCACCTAGACCGAGGCCAAGACTTATGGGACTTAGAACTTTTTTATTACTAAAAACCTTTATTTTGGCTTTTTATGCCCTAATAACTTAACAAAAAAAAATACAAAAAATTATTTTTAATACAGAATGACATTCTCTTTAATTTTTTAATAAACATTTTTTTAGTAAGTTCAAAAATAACGAAAATACGGCGTTTTTTCTTATTGGGGGGCTAATGGGGGGTCGGATCAAAAAAATTTTAGAATAATTTTTGTAAAAAGTTTAAAGGGCTTTAATATTACGGAAATTATTTTTTTCTTAAATTTATAATAACTGAAATATGAATTTTTTACCAGTTTGGGGGCCCCGCTACCCCCCTTGTTATTATCCGATTTTATCCAATAACAATCCCAACCAAGATTTTAATGAGAACAATTTTTCCTGCAAATTTGAACACGATTGGGTTTTTCGTTCTTAAGTTATCGTGTTTACAAAAAACGTGACAGACGGACGGGCGGACGGACGGATTTTTTGAAAGTTGTTCAAAATTCGATGAAACGCACGAATATGCAAGAATTTTTGCTCTACGACGATTTTTGACGATTTTAGAATTTTCAAAACAATCACAATATACTCCTCGTTTTCGACTTTGTCTGCGAGGAGTATAATAATTTAAAACTAATGTTTTTTTACCTTTTGTTATGATTCGACCATTTTTAAAATTTTTTGGATTTAAGGTTTTTAATCTAACTGTCTTAAGGGGTAATTTCAAGTCAATAAATTTCAAAGCAGTCGTAAACGACATATTTTAGTCTAAAAAGGGTAGTTTTCGTGAAGAATTTTCTGTTTTGTTTAGTCAATTGGATTTATTAATTCGTAAATCACAATTTTGTGCCAAAAAACCTTTAATTCACTTACAAAATAGAACTGAAACCGGTTCACAACTTTGCACTGCATCGATGATTTTCTGACTTGAAATTAGCCTCTTAAAGGGCATTAATTTCAAAACCAAAAAGAATTAGATAGAGATCCACAAAATTTCACCTCGACTCTTGCCATGAAAAATATAAGCTGTTTTTCCGTAGGCCTTTGGTTGTAACTTCTAATGCCTTTTTGATTTTGTCATCTTTTTTTGACGTTTAAACAAACTATCAAAGAACTATGTTTAAAAAATGTTTTGTATTCATGACAAGAGTCGAGGTGAAATTTTGTGGATCGTATGTTATATTCACAAAATTCTGGGACACCTTGAATATCTTAGTCTTAACTTTAAACATGAGACAAAACACATACATACAAAATGAGTTAAATCTTAAAAATTTAAAGGAATATTGTACAGGGTGAGTAGCAAGTAAGTAAATAAAGTAAAAAGTAAATACTTTTCCTAGAGCCTTGATTTTTTTTAGGTCGATTCCTAATTTTTCCTTGGGCATTTAATAAAATTAAATTTAAATATACAGGTTGTGCCAGTTCTAAGTAATGAAATGCAAGTTTGGTATTTTACATGAGACATTCCATTTTTTAATTTTTTTTTCAAATCTATGATAAATTTGCAGTTCAATGATATGGCTTTTGTACTACCCCTTGCCTGCAAAAAGGTTTTCAAGCATCAAAAATGCACTTTAATTATTTTAAGGTATCTAACGATTATGTACTTCTTTTTTGGGCGTATTTGACAATAAAATAATAATTTTTAGTAGAAAATAGAAATACTCCAAATTTACCGAAGAACATCTTCTTTTTCAAAAAAAAAATGCTTAACACTTTTAAAAATGTTTTAAAAACATTGAATTTTTTTTGAAGCACCTTTAATTTTCCAAAAATACTTTCAAGTCCCCGAAAATCTCTTAAACTTCTTAAAAATATTTTCTATTTCCAAAAAAAAATACCAGTACTTTTTCAAAAATACCTTAGATTTCATGAAAAAAATTTTTAGTGTCCAGCAAAAAAAGATGCCCATAAGCGGTAAACATCTTAAAATAATTGAAGTATATTTTTGCGTTGACTACCTTCTTGAGGGGTGAGGTGAGGGTGCAAAACCTCCAAATTTAATGTAGATTTAAAAAAAAATAATAAAAAATGGGGTGTTGTATTTAAATAACAGTTTCATTTTAGAAGTGATATGCGTTACTTTCTACTCGCCCTGTATTAACTAGACTTTAAATACTCTTTAAACATTGGCCCATTCCATGTATAATCGACCAAAATTCGGATTTCGAGTTGCTGCATGATTTTAAATCCTTGAGGTTTGGTCCAGTGCTTACTCCTGGTAACTTCTTTTTAATAAAAAATTAGCAGCTGCATATTTGCCCTCCTTCCCTAATAGTTAGCACCCTAAACTATGTAAAATGACCAAATTTGGACCTAAAAAAACTTTTTTTATTTTTAGGTTAAAATGTTACCAAGGACATAGTAAACAATAAAAAAAATAAACGGTCTTGTGATTCGATTTTGTGTAAATGTAGCATATTAAAACCGTTGCTGCTTCTGAACGAAGTTAAATCACAAACCAATTTTTTTTTCATACGTCTCTATTACCCCTACAACATTTTAAAATAAAAAAAAAAAAATTTACCCAGTCCCACATAACTTTTTTTAGTGCCATATTTGGTCATTTTCCATAGCTGCCTGATAGATAAGAAGTGCAAATAGGCGGTTCATATTTTTTTTTATAAAAAGATGTGTCCTTTGTCAACTAAAAACTAGTACTAATTTTAATCTTTCAAGAATTTAAAATATGATTTGATCTTGTTTAAATTTAACGTACTCGGTAACATTTTAAAAGCATTGCTGCTTCTAAACAAAGTTAAATCACAAAAAAAATAATTTTTTTTATGAATCTCCATTAGCACACTAACATTTTAAAGTTATCAAAAAAAAAATTTACCCAGTCCCACATAGCTTTTTTTAGACCTAAACTTTATCATTTTCAATAGTTTGAGGTACTTAATAGTCGAGAAGAAGTGCAAATATGCACCTCCTGATTTTTTAATAAAAATAAGTGTCTATTGTCAACTTAAAATTACTACCAATTTTAATCTTCCAAAATCGCAAAATCGGAAAACTCAATTTTTAATCTAAGCCAAGAAAAATTATGAAAATTCAAAAAAAAAAAAAAAATTTTTTTTATGGAATGTCCCCATTATAAGCTTCTAAAAATCTAAACGCATAATTTTAATTCGAACCATAACACACATACCCTAAGAGATAAAAATGACTAACTGGCATACCTGTTTTTCTCTCTTAAGGAGTCCCACTCGGGGGTACAGAAGGCGCGTTCTTGTTTGTAACTCATTTCTGAACTTCTAGTTTTTTGGCAAAACGTCTTGCATTCATGTAGTCTGCTAGGCTCAATTTATACTGTAATCTTTTAGCTATGTCTGCATTTTATCTGAATAAAACATCAAATTAATTAAAAACTGGCTATTATTTAATAGGTTTAAGCAAACTTACCTTGTGCCCAATGTACATCTTGCAACATCTCAGGAAGGGTAAAAAAAGATCAAATTTTTATGCAAGACTTCTGAACTATGCATTCGCTTGCAGTAGCGCCTTACTAAACAAGATGCTTTCAAGTCGTAGGGGTTCCTTTTTACTTGTTTTTGTGTCCTATGTATCTTATCGTTTCCATAATCCTGCAACCAGACCGTTTTATTAGTTTAAAGGTCCACAACACCCACTGTGTTACCCGGTCACTTCAAATTATGCTGGGTTCTGTTCACACAATTTATAACATAACATTAAGTCACCACAACGGATTTATTTATCAAAAAACAAATAGTGAAACGCAAACTGTAAGTCGCAAAACAGTAAAATGCGATTTAACGGATTTACAGAACACTTTAAACTAAAGTGAGGTTAGTTTTGAATTGTCAACAAATTAACCAGTGCTACCAACCATAAAAATTATTAAGGGTCTATGGTTTTTATTCGTTTATGGTTAAAACACAACAAAATAAGCATTCAATGGGAACTTTAGTAGTGTCTTCATGTTTTATATTGTCCATTAGTACAATACGCAATCTAGTTGCATAGAATATAACTAGTAATGGGTTAGGTCAGTGAATAGGTTAGATTAGTGAGCCTGTTAGAGTTTTTTTATAAAATGCCGACATTTAATAGGATACTCCTCGCAGTAATCAGAAAACAATAAAGTTAAAATGAACAATAATTTTTTAAAATTACAAAAAAAAATCTGCGAAGAGGTTATACTATTAACTTTTCTATAAAAAAAAAAGATTTATTAGCGAAAAGCATAAATGCGTATTAATTCTGACACTGACGTTTAGGATTTAATTTGGCTTAAGAAAGATGCACTTGTTTTATTTTTTTTTTTGCAAAGCCACCTTGACCGAACCTAGACTTACGTGACTTAGCTTTTTTATCACTAAAAACCTATTTTTTTGACCTTTTTTGTCTTAAAAACTTCACAAAAAAAAAACAAAAAATATATTTTAATACAGAATTTAATTTTCTTTGATTTTTATGACTTAAGTTTTTTTTGTAAATTAAAAAATAACGAAGATACGGCTTTTTTTTAAATTGGGGGGCTTAAGTGGGGTCGGACAAAAAAAACTTAAATATACTTTTAGTAGAGAATTAAAAGGGCTTTAAAGTTACAAGAAAAAAAATTCTGTAATTTTTATGATAACTGAAATATGAATTTTTTCTCACTTGGGGGGTGCGGCAGCCCCCCTTATTATTTTCCGATTTCTTTCAAAAACAATAGGGATCTAGATTTTAATGAGAACGATTTTTCCTGAAAATTTGAACTTGATGGGAACTTTGGTTCTCAAGTTAGAGTGTCTACAAAAAACGTGACAGACGGACGGACGGACGGACGGACAGACGGACGGACGGACGGATTTTTTGAAAGTTGTTCAAAATTCGATGAAACGCACGAATCTGCAAGAATTTTTGCTCTACGACGATTTTTGACGATTTTAGAATTTTCAAAACAATCACAATATACTCCTCGTTTTTGACTTTGTCTGCGAGGAGTATAACAATATTTAATCCAAAAATCAAAATATTAAGTTGGTAACCTAAAGAGCGACACCTGTTGAGTGGAGGTATAAGCCTATGTTTGGTTGCAGTGTTTCCAATCGCACGGAATAAAAATCACTAGTTTAGTAAATAATTTACGTTGGCACCAATGCCAAATTTGTTTTTATTTACGGTTATGAGTGACATTTATGAATGTAAACATAAATCTTTTACTTTGCGTCTTAAAAGTAGTTATACTTTATGTTTTGATTTGAAAGTGCCTTTTAAACGTTTGGACAATATGAAAAGAGCTCTACTACGTAACTTGGACATATCTCTGGGGTTTTTCGAAGTAGAGATTTATTATGGCGGTGTAAGTCTTGAAAATATAAAAGTTAAAGTTCTTGAGTTTATTGGGGCTTTTGTTTTGTTTTAGTTTAGAGTTGGAAGAAGTCTTAGCTCGAATTTTGTGGTCGAAAAGGAATATGTTTCACGACTTCATTTTATCCTTACGATAGAGGAAGGCAAATGGGTTTTACAAAATAAGGTAAGTTTTTATTTATTTTATAGTCACTTCTTAAGTATATTTACTTTGGCACTGAGTTATTACCCAGTGCCGGCTTAAGCAACAAAAAAGGGGGGCTTAACTGGGTCTTAGTTCTTTAATGAAGGGGCAAAATCACTGATCTAGAAATACCCTAGTAAAAATCGCATTTCACCTCGGAATTTCTTCCAGCAAGCTGAATGTTTGCATACACCTTCATTTTAGCATTATAAAAGTTGTCTTAAAAGTCACCGGGCTGAGCACGTCGACGTCACGAGATATTTGGGCCCAAAGGTCGCAAAAAACTGTTTTTGGCCGATAACTTTTTTTCTGTGCGTCTAATGCTATTTGGAGTTATTACCAAAATTATTGAGCTTAAAATTCTCCACATCTGGATTTTGGATGAAACTTGTACGATAAACCCTTTTTGAGTTAGACTAAAAAGCCGGTGCCCCATTTTTTGGCATGGTCCTAAAATGATGGCGATTAATGATGGAAAGATTTTCTTTGAAAATTGTATTCTTTAGGATCCATTACACGATTTAAGAAGGAAAAAATTTTGTTTCATCCCTTAGGGACCTAACTCTTTTTTTCAATAAGGGGGTTTTTTATGAAGCTCTTTTGAGTTAAATAAGGAAATGGTGTATCGTTTCCTACTAAACGATTATATTTACACTCATTTTTAACAACAACAACCCTATTTGACCAATATTTTAGCCAGAAAAAAATATTTAAAATAAAGTTGCACTGAATTTAAACATTATAGCAGAAATTAGTTTATGGCAGATTTTGAGGCAGATATAGGTTTCTTTGTCATTAATATGACATAATTATATATAATGTCAAATTAAAGACAAAGATTATTTAATTTGCCCCCAAAAATCAAAAAATCCATGCTATAGACTAATTTCTGCTACAATTTTTAAATGCAGCGTAACTTTTTTTTAAATATTTTTTTCTGGCTTTATTGGCCAAAAACAGTTTTTTGCTACCTTTGGGCCCAAATATCTCGTGACGCCGATGTGCTTAGCACGGTGACAACTTTTATAACGCTAAAATGAAGGTGTATGCAAAAATTTAGCTTGCAGGAAGAAATTCCAAGGTTGACCCTATATTTGTGCGATTTTCACTAGTCTAAAAATGCATTTTTTAACATACAAGTTTAAGCGTTTTCCAACCACTAGTGGTTATACTTCATGGCTGCGTTCGTAATAACGTGCGATCCAGAAAATTTCACCTCGGCTCTTGCCATGAAACCAAAAATAAATTTTAAACGTAGGTCTTTAATAGTTTGTTTAAACGTCAAAAAAAAGATAACAACATCAAAAAGGGCATTAGTAGTAACTATCGAAGACCTACGGAAAAACAGTTTTTGTTTATCATAGCAAGAGTCGAGGTGAAATTCTTTTTGGATCGCACGTTATTTATGATATTTAAAAACTCATTCTGATTTTTTTATGTGCAAAGAAATGGTACTTTGATAAAAACTTTTTGCTACTAACTTGTCTTTTTTATAAATATTTAAAAAAACTGGACGATTTTTTTTACTCTTAAATCGAATAATCACACGAATTTGCATCTACAATAATTTGTATCAATACAGGGTGTCGTGAATTTGAGGGCCACCATTTGGGATCTTGCTTATCTTAAGAGATACAAGATCTGCTAAATATTGGCAAAGTTACCTATTTTAATGCTTATAAACCTCCCGCAACCAGACCTTGATTATCTCTAATTGTTTTTGGTTACCTAAACTAAAAAAGCTGATTTCTGTTATATGGCTGTAACGTTTTTGTTTTTAGGGGATGTTGTTGAAACTCTTACATTACTTAGTCACTTTTTTTCCTGCAAACAACTTTTTTTAAAAAAAAATCTGCAACGTTTCGTTCCTTAAATTTCTATTCTACATTTTATTATTTAAGGGATGTTAATATAAATTAAACATAAACAAAACACTTTTTTGCCTGCGATTATGTAGATTCTGGTTAAAAAAAGTCAATTACGTTTCGTCACCTACAATTATTATAAATTAAATTTTTATTTTAATAGAAACCGAACATTCTAGAAAAATTTTATAAGTGGATTTTCTGGTTTCATTACTTTTATTGCTTTTATCAAATTTTCTTCTAACGTGTGGGTTTTAATGTGTTTGCATCTGATTGCTAACAAAAAAAGTGTCTGAAAAATGTCCAAGTTTCAAAAACATTCCCTAAAAAACAAAAACGATGCAGCCAAATAACGAAAATGCACGGTTCTAGTTTTTTAAAAGTAACCAAAAAACGTTTTAAGAAAACTCCGTTTGCGAGAGGTTCTTGGGCATTAAAATAGACAGCTTTGCCCCCATGGTTGCCCTCAAAGTTAAACAAAACATTTTTTGGCTTGTTTTTTTTTTGGTAAATTTGGCATTAACCTACTAACCTATAAAAACATAATAATTTTTTTTTTTAACTTTGAGGATCTTTTTGTTTGCTTAATTTATTATTTATTTTTTTTAACATATAGGGCTTTTATCCTAAGTATAATCAGATATAGTCATGATACTAACGAATCTGCATAGATTTTTGCTCCAGAAAGTAAAAAAAAGGATATTTTTGTATGTTTTATTCCATTAAAATAATTACTGTCGATAAAAAATAGATATTAGGTAGGTAAATATAAAAAAACTTGATATATATATAAATTTTAACACATACAGGATGTCCCAGAATTGGCGCACCATCTGTATGGTACGCTGTTAGGGCATGCCAGGGGATTCCAGGAAAATTGTTAAAAAAAATCCATCTATTATATTCATTGAGGAAAATGCGAACAAAGTTGCTTAAATTCGGCAACACAGTCTAGGAAAATACTACACAGTCTAGGATAATAAATCTAAAAATACCATCTATGAGTCTTGATTATACACTTTTGCATAAAATTTTATTGACATTGTTGTCAGCTTATTTCAAGAAATTTTTGTAAAATTAAATTGATTATAAAAATGTTATTTGACCATTTAAAAGAAAAAAAATTGGTGAAATGGTTTAAGATAGACTGCAGCTTTGTATTAAACCATATTTTTCGTTAATACGTGCTGTTGTTTTTAAGGTATATGCGTTTAAAGTTTTGCACTTTGGGGCCTCATATCTTCGAGGGTGTATGAGATGGATTTTTTTTAACAATTTTCTGGGGATCCCTGGGCATGCCCCAACAACGTACCATACAGGTGGTGCGCCAATTCTGGGACACCCTGTATGAACATTTAAAAAAATCTCAGGATAAATAGAGTATTTAGAAACACTGTTTAGTGTTTGTGTCTTTTTGTTGCTGCTTTATAGCTGTAGTTTCGTTGTCCTCTTTGACTTTAATATTGTTTTCTTCATTTCTAAGCAAAACGTCGTTTTCTGTAGGGGCTTCACATAATTTTAAAACGTTTGTTTCCTTTATAATCATTTTGGTGCCATCTATTTTTGCATTATTGTTCTTGACCATTTTTGTGTCTAATTCTTCTAGATTGCTGTTGATATATTCATAAACATCGCAGCTCAGATACTTCGAATTTGATTCAGAATCAAACAGATCCATTAATTCGTCTATGAGCTTGTGTTGTAGGTTATGTCTAGCGTGAGTACTATTTGTATGGTTGTCCATATTTGTATTTGAGTCAGTTTCAAAGGCACAATCTGGACACTTGAACATTTTAAGCACTGTGTTTCTATTCAAGAACAAATTTAATCGATTTTTAATCAATTTATTTGGTTTATTATGAATGGAATTCGGAAGCGTTGTCGGTCTCGCGCATGTCTCGCGGCACTAACACTTAAGTTGTGACGCAGACGCATAGTCACAACTACTTTTTGGATTGGGAGTAACTACAGAGCCTAGCGGTAGGTCCTCCAGCCTTAAGGGTTAAAAAACCGATCGGTCGGCTTTTTAATCCTGGGGCTAAAGAACGTAGCATTTTATAGTTACCACTTTTTTTAAAAGCTTTTATTTAACTCGCATTGTATGTATGTTTGTATGTATGTATGTATGTGTGTTTGTGTAGTACAAATCTTGCAACTCGATTTTGAAACACTTACACTTGACCAATTTTTCTGAAATTTTGTACACATGTAGAAGTCCGGTGACAATGCAAAATGGTTATTTTTTTAGTCTTAAAAACTTAATATGGCGTCCACAACAAAATGGCGGATGATATTTTTCTAAACAATTTTCACGATATGGGTATCAAATGAAAGGTTATGACCAATAGAATACAGTAAAATATATGACATAATTCAAAATCCAATATGGCGACCAACAAAATGGCAAATTAGCTTTTTCTTAACTATTTTGCCGATATGGGTATCAAATGAAAGGTTATGACTTGTAGAATACAGTAAAATATATGACATAATTCAAAATCCAATATGGCGCCCAACAAAATGGCAAATTAGCTTTTTCTTAACTATTTTGCCGTTATGGGTATCAAATGAAAGGTTATGACTTGTAGAATACAGTAAAATATATGACATAATTCAAAATCCAATATGGCGCCCAACAAAATGGCAAATTAGCTTTTTCTTAACTATTTTGCCGATATGGGTATCAAATGAAAGGTTATGACTTGTAGAATACAGTAAAATATATGACATAATTCAAAATCCAATATGGCGCCCAACAAAATGGCAAATTAGCTTTTTCTTAACTATTTTGCCAATATGGGTATCAAATGAAAGGTTATGACTTGTAGAATACAGTAAAATATATGACATAATTCAAAATCCAATATGGCGCCCAAAAAAATGGCTAATTAGCTTTTTCTTTACTATTTTGCCGATATGGGTATCAAATGAAAGGTAATGACAAGTAGGATATAGTAAGATATGTGACAATTCAAAATCCAATATAGCGACCTAAAAAAAATGGCGGATTCTCTTTTTTTAACTATTTTGCCAATATGGGTATCAAATAAAAGGTTATAGCAATGACATACTAAATGAAATGATTAAAAAACATCTACAGTAAAAACTAAAAAATGTAAAATAAATTAATGTGAAAAAATTTTAAGAAAAAGCTTTTATTTAAATGCCCTAAAAAGAAAAAAAGAAATTTTTTCAATTAAATTAAACCCATTAATTTGTCACAATATGCACTTTTTATGATATAAAAGCTTGTCGCGAGATTCTGCATTTAGGTAGATTTATTTTGTAAAATACATACATTTTTTTCTTTTTTCAGAACCACTTAAATTAAAAATTGGTAAATGGTATAAGTATTGTATTCTTTTTATTAATTGCAATAGTAAATTTCGCGACAAGCTTTTATATAATAAAAAGTGTATATTGTGACAAATTAATGGGTTTAATTTAATTGAAAAAAATTATTTTTTTCTTTTTAGGGCATTTAAATAAAAGCTTTTTCTTAAAATTTTTTTACATTAATTTATTTTGCAACTACTGTTACCAAATAAATAGCACAGATACTTTTAAGTAGTCTAATATTTATTTAAAATATAAAAAGAAACATACAAAATAACCGATAACCACTGATGTAAAAATACAGATCTCTAATTCTTGTTTCTAAAGGCGTGTCAAATTGAACTCCGCGCAGATTGAAATGCGCATGAGTATAAACCCTTTCGTCCAAAAACAACCAATAAGAAATGATCACCGTCGTAGAAGATCGACATTACTCGGAGAAACCACCAATGAACGAAACTCTTTTTGATTGCACTGTCAACGCGCATGTGCATAAACCCTCGTTTCATCTTTAATTTAGCACGTTTTGATTTCGAGCATCCTACAACATTAGAGATCTCTATTTTTACATCTGTGCCGATAACGCAACGCTACTACATCGTGACTGGTGGGAATGGTCGCGCGCGCAAGTGGAATGTGGATCCGTCCTCCGTTTTACGAATCCCTAGCAATAGATTCGGACCGACCGGATTACTTAAACAGTGGCGTAGTAACTACATAATATTATACCTAACAGTGGCGTAGTAAATTATGATTTACTATAAACTTTAAAAGTTTTAGTAAAAAACTAGAGCGGGTTAGGTCAGTGGATAGGTTAAGTCAGTGAATAGGTTAGATCAGTGAGCCTGTTAGAGTTTTTTTATAAAATGTCGACATTTAATAGGATACTCCTCGCAGTAGGTAGTCATAGAATAATAATATTAAAAATAAAAAATATTTTTTTTATTTTTATAAAAAAAATCTGCGAAGAGGTTAAACTATTAACTCTTCTATAAAAAAAAAGATTTATTAGCGAAGAGCATAAATAAGTATTAATTCTGACACTGACGTTTAGGATTTAAATAGGCTTTAGAAAGATGCTTCTGTTTTAATTTTTTTTTGCAAAGCCACCTTGACCGAACCTAGACTTAACTGACTTAGAGCTTTTTAATCACCAAAAACCTTTATTTTGACCTTTTTTGTCTTAAAAACTTCACAAAAAAAAAACAAAAAATATTTTTTAATACAAAATTTTATTTCCTTTCATTTTTATGACCTAAGTTTTTTTTGTAAATTGAAAAATAACGAAGATACGGCTTTTTTTTTAATTGGGGGGCTTATGTGGGGCCGGACAAAAAAAACTTAAATACACTTTTAGTAGAGAATTAAGAGGGCTTTAAAGTTACCAGAAAAAAAATTCTGTAATTTTTATGATAACTGAAATATGAATTTTTTCTCACTTGGGGGGTGCCGCAGCCCCCCTTATTATTTTCCGATTTCTTTCAAAAACAATAGGGATCTAGATTTTAGTGAGAACTATTTTTCCTAAAAATTTGAACTTGATAAAATCTTTGGTTCTCAAGTTAGAGTGTCTACAAAAAACGTGACAGACAGACGGACGGACGGACGGACGGACGGATTTTTTGAAAGTTGTTCAAAATTCGATGAAACGCACGAATCTGCAAGAATTTTTGCTCTACGACGATTTTTGACGATTTTAGAATTTTCAAAACAATCACAATATACTCCTCGTTTTCGACTTTGTCTGCGAGGAGTATAATAATCATACAGTGTGTTCAATTGAGGATTAGACACCCCCTATAACTTTTTTAATATAGCAAATATATTTTTAAGCAAAAACAGGTCAATTTAGTTACGGAGGGGGACATCTAAAAAATATAAAAAAAAAATTTTTTCTTTAACCCTCTGTCACCCATCAACCCCAACCTGCAATTTTTAAATTACAACCCCTATCTTGCGATACCTCATTTGAAAGAGAAAAAAATAAGCTTTACGATGGCATTGAAAAAAATAAAATCGGTTGACCCCTTTTTGAAATAATAAGAGGATCTTTTTTTTGGCAATAACTTTTGATCGGTTTGTGATATTTACTTTTAAAAAACTTTAAATAATTGTTTAAATAAAACCCTAATTTTTAACAACACAAAATTATTTTTTTTTACTTTTGCACATGGGGCAACATTTTTTTTTGTGTTTTTGATTAAAAAGATTGGTCATATGACACCTCATTTTAAAGGTATTTTTATTTCCTACCCAAAGGTTATAAAAAATTTAGAACAAATTCGTTGGTTTGTTTTTTAGGAATTTGTTGTAAAAAAAGAAAACAGAAAGGCATTTTGCAGAAATAGCTCAACTTATTGGCTTTATTTTTCTTAGACCAATAATTGTGTCCATTTCAAACTTGCAGTAAGGTAAATCATTTTTGAAAAAGGCCCTTGGGTTTTATTTTTTATAATAAGTTCTGAAAAAAAAACCAACTAATTTTTTTAAATTTTTTTATAACCTTTGTGTAGGAAATAAAAATACCTTTAAAATAAAGTGTCACATAATCCCCTTACTAATATAAAAAAAAACAAAACTGTTGTTCAAATCCTTTTGTAAAAGTTAAAAACAAAATTTTTTTGCTGCAAAAAATTTGTGTTTATTTACAGAGTTATTCAAAAAAATTTAGAAGTAAATATCACAAACCGATCAAAAGTTATCGCCAGAAAACGGCCCTCTTATTATTTCAAAAAGGGGTCAACCGATTTCAGTTTTTTTAATGCCATCGTAAAGCTTATTTTTTTCTCTTTTAAATGAGGTATCGCAAGATAGGGGTTGTAATTTAAAAATTGCAGGTTGGGGTTGGTGGGTGACAGAAGGTTAAAGAAAAAAAAATTTTTTTATATTTTTTAGATGTCCCCCTCCGTAACTAAATTGACCTGTTTTTGCTTAAAAATATATTTGCTAAGTATATTAAGAAAGTTATAGGGGGTGTCTAATCCTCAATTGAACACACTGTATTTTACACTATAAAACAACAGTATGGTTGAGTTAAAATATTAAAACTATGTAAAATAACCTTGATGACAAAAAATGAATACTTATAAGATACCTTAAAAATGCACAAAAAAAATGATTAATGTATTTATTACAAAACCAGTATACCAATTAACATTTTATTTTTACTTTGATGCTTTAAGCATCAAACATAGTTGAGGTTATAGTAATAGTGCGTATGTTATAGTAATAGCGCAGAAGTTAAAACATAGGCAACCCGTGTTCCAATACATAGTTTGTGCATAAGCATCTATGTGTTGATAGAAGCGTTGCCTATCTTTTAACTTCTGCGCTATTACTATAACCTAAACTATGTTTGATGCTTTATAGTATAGGAGCTATCAACATGAAAATCCACATCATTAACATTGTCATGACTTTTTGATATTACATAATATTTAATATTACTTTTCTTAATCCAACAAAACAGGTAGCGTTTTTTTTTAAGTAAAAACATCATAAGTGGGATCGTTTTCTTCGTACAACAAAATTGCACCTTCGAGCTATAACCCTGCCAACCTGTTATGATGGGTTAATCGCTTTTCAAATGTGCTTTCCTAAAACAGAAAACCCTGTCATAAAGATTTCCTATTTTACGCATAAAAGTCTACAGATTACACAAAATTACAAATTTTTACTTCATAAACGCTACCTGTTAGCGCTGCCAGTGTATTGGACAAAAGTTAAGAAACAACAATATAATGTTATGCACAAAAAATCATGACAACGTTCGATGATGTGTGTTTTTGGTTACCAGCTCGTACTAGATATTAAAGTTGTTTTGCTCTTATGATGACGATAATTATTGTTTTGACATTATTTACAATGTCATGTTTGTCATGATAGACGTTCCTTTTTATGGAATCTGATTTAGGTCAGATATTTATGTCAAATGTTTTCGTAAAATTTATTTGTTAATTTTTACCAAAAACATTAAAAATATAAATATCTGTCGTAAATCAGAATAAAAAACACGTCTAATATGTAAGCATAGAACACAAATTGTTTTTAAATATTTACCTGAAAAAATAAATAAAAAAGTAAAGCAACTAAAATATGATATTCTTTAATTGGGGAGCTTCAAAGCCCGCTTTGTTATTATCCTATTTTTTTAAAAACAATTCTTAAAAGTTATTGGCTCTACCATGATATTTGAAAATTTTAGAACTTTCAAAACAATCACAATAGACGTTTGTTTTCGACTTTGCCTGCAAAGAGAATGACAAGTACTGTTGTTGTTAAACAGTTTAGAATTTTATGGTTTTGGGTGGAATATATTTTTTGGTCAAGATAATTTAAAATCTTGACCAAAAGATATATGCAAATAAAACTTTTCATTTCCATTCATTTTTTTGTTTCAGTCTCAAAATGGAACGTTTGTCAACGAGAAAATGTTGACAAATAACTCAAAAATTGAACTGAAACACAGAGATAAAATTGGTTTTTTGACAAAAGAATTTAGTTTGGAATTTAGACTCTGCAATGTTAATGACGAAGGATCAGTTTTAAATACAAGCGATGAGGAACTGAGCCGAATTCCTGAAAGTGAATTTAGCTTTTAAGGAAAGAAAATGTTATTTTTATTTGCAAGGGTATTTTTATTTTAGATGGTATTATTGACAGCCAACGGTTTTTTTAAGTTTATGTTATTAAAAATATAATAAATAATTTTGTTTTCAGAATCATAATTTTTTGTTTTAGTTTGTTTATTGTAAACACACACACTGGTCAAGATACTTTTAAAAAGTATCTATGAAATGGTCAATGGTATTTGCGGTAGCCTCGAGTGCCAACAAAGTTTTAAGAAACCTTGTAAACTAACGGATGCTACGGGATAACTAGTGGAGAGTGGAGTAGTTAACCAAGCGTTCAATTGCTAGTAATTATTAAAAGAAACACAGAAATAAATGAATAAGACGGTTTATTAATTAACATTAAATAACTAATAACAATGCACAAGACAAGAGGCCTATTCCATGTATAATCGACCAAAATTCGGTTTTCGAGTTGCTGCATGATTTTAAATTCTTTTGAGGTTTAGTCCAGTGCTTACTCCTGGTAACTTCTTTCTATTAAAAAATTAGCAGCTGCATATTTGCACTCCTTCCCCATCAGTTAGCACATTAAACTATGAAAAATGACCAAATTTAGGTCTAAAAAATGCTATGTGGGAGTGAGTAAATTTATATTATTTTTATTTTAAAATGTTACCAAGGACATAGTATACAATAAAAAAAAACCACGATATTGTGATTCGATTTTTTGTAAAGGTAGCATATTAAAACCTTTGCTGTTTCTAAACGAGGTTAAATCACAAACATTTTTTTTTACTTAATGCGTCTCTATTATCACATCAACATTTTAAAATTATAAAAAAAAAAATTTACCCAGTCCCACATAACTTTTTTTAGTGCCATATTTGGTCTTTTTCCATAGCTGCCTGGTAGAGAAGGAGAGCAATTATGCGGTTCATATTTTTTTTGTAGAAACATATGTGTATTGTCAACTAAAAACTACTATTAATTTTAATCTTCCAAGAATTTAAAATACGATTCGATCTTGTTTCGTAATCAGTAACATTTTACAATCAATGCTGTTTCTAAACGAAGTTAAATCACAAACAAAATTATTTTTATTATGAACTAGCACAATAACATTTTAAAGTAATCAAAAAAAAAATTTACCCAGTCCCACAGAGCTTTTTTTGGACCTAAACTTGGTCATTTTCTATAGTTTGGGGTAATTAATAGTAGAGAAGGAGTGCAAATATGCAGCTGGTGATTTTTTAATAAAAAGAAGTGTCCATTGTCAACTTAAAATTACTACCAATTTTAATCTTACAAAATCGTAAAATCGGAAAATTCGATTTTTTGTCTAAGACAAGAAAAATTATGAAAATTGTTTTTTTTACTACCTTTACAATGAGTAAGGATTGTACCTACCAAATATAAAATAAATCAAATAATAGCAACTATGATTGGTCGATTTTACATGGAATGTCCCAAGAGGGTTATAAAGATACTTATGTTATTATTGCACTTATGGTCACCGCTTCACTACATCCCTGTTCCTGTATGTTCTGCCAAGAATCTTTCCATTCTCCTAGTTTCTGGTCGAGCCTTCGGTCAAAGAGTGGGCAGGTCTAGGCAGCATTAAGCTTTCCTGGCTGATGACAATGTGAGAGAGTGTCTTCCGTTTGTGCTTTACCAATGAATTTTTTTTTAAATTCATATACGGTGAAAATCATTTCTAAAAACATTTTTTAAAACATCATAAGTAAGATAATTTGTTTCGAATAAAAATATGTACACATATGAACCATAACACTGCCAAAACTTTATGAAGTAAAAATGTTTGATTTTGTGCAATCTGTAGACTTTTATGCGTTAAATAAGAGATTTTTATTACAGGGTTCTCCGTCCTTGGTAAGCACATTTAAAAAGCGATTACCCCATCATAAAGGGTTGGCAGGGTTATGGCTCGAATGTGCATATATCAATTTTTTTGTACAAAGATAACGATCCCACTTATGATGTTTTTAAAATTAAAAAAAAAAATCAAGCGAAGGTAAACCTCAACGGGAAGGTTCAATATCCATGATTGAGAATGATTACTTGCAAAAGTAATCGATTACATTTTTTTTTTGAATATTCAAATGTAATTGTAATCATGATTACTTTTCGCAAAATTTAAATTTATTGTTATCTTTGGCGCGAAATTCAAGAAGATCAATGATTACAATCATTAATCGCGATCATAGTTTTCAGTAATCGATAACTTATTTAACAGAATTTAATAGTTCAGGCCCTTTTTTCAAATTTTGCGCCAAACATATTTAAAAATTCAAAATTTCCCGCCAAAACTTATTAATGTTTTTGAATTTCGCGCCAAAGATAACAATAAATTTAAATTTTGTGCCCAGAATTCTCAAAATTTAAAATGTAAGGCATTTTTTAGGAAAATTGTGAGGAATTTTTTTGGGGTCATAACTCCCTTCCCCTCGAAATCTGTATTTGTTTCTGTATTTAAAAAATAAATTTGTCTGCGGTGCGAATTGCTGTATGCAGCATACAGTATGCTGTATACGGCCTTAAAATAATTGAAAATATTTCTAATTTAAACGCATGTTTGCAACTCTTATACAAAATGTGGCAATAGCAGATATGGATAACAAAAAAAAAAGACAACAAGGTTTAAATACGAATACTGCATATATTTTTATAATAAACAATGAATAAATTATAAAAAAAACACACAATAAAATCACACAGTCAAATAAATAAAACAACATAAAAAGCTTATCATTTCGTTTGGAATGATCGTTAAAATAAATTATGTACACAAAAATACTTACAAAAAACTTACTGTTTAACTGGGATGTCCTTCCTTGCTAATGTTCCTGCATGGTGAGTCGTAGAATGACCGTTTCCAATCTTGAATGGCATGGAGCATTGTCACAGACTACCAGTCCCCACGTTGATTCCCCATAGTTTCCCACTGGTCCAAAAGTCCTCGCATCCATGTGTTGGACAAATCCGCCAAAGTATAAGATCCTGAAAAATAATAATGATTAATTAAATTAATTACAATTGATAAATAAATAAATGCGGACGTTTGATTTTGGGAGAAGTAACAAAATGATCTGATAAAAATGTTTGCTTACCTCGACTGCAATCCATTTTGACGACTCCAGCTGTAGAAATAGCACCAATGAGTTGGGTTTTTTAGTTTAAAAAAATAAATTATCTGAAATTTTTGCCAGCTGCAGCGGTTCTTAAAAGAAATCATTTCGCTTTTCATAGCTGATATTTTTGCATAAAATTTAAACAACGTTTAATTAAGATGCTTAAATAACATTTGTATCTAAAATTTCACCAAAAGTCGTAACCGGAAGTGAAAAATCCGCCATTGAATATCGATATATTAAAACAGTTTTATTTCTGAAGAATTAAATGCAAAGCTATATTTTTTTTGCTTTTTAATTTCCTTTTATTTGATACCCCACTTCCCTATACCTATCTCCAACCCTTTTGGAGATACTCGATAAGGGTGTAAGGAACCGTCTTTACCCCAATTATGTTTTATTTAAATTTAATTAAAAAAAGGCTAAGACAAGTCGATTGTCTTTTACAAGGGAACATCTAAGTGATAAAGATTTTGTAATTGGGGTAAAAACTATTCGTAAAACTACCCTTATCAAATATCTCCAAAATGGTAGGAGGGTAGTATAGGAAGGTGGGGTATTAAATGAAAGGATATTAAAAAGTAAATTTAATGGAACAAAACAAAATATAGCTTTGTATTTAATTTTTCAGAAATAAAACGGTTTTAATGTATCGATATTCAATGGCGGATTTTTCACTTCCGCTTACGATTATTGGTTAAATTTTAGATGAATATGTTTTTTAATCATCTTAGTTATACGTTGTTTAAATTTCATGCAAAAATATCCGCCATGAAAAGCGTAATAATTTTTTTAAAAAACTGCTGCATCTGGAAAACATTTCAGAAAACATTTTTTTCTGCAAAAACTAAAAAAGTTAGACATTTTGGACTTTTAACAAAGTGATCCTTATTTTTAGAAGAATTTAAAAATATATAGGGTGTTCCATTTAAAATAAGGAAGTGGATGTGTGTTTCGAGTAAATGGAACACCCTGTATAGTGAAACATTACTAAAAATAAAAATTAGGTTCATTACAAACAATCCTGCGAAAAAAAAAATTGCTAGCATTTTTAGTTCCTGAGATAAGGGGTTGGGTCATCTTACGTGGGACGCCCTGTACTTCTTTTATTATACTTTTATCTGTTTAACAAAAAGTAATAGGTTATAATTAATATTATACGTCTTGAAAGAAAAATTGGTGAGGCTCACTTTTATTCTCATTATTTTTGTTGGTAAATTATAACATAGACATTAGGAAACACCCTCCGAATGTCGTGGAAAAAATTTAAGGGGTTATTCCTGGACTCATTTTAAGAATATAAGTTCATATAAATAGGTGTTCGATTTTGCGTCGTTACTATCTCCCAAAATACCCCAAAAAAATCAGTTTTTTGGCTGTAATTTCGAAAATCTTTTTAATTTATCGAAATACACGAAATATTTTTCCCTTTGTAAAATTTAAAAAAACGTGTTTATAGTGGGGGTTCTTAGGGGGCTGTAAGACATATGCTGCAATGAAAACCATTATCAAATTAAAACGAAAAATCATTCAATTAAAGGATATAGTAAAGAGTTTAAAAGATAAGGAATATCTTTCAGAAGGGGCTCTTTCCTGTTTAGAGAAAGTTAATGATTCAATTCCCACTGTTTTATTTCAACGTTATTTAAAACTAGCTGAGTCGAGGCCGGTAGATCCGACTCTTGAGTTCATTTCTTACGTATAAATTCATATTTTTGTTAGAATCTAAGCGTTTTCTGAAGATAGTGCTGAAGATCCAAGACATAAAAACAACCTTTTATGGTTTTAAAGACATGTCCAACATTTGCATGTAACAGGAAGTAGTTTTTAAATAATAAAAATTATATTGAACTTTAAAGTTTGAGATCTTTAACTATTAGGTGTTTGAGATAATTAAAGTTAAACCGTACAGCGTTTTCTGAAGATGCTTAACAAAGTTTAAAATATAAAAACAACCTTTTATCTTTTTAATAACGTGTACAGCATTTACTGTGCTTTTAACCTGACGTATTATTTTAAATATAATAATGCTTTTTAAACGAAATGACCTTGACATGTCCTTGAACCCCTGTTTTTTGATTATCCATCCTTCAAGTTCAAGAGACCTTTAACTATTGTGGTGTTTGAGATAATTGAATTAAAATTATGAATCGTCCCCTAAAGATGTCCGAAACATAAGAACAACCTTTTGTGTTTTTAAAAACATGTCCAACATTTACCTTGCATTTAACTTAACATAGTTTTTTAATAATAAAAATGTTATTGACCTTTTAAACAATATGACCTTGATCTGACCTTGAACTCCTGTCTTTTGGTAATCCATTCCCCAAGTTAAGACCTTTAACTATTATATTGTAGTGTTTGAGATAATTGATGTCAAACTATAAATTGTGTCCTGAAGATGGCCTACTACTAAGTTCGAAACATAAGATCAACCTTTTGTGTTTTCAAAACCATATCCAAAATGTACCTTGCATTTAATTTAACATAATTTTTTAATGATGAAAATGCTATTGACCTTTAAAAAGATATGACCTTGACATGACCTTGAACTCCTGTCTTTTGATTATCCATCCCCCAACTTTGAGACCTTTAACTATTGTGGTGTTTGAGATAATTGAAGTCAAACAATAAATCGTTTCCTGAAGATGGCCTACTAAGTTCGAAACATAAGATCAACCTTTTGTGTTTTCAAAACCATATCCAAAATGTACCTTGCATTTAACTTAACCTAGTTTTTTAATGATAAAAATTCTATTGACCTTTAGAAAGATATGACCTTGACATGACCTTGAACTCCTGTCTTTTGGTTATCCATCCCCCAACTTTGAGACCTTTAACTATTGTGGTGTTTGAGATAATTGAAGTCAAACAATAAATCGTTTTCTGAAGATGGCCTACTAAGTTCGAAAAATCTATTGTGTTTTCAAACTAGCTGAGTCGGTAGATTCGACTCTTGAGTTCATTTCTTACATCCGTAAGTCAATTGTGTGAACAGTTATTTTAAAATATTTGGTTTTAATATTACCGTCCTACAGATGTAAGAAATGAAATTAAGTAAAGTCAAATTAAAATAGTTTAAAAAGATAAGATTAAGGGCGTTCTAACATCCTTAGATTTCTTTTATTTTTATAAAAAAAGGTTACTTATATGTTTCAAGGTCATTGTTTAAAAGCTGTAGGTATGACAACAAAAAACAAGTCCAACATTTACCTTGCATTTACCTTATTATTAACATAGGTTTTTAATAATAAAAATGCTATTGACCTTTTAAATAATATGACCTTGACATGACCTTAAACTCTTATCTTTTGGTTATCCATCCTCCAAGTTTGGGACCATTAACTATTGTGGTGTATGAGATAATTAAAGTCAAACTATAAATCGTTCCTTGAAGATGGCTTACTTAGTCCGAAACACGAGAACAACCTTTTGTGTTTTCAAAAGCATGTCCAACATTTACCTTGCATTTACCTTAACATAGGTTTTTAATAATAAAAATGCTATTGACCTTTTAATCAATATGACCTTGACATGACCTTGTACTCTTGTCTTTTGGTTATCCATCCTCCAAGTTTGAGACCTCTAACTATTGTGGCGTATGAGATAATTGAAGTCAAACTATAAATCGTTTCCTGAAGTTGGCTTACTAAGTCCGAAACACAAGAACAACTTCTTGTGTTTTCAAAAATATGTCCAACATTTACCTTGCATTTACCTTAACATAGGTTTTAATAATAAAAATGCTATTGACCTTTCAATCAATATGACCTTGACATGACCTTGAACTCTTGTCTTTTGGTTATCCGTCCTCCAAGTTTGAGACCTCTAACTATTAAGGTGTATGAGATAATTGAAGTCAAACTATAAATCGTTTTCTGAAGATGGCTTACCAAGTCCGAAACACAAGAGCAACTTCTTGTGTTTTCAAAAATATGTCCAACATTTACCTTACATTTTCCTCAACATAGCTTTTTAATAATAAAAATGCTATTGACCTTTTAATCAATATGACCTTTACATGACCTTGAACTCTTATCTTTTGGTTATCCATCCTCCAAGTTTGAGACCTTTAACTATTATGGTGTATGAGATAATTAAAGTCAAACTATAAATAATTCCCTGAAGATGGCTTACTAAGTCCGAAACACAAGAACAATCTTTTGTGTTTTCAAAAATATGTCCAACATTTACCTTGCATTTACTTTAACATACATTTTTAATAATAAAAATGCTATTGACCTTCAAAAAGATATGACCTTGACATGACCTTGAACCCCTGTCTCTTGTGTATCCATCCTCCAAGTTTGAGTCCTCTAACTATTGTAGTATTGGAGCTATGTCAATGCAAACATTGACATTTGAAAACGTCATAGCTCTTTTCCTAGACATAAAATTTTTTTTTTTAAATTTTAACATAAAGGGCTCTCCGAAAGAATATGTTTAAGCAAAAAAAAAATCACAATATTTTGGGCTAGATTTTTTTTTGCATGCAATATCTACTAACCTTGACCAGTGGTCAGTATGACCTTGTGGTCATCTTGACCACAAGACTTTGGTATTTACTTATACCAAGTTTGAACCTTCTACCTAGTACCATAATTGAGTAAATTACGGTTAAAAAAATTTTTTGCTCCGTACATCCATCCATCCATCCATCCTAACATACACCAAAGTGATATTTTTAAATAACAACCCAGTGGATGGTCCGATCGATATGATTCTAGTATCAAAACATCGGTAATTTTTTGTAGCATCTTTCCAACACCCTTAACATTTACGTATCTTGCTTCGTTTAGGCACAGTTTCAAAAAAACATCGATTTTCAGAAATTGCAATTACAATAGTACATTTCCTTTAGAGAAATGAACTAAAACATATCCAAAATGTACCTTGCATTTAATTTAACATAATTTTTTAAAAATAAAAATGCTATTGACCTTTAGAAAGATATGACCTTGACATGACCTTGAACCCATGTCTCTTGTGTATCCATCCTCCAAGTTTGAGATCTCTAACTATTGTAGTATTGGAGCTATGCTCATGCAAACATTGACATTTTAAAACGTCATAGCTTTTTTCCTAGACATAGAATTTTTTTTTAAAAGTTTTAACACAAAGAGCTATGCAAAAGAATATTTTTAGGCAAAAAAAAAATCCAATATTTTGGGCTAGATTTTTTTTGCATGCAATATCTACTAACCTTGACCAGTGGTCAGTATGACCTTGAGGTCACCTTGACCACAAGACTTTGGTATTTACCTATGCCAAGTTTGAACCTTCTATCTAGTACCATGGTTGAGTAAATTACGGTTAAAGAAATTTTTTGCTCCGTACATCCATCCATCCATCCATTTTAACATACACCAAAGTGATATTTTTTAATAACAACCCAGTGGATGGTCTTTACATAATTCAAATAAACGAAATGTAAGTTACTAAACATAACTCAAATAATTCTTGTGATACGTTGCGTTTCGATGACATTTGTGCCCAGACAATTTAAGAAAATGGCGTAAAATACTTATTAATTGCATTGCTGATTCCAGCGATGGGGCTGTTAATCCACAGGAAAAATATAAAGGCTTTTCCTCATTCATAAAAAAGTGGCACCTGAGCACATTCATGTATGGTGTTTTAATCAAGTTTTAAATTTAGTGCTAATTGACGCCACAAGGTGTACGATAACGACAACTTTATTTTTCTACCTATTGAATTTGATTGCAGTTTTTTTCAAAGATTCATGTAAGAACGTCAAAAAAATTGCAAGCTATTAGAGAAACTCGTTGATGGGTCAAGGAAATTGCGCGAAAAAGAATTTTTGGAATGTATGAGGCTCCAGAAGAAGCAATACTACAACGCAATAAAGCCATTGTCGGTTTATTAGCAAGAGACTCAGCAAGAGACCAGAGTAATCCAACAATTCACCGCTACGTTTTATTTCAGCCCATACCATCATGCTCAGAAAGTACAGTGCCAGGCACCCCTGCCCCAGTACGAGCCCCTTCCTCCGTGGAGACTGTTGAAGAATCTCCGCCACGAGTAGCATCCCCTGCACCCCTCCCACAAAGAACATCTACCAGCAGATCACCCCGCCGCACAGTGTAGTATTATATGTTTCTAGCGGTATTTAAATTCTTATGTTGCTAAACAAATTTCTATAGTAGCCAATGTATTCTTAAGAAAAAAATATTTAAAAATTTATCATGTTCCATTTAAAAATACATAACTAATGTCATTTTTACCTAAACGGGAGGTACTAAATTTTTATTAAGGTCTGTAAAGGATAGCAAAAAATCATTCTAATCAACTCGTAAAATTTCAATTGTGTACAAAATATACCTAGAAAGTTATTGGCTCGTAAGCTTTATGCGGGACAAAAAGTGGATTAACTGAAGTTGATTCACTGAAGTTGCTCTCTCTGAACGTGGCTTTAGTGGATCAACTGTAGTTGGGGTCCACTAAAGTTGCCTCTTCTGAACGCGACTTTAGAAACCCAAATATCAAAGATTTAATTCCTTGTTACTGCGACCACCATTCTATAAACATAAAATAAAATACGGCCGGTGGCGGCGGTAGCGCAAATATGCGCAGAAAATTTTAACTGTATATTAAAGACTAAACCCCAAACTATACCAGGTTGTAAGTTTCGTCGTGGAATAATGCGGAATAACCTAATTTTTTTACAATCATAGAAATTACATCTTTCCAAAAGCAACATTTATCGTATTTCTTCCATTAAATAAACCAACAGTCAAGTAAAACATAATTGTACTTACGCTAAAGACACTGTAAACCCATTATAGAAAACAAAAATCAGTCTTGTATCTATAACTTACTGGGTTGTGGTATTAACAAATTAGGGGTTAATAAATTTACTCCCCTACCAATATCAACATTTTTTATACTAATCTTAAGAGACTTACAAAAAAAATAATTTCATAATTATAGAAACTATCTAAGCTACCAACATACAGTTTATGGATTGATTAAAGCAAAGTATTAGGATATAATTAAGTTCCGCTAGATTGCGATATTCCTACTCTGTGCGCCGTGGGGATACATCGTCTTCAAAAAGTGTTCCGGTGCCCGACACCCCTTCCCCAGTACTAACCCCTTTCTCCGTGGAGACTGCAGAAGAATCTCCGTCACGAGAAGCACCCCCTGCACCCCTCCCACAAAGAACATCTTCAGAAGATCTGGTGCCAGACACCCCTTCCCCAGTACGAACCCCTTCCTCCGTGGAGACTGCAGAAGAATCTCCACGAGTAGAATCCCCCGCACCCCTTCCACAAAGAACATCTACCGGCAGACCACCTCGCCGCGGGGATCCTTCATCGCCCAGTGGATCATCAGGTCCCAGAAGATCGCCCAGAGGTGATCCACCTCGTCATCCTCTAAGAGGTTCTCCCCCACGTCGCTCAGGTGGTGGACCACCAGGTGGGCCCCCTTCACTAAGAGGAAATGGCAATGGCGCGGAATCACCTCCACCTAGGCCGCCCCCAAGGCGTGGTTCCAGGGAGCACCGAACAGATATGTTCCGCCAGCATTCCATAGGCGTAGCCCTGCGCCCCGCCCTAGACGACCTCGTAAGTACTTTGTATATCTTTCATTAGCTCTACAGCGAATTAAAAAGTCATATTTTATTAATCCAGATAAGGAAACAGTAAAAACATTTAAAAAATCTCTAAGAGATTCTTACTTAAGAAAATATGAAACAGTTTTAGTTGCACAAATTTATTTTAGAATTTTTAAAATTACTGGACCATTATCTAGATATCTTAAAACAGTAGGTTCGGCAACAGCAAGTTTGGCAATAGTTGGCGCTTACCACTTAACAAAAAATTTAAAGGGATTTTGAAAGTGTAGAACGCGTTGCTTAAAAATTTATCGATACTGCAAATATAATATAAGATGAAAAAGAAGACTACGATATAATAAAAAAAAGAAGAAATTCATGGAAAGATCAACCTTTCTATTTTATCGTCATCTAATTTTCAAAATATTCGTGATGAAATTACAGATAAGTACTTCCAAGAACTTTCAAAGAAAATTATAAAACTTTCTGATGAACCGACTCCAACGAAGCTTAGAAGACATTGCAAAAAATTGGGATGTATTGAAAACTGTAGGGCCTATTCCATATATAATCGACCAAAATTCGGTTTTCGAGTTGCTGCATGATTTTAAATTCTTTTGAGGTTTAGTCCAGTGCTTACTCCTGGTAACTTATTTCTATTAAAAAATTTGCAGCTGCATATTTGCACTCCTTCCCTATCAGTTAGCACCTTAAACTATGAAAGATGACCAAATTTAGGTCTAAAAATGCTGTGGGAGTAAGTAAATTTTTATTATTTTTATGTTAAAATGTTACCAAGAACATAGTATACAATAAAAAAAATAAACGATATTGTAATTCGATTTTTTGTAAAGGTAGCATATTAAAACCTTTGCTGTTTCTAAACGAGGTTAAATCACAAAAATTTTTTTTACTTTATGCGTCTCTATTATCACATCAGCATTTTAAAATTATTAAAAAAAAAATTTACTCAGTCCCACATAACTTTTTTTAGTGCCATATTTGATCCTTTTCCATAGCTGCCTGGTAGAGAAGGAGAGCAATTATGCGGTTCATATTTTTTTTGTAGAAACATATGTCTATTGTCAACTAAAAACTAACACTAATTTTAATCTTCCAAGAATTTAAAATATGATTCGATCTTGTTTTAATTTAACGTAATCGGTAACATTTTAAAATCAATGCTGTTTCTAAACGAAGTTAAATCACAAACAAAATTATTTTTATTATGAATATCCACTAGCACAATAACATTTTAAAGTAATCAAAAAAAAATTTACCCAGTCCCACAGAGCTTTTTTTGGACCTAAACTTGGTCATTTTCCATAGTTTGGGGTAATTAATAGTAGAGAAGGAGTGCAAATATGCAGATGGTGATTTTTTAATAAAAAGAAGTGTCCATTGTCAACTTAAAATTAGTACCAATTTTAATCTTCCAAAATCGTAAAATCGGAAAATTCAATTTTTTTGTCTAAGACAAGAATAATTATGAAAATTCAGAAAATTATTATTTTTACTACCTTTACCATGGATAAGGATTGTACCTACCAAATATAAAATAAATCAAA
Organism: Cartodere bifasciata; assembly: GCA_963920755.1. Classification (NCBI taxonomy): domain Eukaryota; kingdom Metazoa; phylum Arthropoda; class Insecta; order Coleoptera; family Latridiidae; genus Cartodere; species Cartodere bifasciata. The sequence continues at coordinate 214,132 of OY987201.1, read as the reverse complement.
TAATAGCAACTATGATTGGTCGATTTTACATGGAATGACCCGTAGACCATACTCCAAATGAGAACTGGAAAGTTCAGATAATGATGATGATTTCTCCAAATATGATTTATTAGCTTCCGAATGTAAGTCATGTAAAAAGTGCATTGTTTGTTGCTAAAAAATAGAAAATAGGCAAGAATGGAAAAAGACATACAATTGGCCAGAAGAATCCGGGGGGAACGGGCATACATTAATTATATTAATTAAAGCACCACCACCTCTCGATGTTTTTGTGGCAATTGAATCTCTATCTGCTCAGTAAACAATGTAGCAATAATCACGGACTTCGCTGTTAAACACACTATCATTCAAACAAAATTCGGTAAACGCAATAATATCGCAAGAATGAAGAAAGATCGTGAAGTTGGCGAACGCCGAATCTGAGGAGAACGTGCCTAAATAGAAATACATATTTCACAATTTTTTTATTAGTATATATATTTATCATCAATTATTTATTTTCATATAAAACTGTCTTATATCTACAAAAAAATATCCGACGAGATAAAAAAGACCTGGTGCGACAATATCAACAAAGACTTTAAGGCTCTAAGAGTCGAAAACCAAGGAGGAACTGGCAAATAGGCAAGAATGGAGAAAGACATGCAATTGGCACGACGGATCAGTGGGGAACGGGCATAAATTAATTATATTAATTAAAGCACCACCACCTCTGGATGTTTTTGTGGCAATTGAATCTCTATCTGCTCAGTAAACAATGTAGGAATAATCACGGACTTCGCTGTTAAACACGTTATCATTTAAACAAAATTCGGTAAACGCAATAATATCGCAAAAATGGAAAAAGATCGTGAAGTTGGCGAACGCCGAATCTGAGGGGAACGTGCTTAAATAGAAATACATATTTCACAATTTTTTTATTAGTATATATATTTATCATCAATTATTTATTTTCATATAAAACTGTCTTATATCTACAAAAAAATATCCGACGAGATAAAAAAGACCTGGTGCGACAATATCAACAAAGACTTTAAGGCTCTAAGAGTCGAAAACCAAGGAGGAACTGGCAAATAGGCAAGAATGGAGAAAGACATGCAATTGGCACGACGGATTAGTGGTGAACGGGCATAAATTAATTATATTAATTAAAGCACCACCACCTCTGCATGTGTTTGTGGCAATTGAATCTCTATCTGCTCAGTAAACAATGTAGGAATAATCACGGACTTCGCTGTTTCCTCAACACTCAAAAAGAATTGAGCTAAACCAGATAAATTTGTCACAGCAAAATGGCGGACGCTGTAAGTAGTTGTACCTAAAAAATCCATTAAAATGTGTGATTCGTGACAAATTTCTGAATAAATCCAACACAATTACATGCACACAATGCAAAAAAGTATACCACAAAAACAATATCTGTGAGAACTTATCTGCGGTCGACTTTAAATGCACTGAATGTTGTAAAGATGATTCTAACTTCAACATATCAAATGACAGTGTAGAAACGGTAAAGGACCTTCCAGAGCGGTCAACTCGTAAGTGACCTGGTCAAAGAAAACACCAATCTACAAAACGATGTTACGTTTAGATTTTTGTTGGTTGTCAAATTGTCTACAAAAATAAGTCGACACTTCCTTTTGTATAATTTAATTTGCTAAAAAAACTTGTACAATTTGTATTGTGAGTTCTTTAATTAATTTAAAGGTATGGTTAATTTAAAATTCCCTTGAAGAAGGGTTTTTTCTCTGGGCTGATTTTTTCGTGAGTCTAATTCTTAAGCTGTTGAAGTAATGAATGCATGTTTATTCTGGATTATGAATATTTTTGGTAAAGTTTTGAACATTGATAAGAAAATTTGACGTTTAAAGTTTAAATACAGGTTGGAGTAAGAAATTTGACGCTTCCAAATAATATACAGGGAGAAGTAAGAAATCAAATTCATTCCGGTTTCTTGAAAATAAACTAATATTAAATCATTCCTATTATATTAAAGTAAATTATATCGTTATTATTTACAAATGCAAAGTTGACAAAAGTTTATTGTTAAATTTTTTAATTCCTATCTAAATTAAAACTTATTACTTGAAATATTATATATTTTCAAATTTTTTATGTAAAATAGGTGGCGCCGCGCTTAACATTTAAATTAAATAATAAAATTATTGTAAATTAACCCACTTCTTATCTGACTGTGACTAGCTTAGAGGTGAGAAATTTTACTAACAACGAGAATGACCTCTTGAAAAAGCTTGTTCGAGAAATGGAAGATAATAACCACTTGTTAAAGTTCAAAATAAGTGCACTAGAACGAAATTTGCAGACAGTAAGCCCCAAAATCCCACTATCAAATTCAAAACAAAACCCTCGGCTAAATTATTAATATTTTATTATTAATAAAAAAACGGAGCAGAATTTAAAAAAGTATTTTGCTCACAAAATAAACTTAAACTACAAATTACATAGGAAAGAAAAAAATAAGCCGAAATACTATTATAAGTATATAGAACTCGCGAAATCCGACGAACACCTCCCGACAAAGCAGTGTATCCAACCGTACAAAACCAAATCCATCAGGATAGTAGTTCAAATGAATAAAAAAAAAATTTGCAATTCTTCACATATCTAACCTCCATCCATCTACAACACAAGAAGTTATGTTGACCCATGTTCAAACTATAGATGAACACGCCAAATGTATAAAACTTAATTTGAAAAACCCAGAACATTACTGCTCCTTCAAAGTAACAGTTCCATTTGAAAAACGAAGCCAAAAAACCATCGCTGTGGCCTCAAAACTCGAGAATAAGTCGGTTTTTTTTAAAGATATTTCCAGCCCAAATAACTCTAAAAATTTTAAGAGAGATACCCTACTAATCAACTGCCAAGGACTCACATTAGATAAATCAAATTTTGAATCCTGTCGAGGTAAATTTCATTCAAATAACATTTTAACGGTAACGGGTTTGTATATTTTAGAATGTCTTGTTTTTCTTTTTAAAAACAAACACTTGTTTTCTGATTTAAAGAAAACACATGAGTATTCCACAAGACATCTAGGCTACAACTATCCTAAGGTATCACTAACTCTTGTCCAAAAAAATACCAAGTACATGTGCATTAAACTTTTTAACGCACTTCTAAAAGAATTTCAAATAATTGATGATTTTAAACATTTTAAAAAAGCAATTTATTCTTTTATTTTACGCTGTGAGCCCTGCTCTGTTTCGGAATGTTTTAATTATTGTAAATTTTAAACTAATGTTTGTTTGTTTGTTTGTTATATTTGACGTATTTTTTATTTATATTGTGTATGATTTCTCTTGTTATCTGTACATTTATTTAAAAATAAATTTCTATTCTATTCTATAACGCATGAATATTTGATAAAAAAACCCTATAAAGTTTATCTGCCTTGTAAAAACCTGGACCAACATGAATTTCCACGAAAGTTTCCACTTTTAAAATTATAACTGCACTTTACACTATACAGGGTGTCTCAAAATGGGCGCCCACAGACCCCGAGGCGTGGTAGAGGAACACAAACGATATACAAAATCAGAAACAAAAATTTTATTGGGGGCCCCATTACAAAACTATGGGGCTGCAAACTTAGCAAAGTTTGGCAACACTGTTAGTTTAAATCCGCTTAGTTTAAAAAAAAAACAAGTTAGTGGGTGAGCAAACATGAAACTTCAACTTGACATTAGGAAATAGGTTAGTTTTATTTTTAATTTTAAAAATACAAAATAGTTTGAATACCTCAATTTTAAACTTCTTTCTTTATAAAATGTAACAAATCAATAAAATCATATCGTAATTGTTAAAAACTAGTGTATGTTCGAAATAACAACAAAACTGTTAAAAAATACGGCCATAGCAAAATAAGTTTAGACTTTTCTGGTAACACATGTTCTATTGTTGTTCTTCACGAGGTTCTCCATTAGGGGAATGATAGTAATTTTGCATTGGGGCTCACATTGGAACTTATTTCATTCAAATATTACAAATTTCTGATGCTGCTCCCAACTAAACACCTTTACCATTTGAATCAAATCCGCTCTATTCTCACAGGAATTTTATAGGGGGACTTAATGCTGTGGGTTCGTATTTCCATATTTCTTGGAACATTTAAAAAAACTTAAATTAAAAATTGACGCAAACAATAAATTAATGACACTTATCACTGATAAATAAAATTTATGCTCAGTTTCCCTTAGTTACGAGCATGGCAACTTCAATCAAAATTTAGAGGTAAGACAATGTTGCCGCATAGATTTTGGGGTAATATTCCAAAAATTAAAATTCATTTTTTACGGGAAATAAACATCATTGGACCGAAATTTTGCAATAAATAATTGGTTTTAGTCCCTGTCTTTCAATAATTAAGTAAATTATGTTTTATGATTACTTAAGAAAGTCACTATAAGGGTGCAAAGTTTGTACCTTTAAAGCCCCATATCTTTGAAATGGGCTCGCACAAAAAATTTTCGTTACTGGTTTTGTAAATCGTTTGTGCTCCTCTACCACGCCTTGGGGTCCGTGGGCGCCCATTTTGAGACACCCTGTATAAGACAAAACAAACTAGCTGAGTCGAGGCCGATAGATTTGACTCTTTAGTTCATTTCTCACGTAAAAATTCAATTTTTTTTGTTAGAATCAAAGCTTTTCCCGAAGGTCCAAAACTTTGTATGTTTTTAAAGACATGTCCAACATTTGCGTTGCATTTTGCATGAAATAGTTTTTAAATTATTGTAAAAATTCTATTGAACTTTTAAACGATATGACCTTAACAAAACCTTGAACCCATGTCTTAATTATCTATTCTCTAAGTTTGGAATTTTCAACACTTGTGTTTGAGTAAAACTGTAAAGCGTTTTCTAAAGATGGCCCACAAAGTTCGAACTATAAAAACAACCTTTCATGTTTTTAAAAGCGTGTACAGCATTTACTGTGCTTTTAATCTGACGTATCACTTTGAAAATAAAAATTTTATTGACCTTTCAAACGATGTGCTTTGACATGACCTTAAACCCCTGTCTTTTGGTTATCCATCTTTCAAGTACAATACCTTTAACTATTGTGGTATTTAAGATAATCGAAGTCAAAGTATAAATCGTTTTCCGAAGATGGCCTACTAAGCTCGAAACATAAGAACAACTTTTTATGTTTTGAACAACACGTCCAACATTTACCTTGCATTTAACTTAAATTAGTTTTTTAATAAAAAAAATGCAATTGACCTTTCAAACAATATGACCTTGACATGACCTTGAACTTCTGCCTTTTGGTTATCCATCTTTCAAGTTTGAAACCTTTAACTATTGTGATGTTTGAGATAATCGAAGACACATTATAAATCGTTTCCTGAAGATGGCCTACTAAGCCCGAAACATAAGAACAACCTTCTGTGTTTTCAAAAACATGTACAACATTTACCTTGCATTTAACTTAACATAGTTTTTTAATAAAAATGCCCTTGATCTTTCAAACAATATTGTCACGAATAAGAATGTACCCTTTGATTGTATGACTTTGCTAATTTCTGGGTTGGCGATTATCGCTGTTACTATGGAGCAATCCAAAGTAACTAGGTGTCGGTCGACCTACAAAATTAAGCAATAGTTTTGACAATTAAAGGGTACTCAGCAAAAACACTTTATGAGTTGGCTAAGCCATCACAAAAGAACTGTTTCGGCACTTGGGTGTGACCCGTTAAAGTGAACAGTGCTCCCCTTTCCTAAGATGTAAGTACCTTTTATAATCCTTAGTAGTAGTACATAGTTAATTTGTAATAAACTTAATAAGTAATTTGAATTAACCTGCTTGTTTCTATATCCCCCTACTCGAGTGTGGCCTTAGGGCCCACTCTAAACCGAGATTGGGGTAGAACCCCCAAAACCCCTCTTCTCGTAACAATATGACCTTGACATAACTTTGAACTCCTGTCTTTAGGTTATCCATCCCCCAAGTTTGAAACCTTTAACTATTATGGTGTTTCAGAAAGAGAACTGGATACTTCTAGAAAAATAAACAAAAATGCAGTTTAAGGTTTTTATAGAGTTGGTTGATTTTATTTTCGAAAGCAGTTATTTACTTTACGACGGACAGTATTATTTGCAAAAAGAAGGCTGCCTAATGGGCTCTCCAGCGTCACCTATCTTTGTTAAGATAGTAATGAATCAAATTCTGCAGGATGTTGAAAAGAAACTCATGTTTAAGTTACCTTTTCTCAAAATATACGTTGATGATGTATTTTCGATAATACCGGAAAACATGACAGATTATACACTTGCTGTCTTCAACTCCATTCATCCGTGTATTCAATTTACCCATTCGTAAAGAGTATTAAAACCATCAGTGTCCCTTTCTTTCAGAACAACAAACACTTTCTGAGTACATTTTATTACTTTCAGTTTATTAATCACTTTACTTACCCATAAAGCACATAATTTTCAGTATTTTTAATCAGCTATTGTTTACATTTTTAATTTGAGGTTAGGGAATGGTCTCCGAACTTTGATACTCGATGATGCCAACGCAGAGTCGATAAATTACCTACTACACTAAACTGCTCCACAACAGACGTTTCAGATCCCTCGCTCTTGTGGATGCCATCACCTGCAGGGTCAATGACGAACCAGTTTTGACACTTTTAGGTATTAAATTATTATTATGTATTCTTGTACAAATGATTTGTGCCAAAATAGGCAGTTCAATGTACACTTCCAACAGATTGTTGGTCCAAATCCCTTTTTATGTAAAATCTCAGAGTGCAATAAATTAAAGATATTGCATTTTGAAAAGTGTTTTAGCCCTTTAAAGACCTTTCTTATATTGAAAATATACTCTGCCTGTCTAATCATGGTAATTTTAGACCTTAGAAATAATGATATGTGACACAAAAAAAAGTTTGGCCCTTTTCTTGGACCAGAGCCCCATTCAAGCTGTCGTAGGTCAAACAGTTTTTTAATGGTGATAATAAAAGTCTCAAAGGATAAAATCCTTAAAATTAGGAGGAAAAAACCTCGCCCGACTTGTAAAACAGCAGGAAAAAAATAAAACAAAATGTAAATTTTTAAGAATTTAAACAATATTTTTTTTTTGAACGCGTGGTAGGAGATATCATAAAGAATGTAATGCCATTTTATAAAATGGGGTCCCAAGTTATTATGACAAAAAAATTATCGCCAGAAAAAAATCGGAAGTATGTTGGAAATAAAATTTTAAAATCCGTCAAACTTTAATTGTTGAGCAGTTTAATTACCAACATAACCTAATTAAAATACCTGATCAAAAGTGTTACAGGTATAAAACGCAAAAGGCAAGTTATTTCCTTTCCTTTTTTAGTGCAACTTTTGTGCGAAACGCATATAGTGTATATCACATATCAGGTCGTTAAATGGCGACATCCTAAGGTAATTTAACATTTAATTAAATGTAGAAGCAAAAAGCTGTAAAGTACTCACTCTTAAAAGTGTTCTGAAGGTCTTACATAGTAAGGTAAACTAATTTTTATTTATTTAGATTAAAAAATAAAATCACACCACGCGGTTTTCATGTGGCGTCAATTTCTAAGTTAAATTTTTTAAAATAGGCTTTTAATTTGGGATCAGCTTGCTTTATTCCAATCACATAATTTTGAAGTACCACATGTTTTCTTGCGGACCTATGATCTATCTAAGTTTCAAGACAAGCAACCAACGCAGCCAACCAGCCACCGGGATCACCCAAGGAGGACGAGAATGCCGTTTGGGGCTTCCAGCCTAAAGAGAACGTAATTTGTTGTTAACTTTTCCTATTAATTCAATTTTTTTACATTTAACTAAACTAATTTAAATTCATTCATTTAATATTTCAAATAAATGTAACTTCATTAATATACGTAAATTTGCTAAACCTATTTTGTGTCTTATTTGTGTAAGTTCTTTTTCTGTCGACTTTTCTGGTCGACGGTGGCGCCCTGGCCAAGGTTTCCAAAACTCACCCCAGCTCTCCTAACAACAACCTGAGTGCCGTCCGCATAGGGTTAAATTTCGTTACAAAATTTTGAAACGAAAACCTTCGTATTTTGGAAATAAAGCTAATTAAGAATCATTATTCCCGTCATTTTATGAATCGCATAACAAATACCACTTTAAGGAGATCTCAACGCCCACAACCAAGCGTGGGGAGGGACGTACAACGACATAAGAGGCAAAAAATTACTAGACTGGACAATTGCACACAACATGATCATAGAAAACGATCCCAACATCCAAGCAACCTTTCAATCGACCAGAGGAACAAGTTGGGTAGACATGACCAAGACCCGAGACATAGACATAACTGACTGGAAAATATTAAATGACGAAACTCTAAGTGACCACAAGTACATAACATATCGACTCAAGACAGAAATAAACAGAACAATCACTCAAACAAAGACTTACGACTTCGAAAACACGAACTGGGCGACATTCAAACAAAAATTAAGCCAACAAAACGAAATAACTAAGCAACGAGGCAGCGATAAAAACTTAGAAACAGCAAAAAAGTTAAATGCAGAAGCGGAAAGACTACAAAAAATATGCAAACAAGTCTGCAAACAACACATAAATCGTACATCAGGCACAAGCGACAGCCTTAACAATGAGTGGTGGACGAGGGAACTAGGGCACGCAAAATCCAACGCCCATAAGTCAAGACGACGCTGGCAAGCGGAAATTATCCCTCACCTGAGGCAGGAAAAACAAGAAGCATACGTACAAATGAGGCGGGTATATAGAAACTTAATAAGAGACGCCAAAGCAAAACATGCGCAGGAAACTTTAGATATGCTCATTGAGACCAACCCATGGGACAAGATACACAAACTAACTACGACCAAAAAACCTTCGACAATAGACACCAACATAAAAAAGGACGATGGTGCATACACACAACACAAAAAGAACGCGACGATTACATCATCTACAAGTTTTTTCTAACAGACAACGAACAAATGGACACCACAAGACAAAAGTACATAAGACAATCGACAATTACCCACGAAACAGAGAACGACTTTCCTTTCACGAAAGACGAAATTCGAGACGTAATAAAAACATTAAAGAAAAGGACCGCAACTGCACAGGACAAAATTCCAAACGAAGCAATGACTCACATATACGAGACCCTCCAAAACGACCTGTACAACAACTGCCTGACACACGGACACTTCCCTACCATATGGAAAATAACAGACCTCATACTAATACCAAAAAAGAACAAAACACTCAGACCTATTAGCTTACTACCGACCCTTGGGAAAATACTTGACAAACATGTAGAGTCTAACGGGGCCAAAACATTCTGAACACCACGCTGGCCAACATATCCAACTATTCCAAGGATCATGGTCTAAGGTTAAACCCAGACAAATCCTTGCTGATATTCCTAGGACCACATCACTTAAAGTGTTATGAGCGCATGAACATCAAGATAAATGACATCTCTACTAAGCAAGAAAAATCAGTAAGGAGTCTGGGGCTGATGTTAGATAGTGATCTAAGGTTCAAGGATCATACACAAAAAATTATACAGCGATGTTATGGGTCCCTAAGGACATAATGAGTGTGCACCTAAAAAAACAATTGTGTGAAAGTCTCGTGTTAAGTCATTGTAATTATTGTGATGTGGTATACAGGGTGTATCACGACGAGTATAAGGCATACGTATCTCAAAAACGGTTTGTTATATTTTCTTCAAATTTGGTATACACAAGTTTTGGGATAGGATGCATTTACCTAAAATATTTTCAACTTTGTGCCACTTCCGGTTATACAGGAAACTAGTGTCAACTTTGTTATCTTAAATGGAACTACCTAATTTTTTTTCGATATTATCATTCTTTATCACATTTTGAGTAAACTTTGCAAATAAAAAAATCAAAAAAAGTTTTTGGTTTTTTTGTAATCAAGGTTTTTCGAATTTTTTTTACTGTTGTAAGTATTTAGAAGATTGCCGATTTTTCAAAAACTAATAAATGATTTTATTTGCAGTGTTAGCTTACGGATAAATAATGGTCCAAAAATTAACTTTTGTGATTATAAATGAAATAAAAGTTAACCGGAAGTAAGATCTCGGCCATTAAACCCACCTCTTTAAAAATTAAATTATCTCATTTTTTTTTAATGTAATGCCATATTTTTTTTATTGGGGTTTTTAATACCTTTCAAATGATGTATCATTGTCCTATACCTATCTCTTCTAGTTTTCGAAATAATAATTTATTTCTATTATTACATGCTATAATGACAAAATTAGAGTTTTTTTTTAGAAAAATCTAGTAAGTCATGAAAACAAAAAACAACTATTTGACGTTTACCACATTTAAATTCATTGTGGAGTGACAAATACTTGTTTATTTCTTCAAAATTTATTCTAAAATAGTTTTTTGTTTTCATGACTCACTGGATTTTTCCATACAAACTTCAATTTTGCCATAATAGCATGTAAAAATAAAAATAAATTATTATTTCGAAAACTATTAGAGATAGGACAATGATACATCATTTGAAAGGTATTAAAAACTCCAGTTAGAAACAATAAAAAAAAATATGGCATTACATTTGAAAAAAATGAGATAATTTAATTTTTAAAGAGGTGGGTTTAATGGCCGATATCTTACTTCCGGTTAACTTTTATTTCATTTATAATAACAAAAGTTGATTTTCGGACCATTATTTATCCGTAAGCTAACACTGCAAATAAAATCATTTATTAGTTTTTGAAAAATCGGCAATCTTCTAAATCCTTACAACAGTAAAAAAAAATCGAAAAACCTTGATTACAAAAAAACCAAAAACTTTTTTTGATTTTTTTTTGCAAAGTTTACTCAAAATGTGATAAAGAATAATAATATCGAAAAAAAATTAGGTAGTTCCATTTAAGATAACAAAGTTGACACTAGTTTCCGGTATAACCGGAAGTGGCACAAAGTTGAAAATATTTTAGGTAAATGCATCCTATCCCAAAACTTGTGTATACCAAATTTGAAAAAAATATAACAAACCGTTTTTAAAATACGTATGCCTTATACTCGTCGTGATACACCCTGTATGGTCCCTGTCTTGATGGTGTCACATTAAATCGCTTGCAGGTGTTGCAAAATTCATGCATTCGATTTATATACGGCATCAGGGCAACGGATCATGCACGTTATAAGTTAGAGGAATTAAGGTGGCTAAATATAACGAATCGTATAAAACTTCATGTCATTTCTTTAGTATATAGCGTTCTCAAGACAAAAAAGTCTGTGTATCTGGCAGAAAAACTACAATTTCGTAGCACGCAGCATGATAGGGAGCTAAGAGGCGTTTCTCAAACACTCAGTATACCTTAACATCGTACCACTTTGTTTAAAAGGAGTTTCTCATTCAGGGCAGTGATGTTGTATAATTTAGTACCACAAGAATATAGAAGTCTTTCTATTGCAAATTTTAAAAAAAAGTTTAAGCACAATTTGTTTTCTGTTCAACTAAATAATTTTTAACTATTTTTTTTGTTCCTTAGTTAGGGTTAGGTTAGAGTATTAATTTCTTTATATTTTTTTATTTACAAATTGTATTTTTTCTTTAAACTCAGTCGAGTAAAGTAGTTTTTAGCTAAACTCCGCTGAGTATAAAATAAAGTTATTATTTATTTAAACTCTCCAACAAACGACTGACATACAGCCTTGAGCGCAAAGGCAGACTACACAGACATCAATATGGATACAGACAAGGAATAAGTACCACGGACGCAATACAAAACATGACAACGACAATAACAAACAACAGACAGCGAGGCTTAAATATGGAAACACCATTGGAACAAGAGGAAGATCGACCAGCAGTAAAGAAATATGCTAAAATTTCGTTGATACCAGGCTTCTGAATCTGGATTTAAATAGAGGTCAACTTAAGGTTGATGCACTTGGGCCTCTTAATTGGGCCCATTCAGTGCCGTATTCAGGCATAGGCAAACAAGGCAATTGCCTATGGCGGAGAATTTTTAGGGCGGCAATTTTTTTAAGCGCCAAAAAAAAACGAAAATACAAAAAAAAAATTTTTTTGCATTTTCGTTTTTTTGTATCGACAATGAGCGACAAACGGCTTAATAGCCTTGCTATCATGGCCATATAATCCGATATAGTTAGGGAATTGGATTTTGAAAAAATTATTGAAATTTTTGCAAATCAAAAATCTAGAAAGAAGAAATTTGAATAATTTTAACGAACTCTTTAAAACATAACTGCTCAACAATAGGAAACATGAACGTAAAAGATTTTGGACCGATTTTAAGACGTGCGTTTCAAATTCACAAATCTTCGAATCTGGGCTCCTAGAAGCTCGTATATGGCATCTCCGTTGAGCTCCCGCAAATTCTACTAAGTAGCACATCTACATAAGGGCCCCATCGTATATTAAAACCAAGCGTAGTTTTGAAAACTACAAAAATGGGGCTAAAAACGTATTATGGTTTCATTTAAATTGGTTATATCTTTGTATCGAAAATCTGACTTCAAAAATCATTATACTATTTTAGATTTTTTTTTCGACTACGGATACATTTTTTGGTTTATATGCAAAACGTGGTCTATGCCAAACTATAATACGTTTATTTACCATGTTTTTTTTAAGCTTGTAAATGATTAAAATTGCAACTTACGTTTTTCCCTAATATAGATGTGCTCGTTCAAAGATTTAAATGTACAAAGAAAACACCAAAAGTACTATTTTACCATATTTTTATTATTTCTGACATCATTACCACTTCTATATATCACAAACATTATCCTACATATTTTTAATCATAGTTATTGATGTATTACTCCGTATTTTTACATATTTTGTTAAAATTTCGAAAATATCTGACATTTAGGAAGATGACTTTTCACGAACTTTTGAGAGCACAGAACATCATTTATGAATTTGAAACGCCCCTCTTAAAATTTTATTTTAAACATACTTCCGTTTTTTTTTTGGCTATAATTTTTTTGTCATAACAACTTGTTGAGCAGTTTAGGTATAATATGCATAAATTTTTTAAATTTACTGTTTCGTTTTTAAATTTTTATTTATGTATTTATATTTTTAAATAAAAATAAAATGTTCAGCATTTTTTTGTAAACCTGTTATACTTTTTCCTGGAAAGGGCGGCATTTTTTGGATTGCCTAGGGGCGGCAAAAGTCTAAATACGGCACTGGGCCCATTGTACATGCCTCCAACGAGACCCGAGACAATTCCAGCCTCAGGTTCGGATCTTTAACGTGCACGAGTATACGCACACGGAACCACCGGCTTTACTTCGCTTTTTGTCCTGAGATACAAATATCTTTCCACTAAATGTGACCGGCAGCCTTTTTCATTTACCAGGCTTGTCAAACAAATTATCCTTTGTACTTCGCAGCATAAATATAATGATAGCCAAATACTCCGAAAAAACCGTAGGAGCTATTTTAATACACATTATTAATATATGTTTATTGCAAAAAGTATAATTTACAGAGTTGACATTTCTTGATAATTATAATTTTATAATTATAACAAATGTCATTAACAACTTTAAGGGGACTGAAATACATATAAGAAAAAATATAAAATATTAGAATGTATTTTGTTTTAAATCACCACGCGGCCTCAGCATTTTGGTAAATAATACTCAATATTAAATGTGTATAGTCCCAGATTAATAACAAAAATGAACGAGAAAATTTTTTCGAGCATGAAGTCTCATTTTTATTTAAACGAGCATCAAATTTTGTTTTTGGTGGACATTTTAACTGTATGTACGCTATACAATTCGGATTGTTCAAACCAAAATTGTCAAAATAAAAGTTTGCATAAGTTGATACTTAACATAACCTTAATTGATTATTGGAGTATAAAAATAATAATCAGATGAAATGATAAATTAATCTATTTTTTTTAGGTTTTTATTGTTGAGTAGGTATGAAAGATGAAATCAAGTTAAGTAAAATCACCTCGAGCATAAAAGAATTATGACAAAAATATTTATTATTTGGACAAATCCTTAAAGGGCGATTTATACCACGTAACTTTTACTTTACTTCGGCGTAACTTCACTTCCACTTAACTTTACAAATTTGCCTAATTTACAGATTGCAAAGTTACGTGAAATTGGGATCAGTACAGCGCATGCGTCTGAACTCGCGACTTCTGACAATTTATACCTGGGCTGTAATAACGGAATATCGCTTTGTAAAACCTACATAAGAAGACCTAACAGGTATCGTATACGAAGCGATATTCCGGAATCACTACCCTTGACAATAAGGGCGAATATCTCATTTTTGCAAATTTTGCGCATGATGGCCAAGCTCGGGTCTCGAGTTAGTACGACTTTATACGACTTTAAGCGAAATGAATCAGAAAAGTAGCACTAAAGTAAAGTATAAATTTGCCAATACATTCCCATGTATTTTATTTAATTTTCGATTAAGTTACGCCGAAGTAAAGCGGAAGTAAAGTGAAAGTTACGTGGTATAAATCTGCCTTAAGTTTTATCAAAAATTATACATTTTAGAATGAAAGCCAGCAACAAAAGCTAAGAAAACAGCAACGTCTCTAGCGAAAATAATTAAGCTACAAAGGCCGCAGCAATCAACATACAAACATTACGATAACAAAATTGATTATTTGGACGAATCCTTAAGTTGTATCAAAAATGATACATTTTAGAATAAAAGCCCCCCCCCCTCTTATGGCGCAATTGGCCAAAGAGCCTTCGCCAAAATTAAAAAAAAAAAAAAAGAAAGCAGCAAAGTCTCCTCAAAAACAACTGGCTACCAAAGCTGCAAGAAAATCGGCCCCATCGACCTGCTGCGAGGGCACCAAAATCTCCATCAAAAGCGAAAAAAACCTTGGACCTATCCCACTTATTTTGTATGTTAATTTTTTTACCCGTATGAACAATAAATTGGGGCCATTAAAGTTCACTTCCAATTGTGTTTATAAGATAAATAGCTTGGAGGGAAGTTGTAGACAATCGTACATCGGTGACAAGGCAGTATATTTCAAGCAGAATCTCTGGCCATAAGAGTACGTGCAGAGAAGCTTCAAATCAGCGAACCGCCCTGGTCGAACAACACTTAGAAAAAGGCCACCAGTTTGCCTTTGAGAAAGTGGAAGTGATTTATTATTTGGACAAATCCTTAAGTTTTATCAAAAATTATACATTTTAGAATGAAAGCAAGCAACAAAAGCTAAGAAAGCAGCAACGTCTCTAGCGAAAATAATTAAGCTACAAAGGCCGCAGCAATCAACATACAAACATTACGATAACAAAATTGATTATTTGGACAAATCCTTAAGTTGTATCAAAAATTATACATTTTAGAATGAAAGCCCCCCCCTTATGGCGCAATGGGCCAAAGAGCCTTTGCCAAAATTTAAAACATGGTCGAACACTACTTAGAAAAAGGCCACCAGTTTGCCTTCGAGAATGTAGAAGTGCTCCATAAAGAAATTAAGAAAGATCCTGCGACGGTTAACTTCAAAACAGACTTGGAAAATTTATCGGAAATAATATCATCAACTTCCTTTAAAAAGAAACAACTTTTTTCCAGTCAAATTTGCAATGGGCCAAAGAGCCTTCGCCAAAATTAAAAAAAAAAGAATAAAAGCAGGAAAGTCTCCTCGTAAGCAACTGGCAACCAAGGCTGCGACCTGCTGTGAAGGCACCAAAATCTCCATCAAAAGCGAAAAGGTAGTGTTCTTGGACCTATCCTATTTATTTTGTATGTTAATTTTTTTACTCGTATGAAAAATAAATTGCCATTAAAGTACACTTTCAATTGTGTTTATAAGATAAATAGCTTGTGAAGAAGTTGTGGAAAATCGTACATCGGTGACAAGGCAGTATATTGCAAGCAGAATCTCTGGCCATAAGAGTAAGTGCAGAGAACCGTCGAATCAGCGAACCGCCCTGGTCGAACACTACTTAGAAAAAGGCCACCAGTTTGCCTTCCAGAATGTTGAACTGATTTATTATTTGGACCAATCCTTAAGTTTTATCAAAAATTATACATTTTAGAATGAAAGCCAGCAACAAAAGCTAAGAAAGCAGCAACGTCTCTAGCGAAAATAATTAAGCACAATGCGGCACAATGGCCGCAACAATCAACATACAAACATTACGATAACAAAATTAATTATTTGGACAAATCCTTGTATTAAAAATTATACATTTTAGAATTAAAGCCACCCCCCCCCCCTTATGGCCAATGGACCAAAGAGCATTCGCCAAAATCTAAAAAAAAAAAAAGAATGAAAGCAGCAAAGTCTCCAGGAAAGCAGTTGGCTACTAAAGCGACGCGAAAATCGGCCCCATTGAGCTGCTGCGAAGGCACCAAAATCTCCATCAAAAGCGAAAAGGTAGAATAAATTGGCCATTAAAGTACACTTCCAATTGTGTTTATAAGAAAAATAGCTTGGGAAGAAGTTGTGGAAAATCGTACATCGGTGACAAGGCAGTATATTTCAAGCAGAATCTCTGGCCATAAGAGTAAGTGCAGAGAACCGTCAAATCAGCGAACCGCCCTGGTCGAACAACACTCAGAAAAAGGCCACCAGTTTGCCTTCGTGAATGTAGAAGTGCTAAAGAAATTAAGAAAGATCCTGCGACGGTTAACTTCAAAACAGACGTGGAAAATTTATTGGAAATGTACCTAAATATCATCAACTTCCTTTAAAAAGAAACAACTTTTTTCCAGTCAAATTTGCAATGGGCCAAAATTAAAAAAAAAGGATGAAAGCAGCAAAGTCTCCAGGAAAGCAACTGGCAACTAAAGCAGCCAGGAAATCGGCCCCATCGACCTGCTGCGAAGGCACCAAAATCTCCATCAAAAGCGAAAAGGTAGTGACCTTGGACCTATCTTATTTATTTTGTATCTTAATTTTTATACCCGTATGAAGAATAAATTGGTCATTAAAGTACACTTCCAATTGTGTTTATAAGATAAATAGCTTGGGAAGAAGTTGTGGAAAATCGTACATCGGTGACAAGGCAGTATATTTCAATCAATTCTATCAAAAATTATACATTTTAGAATGAAAGCCCCCCCCCCCTTAGGGGGCAATGGGCCAAAGAGCCTTCGCCAAAATTTAAAAAAAAATAATAAGAGCAGCAAAGTCTCCTCGAAAACAGTTGGCCACGAAAGCGGCACGAAAATCGGCACCATCGACTTGCTGCGAAGGCACCAAAATCTCCATCAAAAGCGAAAGTGACCTTGGACCTATCCTATTTATTTTGTATCTTAATTTTTTTACCCGTATAAAGAATAAATTGGCCATTAAAGTACACTTTCAATTGTGTTTATAATATAAATAGCTTGGAAAGAAGTTGTGGAAAATCGTACATCGGTGACAAGGCAGTATATTTCAAGCAGAATCTCTGGTCATAAGAGTAAGTGCAGAGAACCGTCGAATCAGCGAACCGTCCTGGTCGAACAACACTTAGAAAAAGGCCACCAGTTTGCCTTCGAGAATGTTGAAGTGATTTATTATTTGGACAAATCCTTAAGTTTTATCAAAAATTATACATTTTAGAATATATATATATATATTCGTATGATTATTAATAAACATTTTAGAATGAAAGCCAGCAACAAAAGCTAAGAAAGCAGCAAGGTCTCTAGCGAAAATAATTAAGCTACAAAGGCCGCAGCAATCAACATACAAACATTACGATAACAATATTGATTATTTGGACAAATCCTTAAGTTGTATCAAAAATGATACATTTTAGAATGAAAGCCCCCCCTTATGGCGCAATGGGCCAAAGAGGCCTTCGCCAAAATTAAAAAAAAAAAGAATGAAAGCAGCAAAGTCTCCTCGAAAACAACTGGCAACAAAAGCTGCGCGAAAATCGGCCCCATCGACCTGCGAAGGCACCAAAATCTCCATCAAAAGCGAAAAAAACCTTTGACCTATCCTACTTATTTTGCATGTTAAATTTTTTACCCGTATGAACAATAAATTGGGGCCATTAAAGTTCACTTCCAATTGTGTTTATAAGATAAATAGCTTGGAGGGAAGTTGTAGAAAATCGTACATCGGTGAGACAAGGCAGTATGTTTCAAGCAGAATCTCTGGCCATAAGAGTAAGTGCAGAGAAGCTTCGAATCAGCGAACCGCCCTGGTCGAACAACACTTAGAAAAAGGCCACCAGTTTGCCTTTGAGAAAGTGGAAGTGATTTATTATTTGGAGAAATACTTAAGTTTTATCAAAAATTATATATTTTAGAATGAAAGCAAGCAACAAAAGCTAAGAAAGCAGCAACGTCTCTAGCGAAAATAATTAAGCTACAAAGGCCGCTGCAATCAACATACAAACATTACAAAATTGATTATTTGGACAAATCTTTAAGTTGTATCAAAAATTATACATTTTAGAATAAAAGCCCCCCCCCTCTTATGGTGCAATGGGCCAAAAAGCCTTCGCCAAAATTTAAAACATGGTCGAACACTACTTAGAAAAAGGCCACCAGTTTGCCTTCGAGAATGTAGAAGTGCTCCATAAAGAAATTAAGAAAGATCCTGCGACGGTTAACTTCAAAACAGACTTGGAAAATTTATCGGAAATAATATCATCAACTTCCTTTAAAAAGAAACAACTTTTTTCCAGTCAAATTTGCAATGGGCCAAAGAGCCTTCGCCAAAATTAAAAAAAAAAGAATAAAAGCAGAAAAGTCTCCTCGTAAGCAACTGGCAACCAAGGCTGCGCGAAAATCGGCCCCATCGACCTGCTGCGAAGGCACCAAAATCTCCATCAAAAGCGAAAAGGTAGTGTCCCTGGACCTATCCTATTTATTTTGTATCTTAATTTTTTTACCCGTATGAAGAATAAATTTGCCATTAAAGTACACTTCCAATTGTGTTTATAAGATAAATAGCTTGGGAAGAAGTTGTGGAAAATCGTACATCGGTGACAAGACAGTATATTTCAAGCAGAATCTCTGGTCATAAGAGTAAGTGCAAAGAACCGTCAAATTAGCGAACCGCCCTGGTCGAACACTACTTAGAAAAAGGCCAACAGTTTGCCTTCGAGAATGTAGAAGTGTTTCATAAAGAAATTAAGATCCTGCGGCGGTTAACTTAAAAACAGACCTGGAAAATTTGTCGGAAATGGACGTAAATATTATCAACTTCCTTTAAAAAGAAAAAAAATTCCCTGTCCAATTTGAATTTTTACCGCTTTATATTAGCCAATAATAAAAAAAAGTTGGGATTCCGAACTTAAGTATGTTTGCTGTCCGCTCATCTGGCAGAAAACTACGGAAAACAACCAGCACAATATAACCACCAATTTTACTGTGTCACTTCATCATGCGCTTAAAATTTGTAATAACTTTAAATGTAAATTTTGAATGAAATATTATTAGATAAGTTTTTCTACGAGGGTTTGGCAGGTATAGGATCAAGTAGTAAGAAAACCCAACTTTTATTATGCCGACGTTTCCGCAAATTTATTGTCTTCTTCAAGGACTCTAAAATGTACACAAATCTATTAAAAATATATACAGAATGAACACAATTAGTTTGGATTAGATTAAAAAATATTTCTGTTTAAAAGATTACTTGTTTTTTACAATAAAATTTTTATTAAAGTACACTGTGTAAAACATTTTTACAAATGATTAAAATTAAAATAAAACGTATACTATATTGTTGTAAATTGTTCATAATTGCTAGTTCTTAATGCCTGGATCTGGATTTAAGTAGAGGTCAATTCAAGGTTGATGCACTTGGGCTTCTTAATTGGGCCCATTGTACATGCCTCCAACGAGGTCCGAGACAATTCCAGCCTCAGGTTCGGATCTTTAACGTGCACGAGTATACGCACACGGAACCACCGGCTTTGCTTCGCTTTCGAACGAAGGTGAGATACAAATATCTCTCCACTAAACGTGACCGGCAGCCTTTTTTATTTTTGATCACTCCTAGGGTTCAAACCCAGGTCACATTGGTTAGCAATCGGACACTGACTCGCTAACCCAGCTGCGCGGTTGTTTTGAATGCCATTGTACTTGCAGCTTCGCACCCTGACTACAAAAACGTTAGTGTTTAATTATGTTGAAACCGTTGCAATTTCAAAAATAAATACTACTTCAAGAACCAGACCATTTAATACCTTATACACTAATAAGTTACGACACTAAATAATTAAAACGTTGGTGACTGTTTCATTATACATCTTGAGCTTGACGTGGCCATTTTCTTAAACTTAGCAGCTTGACCTTTCGAGTTGCAGAACACAAGCAAACCCCCGTTGCCAAGAGATTTAACTTTAGAGACGCAATGTAAATTGCTGGTTCAACGGAACGAAATAATTCAGATTTCGTGACGGAGGTCGTTTGAGCAGAATTTTTCGGTTCAATAATGATAGAAGTATTAACTGCTTATGCAAACGATTTAGGCACAATATTTGAAAGTTTGGGCGCAATTTTATCAAGCTTCACGGTATGTTTCTTAATTTCGGAACCTACTTAGTCGTCTAATTTGAGGTGAACTTTAAAAATGGAAGACTCAATGTTATCCTTAACAGCAGACAGCAACTCAGCCTTAAATGAAACAAACGATTTCTTTATTTCAGCTAACTTGAGAGAGATTTTGTTGTTAAGATCGTTTTTTACTTCAGGCATGCCATCCTTAAGGAACGATAAATCTCTGGATATTTCCACACTGTTCGTAACATGGCATTTGCGTTTACATGACGTGTCACACAAAAAAATATTTACATTGTTGGTTTTCTGGATCTGGATTTAGGTAGAGGTCAACTTAAGGTTGATGCACTTTGGCCTCTTAATTGGGCCCATTGTACATGCCTCCAACGAGACCCGCGACAATTCTAGCCTCAGGTTCGGATCTTTATCGTGCACGAGTATGTAAGCACACGGAACCACCGGCTTTATTTCGCTAACGAACGAAGGTGTCCTGAGATACAAATATTTTTCCACTAAACGTGACCGGCAGCCTTTTTCGTTTGGTTGATTGTTGGTTAAATACAAACACGTCATAAAAGGAAAATATTTAAAAATACAGAATAAAAATAATTAAAAAACCAAAGCTAAGGCGCGACAAAGTTTAAAAATTATTCGACTGAGTAGGGCTCCACCAGAACAAAAATTCAAAAATTTTCGTTTTAAACTTTTCCAGATCTGTGATTGTTTGAACATATTTAGGAATTTTATTGAAAAATTTTATACACATATAATTACAATCTTTTTGAGTGAGGGCAAGGGAATGCTGTGGATAATTGTAATTAAAAGTTCTTGTAGTATATACGTTTGTTTTGGTTTTGTTTATGAAGTATTTTTTGTTTTTAAAATTAAACAGAAGACATTCGTAAATATATAGCCCAGTAGTGGTAAGAATGTTAAGATACCTAAATTTACCTCGACAGGTGTCTTTATACACTGACTTTCAAAAGTCTTGCACCCCCCCCTTTAAAAACTTTCGCGTTTGCCTGACAGAAATTAAATTTTTTTTAAAATAAACTTTAAAGCCTTAGTGACATAATACACAAGATAGAAAAGCGTTTAGTTAATTTTCTATAATGGTACCACGCGTTTAAAAAAAAGTGTAAAATTCCTAAAAATTGAAGAAGTATAAAAATTAAAAATAAAGCAAACACGGGATTATTAGTAAGTGGAATTATTACTCCTTGCTCTAAATGATGCATTCAAATGGTTTCGCATACTTCTAATGCGGCTATCAATAACTTCTAGGGGCGCATTCACCTATTTCTTGCACCGCAACAATTAGCCCCTGTCTGTTTTTTCGGAGTTTTTTTTGCAGAAAACTCTTTTGGAGACATGATCTCAAAATGCTGAAAGAAATTTAGGTCTGTTAAGTAAGCAGGCCACTCATATCACGCCCTGTAGGAATATTCGGACACGTTTCATACGACGCAAGTCCCTTTGCCGTCCATAAATGCAAAATTTTGAAAAGAAATATTATGAGGAGGATACATTAGGAGACAGACAAAAGTCTCTTCGTAAACTTGACCATCGATATTGCCAAGACTATGAATCAGGGCCAACTTTTCGTAAAACATTATACCACCCCAAAACATTTCAGTACCCGTATGATATGGAGCAACTTTAATTTAAGTATTCAATCGATGGTGTCTTTTTGCATCTTGCCAAACTCTTTAAAGATAATCATTACTCATTAGGGCAAATCTGGACTTACCAATAAAAATCAATTTTTTTCACCCACGAAGCATCCCACTTAAATTTTTCTCTGACCAATGAAAACGGGTTTGCATATAATGTTATGTTAGCATAATATCCCCTACACTAGGAGTTCATAAAAAAAAATCCGATATTTTGCTTTTAAGGGCGACAATGGGCATCCGCGTCTTATGAAATGTGTCGAAATATTCTCACAGGGAGTGATGTGACTGGCCTGCTTACGTATCAGACCTGAATTCTTTTGGACATAGTGAGATTTTGTCTCAAAACAAATTTTCCTCAAAAAAAAACCCAAAAAAGAAACGCTAAAAAGCAGACAGGGACTAATTGTTGCGTTGCGAGAAATTGGTGAATGCGCCCCTAGAAGTTATTAATAGCCCGTTAGAAGTATGCGAAACCATTTGAATGCATCATTTAGAGCAAGGAGTAATAATTCCACTTACTAATAATCCCGTGTTTGCTTTATTTTTAATTTTTATACTTCTTCAATTTTTAGGAATTTTACACTTTTTTTTTTAAACGCGTGGTACCATTATAGAAAATTAACTAAACGCTTTTCTATCTTGTGTATTATGTCACTAAGGCTTTAAAGTTTATTTTAAAGAAAATTTAATTTCTGTCAGGCAAACGCGAAAGTTTTTAAAGGGGGGGTGCAAGACTTTTGAAAGCAAGTGTATTTCGTTTGGAGAATAATGCGTACAATTCGTTTTTGCAATATAAAAATGTTGTCTATTTGGCTGCTGTTACCCCAAAATATGATTCCATATCTCATCAGAGATTGGAAGTTCGCGAAATATAGCATTTTTAATGTATTGAAATTTAATACGTCTTTGATTACTCTAAAAGTGTACACCACTGAGCATAGTTTTTTTAGAAAGGTAAATTAAGTGCGCATGCCAAGTTAGAGATTGGTCCAACATAATTCCAAGAAATTTTGAGCTGTCGCTAACCTGGATAGAATTATTGTCGCCCAAAGCCATAGACTCTGGCACGACAACATTCGACCTTTGTGTGGTAAAAATGGTGCAATTTGTTTTGTCCACATTAAGAGTAAGTTTGTTCATGTGAAACCAGGATTTGATTTTTGGCAGATGGCACCAAACTGGCTAAATTGAGTTATAACTCATGAATGGAGTGTTCTTGAATGATAATATTTGTGTCGTCAGCGTAATTAATAACTTAAAGGCCTATTCCATGTATAATCGACCAAAATTCGGTTTTCGAGTTGCTGCATGATTTTAAATTCTTTTGAGGTTTAGTCCAGTGCTTACTCCTGGTAACTTCTTTCTATTAAAAAATTAGCAGCTGCATATTTGCACTCCTTCCCCATCAGTTAGCACCTTAAACTATGAAAAATGACCAAATTTAGGTCTAAAAAATGCTATGTGGGAGTGAGTAAATTTTTATTATTATACTCCTCGCAGACAAAGTCGAAAACGAGGAGTATATTGTGATTGTTTTGAAAATTCGAAAATCGTCAAAAATCGTCGTAGAGCAAAAATTCTTGCAGATTCGTGCGTTTCATCGAATTTTGAACAACTTTCAAAAAATCCGTCCGTCCGTCTGTCCGTCTGTCACGTTTTTTGTAGACACTCTAACTTGAGAACCAAAGTTCCCATCAAGTTCAAATTTTCAGGAAAAATCGTTCTCATTAAAATCTAGATCCCTATTGTTTTTGAAAGAAATCGGAAAATAATAAGGGGGGCTGCGGCACCTCCCAAGTGAGAAAAAATTCATATTTCAGTTATTATCAAATTTACAGAATTTTTTTTCTAGTAACTTTAAAGCCCTTTTAATTCTCTACTAAAAGTATATTTAAGTTTTTTTTGTCCGGCCCCACGTAAGCCCCCCAATTTAAAAAAAAGCCGTATCTTCGTTATTTTTTAATTTACAAAAAAAACTTAAGTCATAAAAATCAAAGAAAATTAAATTCTGTATTAAAATATATTTTTTGTTTTTTTTTGTGAATTTTTTAAGACAAAAAAGGTCAAAAAAATAGATTTTAAGTGATAAAAAAGCTCTAAGTCACATAAGTCTAGGTTCGGTCAAGGTGGCTTTGCAAAAAAAAAAATAAAACAAGTGCATCTTTCTAAAGCCAAATTAAATCCTAAACGTCAGTGACAGAATTACTACGCATTTATGCTTTTCGCTAATAAATCTTTCTTTTTATAGAAAAGATAATAGTATAACCTCTTCGCAGATTTTTTTTTGTAATTTTAAAAAATTATTGTTCATTTTAATTTTATTGTCTTCTGATTACTGCGAGGAGTATCCTATTAAATGTCGGCATTTTATAAAAAAACTCTAACAGGCTCACTAATCTAACCTATTCACTGACCTAACCCATCACTAGTTTTTATTTTAAAATGTTACCAAGGACATAGTATACAATAAAAAAAAATAAACGATATTGTGATTCGATTTTTTGTAAAGGTAGCATATTAAAACTTTTGCTGTTTCTAAACGAGGTTAAATCACAAACATTTTTTTTTGCTTAATGCGTCTCTATTATCACATCAACATTTTAAAATTATAAAAAAAAAAATTTACCCAGTCCCACATAACTTTTTTTAGTGCCATATTTGGTTCTTTTCCATAGCTGCCTGGTAGAGAAGGAGAGCAATTATGCGGTTCATATTTTTTTTGTAGAAACATATGTCTATTGTCAACTAAAAACTACTACTAATTTTAATCTTCCAAGAATTTAAAATACGATTCGATCTTGTTTAAATTTAACATAATCAGTAACATTTTACAATCAATGCTGTTTCTAAACGAAGTTAAATCACAAACAAAATTATTTTTATTATGAATCTCCACTATAGCACAATAACATTTTAAATGAATCAAAAAAAAAATTTACCCAGTCCCACAGAGCGTTTTTTGGACCTAAACTTGGTCATTTTCTATAGTTTGGGGTAATTAATAGTAGAGAAGGAGTGCAAATATGCAGCTGGTGATTTTTTAATAAAAAGAAGTGTCCATTGTCAACTTAAAATTACTACCAATTTTAATCTTCCAAAATCGTAAAATCGGAAAATTCGATTTTTTGTCTAAGACAAGAAAAATTATGAAAATTCAGACAATTGTTTTTTTACTACCTTTACAATGGGTAAGGATTGTACCTACCAAATATAAAATAAATCAAATAATAGCAACTATGATTGGTCGATTTTACATGGAATGTCCCTAAAGTCCTGGAAAAGAGTTCGAAAAGTCGTTAATGTAAATAATGAAAAGTAACGGGACTACCACACTGCGATATCTAATTAATTATAGACATATATGTTATAAATCCGAATTCAATGTTAATCTTTTTAAAATCTTAATTATTTCATTTAGCAAGATAGGTATCCAAATAAAAGTACTTACGACTTTTATTTAACACGTAGTTTTACAAAGTACCTACTTTGCTAAAAGCGCAGTTTTGCATATTCTCGGTATTTGTTAAAAAGTGTAGTGTTTCTTTCTTGGCCTTAAGCATTTCAAAAAACACACACTAGATCATTCCATTTCTATCATCAAAACTTATAGCATCTCCGACTTGTCTTTTATGTAATAAAGTTTTTTTTTAAAAAGACATTTTTAATATTTGAAACGTAAAATTTGGCGCAGTCGGTAGGATCACAAAGAAAGATTCGGCGGACCCTTTCTCGAGTTTTTCGTGTGTTCCAACACTTTAAAAGTGAAATAAAGAACTTACGTTTCGTTTGGCTAAGTACACCAAGAAGATTTCCGGCGGAACCTTTCTCGGACTCTCAGAGTGTCAAGAAGCTGATTATTGTAAAAAATAACTTTACGTGTGGACATTACAATCAAGTCTCAGCGGCCCCTTTCCTGAAGACCAGTTGTTAGTGAACCATTTTTATCAGCGGCTCGAAACATTGGAGATGCAAATTGGAATCCTGCTGTTTACCGTGTAAGTACAGTATTGTTTTGTTGTTTCTGAGCACCGCTAGATATTTTTTTTTTATCCTTTTCCTATCCTAAACTGTTGTGGTAAAGTGTATAAAATACAAATAAAAAAAAAAATTCTTTAAATCATACACAGAATTTAAAGTAAATTATATTTCATTATTTGTGAAAGAAAGAAATAAATTAAATTAAAAAATGGCTCAATTCTCACTTAGAGAATTAAAAGACATGATCCCGGAGTTCGATGGAGATCAAAGTTTATTAAATGATTTTATAGAAGCTTGCGACTTTGTTTTAACACAAGTCGAAGAAAGAGATCTTGATGCAATGATATTTCTTTTAAAAAGCAAACTAGTAGGTAAAGCAAAACGCTTTATTGCTTCAAGGCAAATGCACAGATGGGATGACATAAAAGAGTTGTTGGTAGGACATTTTGGTGATTGTAGAGATACAGAAGGTCTCTTACGCGATTTGACTTCTACATTTCAAAGACAAAACGAGACACCTCGCGCTTATGTTCAAAGAATCGAAGACCTGTTAACAAAAGTAAGAACTAGTATCGCTATGGACAATGACTTAAATGCTGTCGAACGGGCGGCGTTACGTAAATCTCACGAAAAAATTGCGTTAAAAACATTTTTAGCAGGGTTAAATGAACCATTTGGTTCCATCATAAGATCTCAAAGACCTTTAGATTTAGACGAAGCGGAGAGATATCTCATAGAAGAAGAAAATATTGCGTATCTAAAAAATTTTAGAATTTCTAAACCAGCAAAACCAACTCCTGGTAAAAATCTTTTTCCTAAAAATAATTACGGAAATATTAAAGCCGAACAAAATCCTAGTTCCAATACCAAAATGTGTAATTATTGTAAAAAACCCGGTCACTTGATAACTGAGTGTTTTAAATTACAAAATCAAAATCCAACCTCATCAGGTTCAAATCCAGGCACGAGCGGACTAAATAATCAGTCCGGTGCAAATCACTATTTTAATAAACCCGGTGCAAGCGGTCATCCAAATTACCCAAACAATAATATAAAACGAGAAGTGCATTCAATCGAGAATCCTTTAAACTTCCAAGAGGAACAGGATCAAGCGGGTGTCTTGGTTCCTCAACAATTACCCCAACCCGAATTAGAAATGTACGAAACGTACGAGAGCCTGCCATCAGACTCAATACAATATTAAATGTTCCTAACAGACTCATTTACATAAAAAACAAATCCGGTGCCACGTTTTTGTTAGACACTGGTTCACCGATAAGTCTTATCACCAGGAATTATTTCAATACTCTAAAAATAAAACCCAATCCCGAAAATTTAATCATTAACGGCATAAACTGCGACACAAACAAAACCATTCTTAAAGAATCCATAACCTTAAATGTCGCAGATACTCAATGCTTTCAAAAATATTATATTATTGATTTTAATTTCAAATTTGATGGGCTTGTTGGATATGACTTCTTGGAAAAATTTCAAGGTACTATTGACATTGCTAATCAAAAACTAATTTTGAATTTTAAGGAACTGCCCATTTTTGTAATTGATCCAAATGAACAAAATGTACCAAATTTAGAAATTTCTGTCACTTCAAGATCTATTCAGGCGATAGAAATTCCCGTCCTTAATAAAAATAATCTCACGGAAGGGCAAATTTCTGAAACAAAAATAGGTGATCATTTAAAAATTCCCAATTCTTTGGTAAGAATTAAAAACGGCAAAGTCATAACAACAATTATTAACAGTTCTGAAAAAAATCAAACTTTTATTGTTCCAAAAATTGAATTGGAACCAATAATCGAAGTGCCTTTTGAAAAAACTTCTTTAAACAATATTGCTTGTTCTAACCGAGATAATGAAATTCTATCCCAACTTAGATTAAATCATCTAAATAGTGAAGAAAGGCGTGAGATAGAAAACATCTGTTTAAGTTATAAAAACATATTCTATTTAGAAGGCGATAAGCTATCGTTTACCAACGAAATAAAGCACACAATTGACACACAAGATTCTAAACCAGTTTTTTCAAAAACTTACCGTTATCCGCAAATTCATAAACATGAAGTTAAAAAACAAATTTCTAAAATGCTGGATCAAAATATAATTCGACCCTCTATAAGTCCGTGGTCAGCACCCGTCTGGGTTGTGCCCAAAAAAATAGACGCATCAGGTGTTCAAAAATGGAGATTGGTTATCGATTACCGAAAACTAAATGAGGTTACAGTTGGTGATCGATATCCATTACCCAATATCGAAGATTTGTTGGACCAGCTTGGCAAATGTCAATATTTTAGTTTAATTGACTTGGCAAGTGGTTTTCACCAAATTGAGGTTGACAAAAACGACATTTCCAAAACGGCATTTAATATTGAGAACGGAAAATATGAATTTTTGCGCATGCCCTTTGGGTTGCGAAATGCACCCTCTACGTTTCAAAGGGTGATGGATAATGTTTTAGTAGGTCTTCAAAATGAAATGTGCATGGTTTACATGGACGATATTATTATTTTTTCAAGTACTCTAGATGAGCATATTAAACGAATCAATTCGGTATTTCAAAGATTAGACAGTTGTAATTTTAAAATACAACCTGATAAATGCGAGTTTCTCAAGAAAGAAGTCGCATACCTTGGTCATTTAGTAACCAGAGACGGAGTAAAACCAAATCCGGATAAAATTCAATGCATTATTAACTTTCCTGTACCAAAAACACCGAAGTGTATTAAATCTTTTCTAGGTTTAACAGGATATTATCGCAGATTTGTTAAAGATTATTCAAAAATCACTAAACCATTGACAAAATTATTAAAAAAAGATGTACCTTTTGACTTTAATGCAGAGTGTTACGAGGCATTTGAGAATTGTAAAAAACTCTTAACTACGAGTCCAATTCTCATTTACCCGGACTATGAAAAAGAATTTATTTTAACTTGCGATGCCAGCAATTTTGCTGTTGGTTCTGTACTATCCCAAGGCGAAATAGGTACCGATCTACCTATCGCTTATGCGTCTCGCACGTTAAACGGTGCTGAAACGAGATACTCCACTATAGAGAAAGAATTGTTATCTATAGTGTGGGCCACAAAACATTTTAGGCCTTATCTTTATGGTAGAAAATTTAAAATAGTCACTGACCACAAACCACTAGTGTGGCTTTTTTCTATTAAAGACCCCGGTTCTCGTTTAGCAAGGTGGCGTTTAAAATTAGAAGAATTCACTTACGAAATTGTACATAAATCTGGTAAAAGAAATTGTAATGCGGACGCGCTATCGCGAATAAAAATAAATGCTTTAAATAATCAAAATGAAGCAATTTCTTCATCTGATTCAGAAGATGAAATTGACGATAATTTATTGGATTTCCAAGAAAAATTCGAACGATTTATTTCTGAGAGAAAAAAGAAATCCCTTATAAATTTAGACATGATAAATCAAACTAATGATGGTGTAATGTTTAATTCACACAACAATATTATTTGTTTTGTACCACAAGTTTTTAATTCAAACAATCCTCATGTGAGCGATTTAATTAAAGATACTTGTCCTGATCCAGACGATCAAAATTTGAATTTAGACGAATTATTAACCGTGAAACAAAGTTTAAAACTACCTAATAGAAAATACTTTATTCTAAAAATTCCAACATTTAAATTAGAATCGCTAAGTCTTAAAGACTGTTTTAGGATTCTGTTACGCATAAAAAGCGAACTCCCTGTAGGTAACAACTACTTTGTTAATCCGATAAGACACTTACCTTTTTTAGACATGTTATCTTTTATTTTTAACGAGGTTGATATTACATTTACAATATGTCATGACATTGTTACTACCCCTCCGGAAGAAGAAAGACAGGATATTTTGTTTAATTTTCATACAAGTAAAACTTCAGTGCACAAAGGCATTAATGAAACTTTTAGACGTATCAGAGATCGATACATTTGGCCAAATTTGAGAACTGATGTAGAAAATTATATTAAAGCTTGCGATACTTGTAATAAAACAAAAACCAATCGACAAAATCTGGATTATCCGTTAGTTATCACAGAAACACCGGATAAACCCTTTGAATATTTAAATATTGATTTAGTAGATATCTGTAGAGGCAATACTTTATTAACTATTGTCGATAATTTTTCAAAATTCGCCCAAGCTTATCACGTAAACGATAAACAAGCTTCTTCTGTTGTAGAAAAGTTATTGGTTTACTTTCAACACTTTCCCATTCCTAAAAGAATTCATTCTGATGTTGGAGCTGAATTTGACAACAAATTATTAAACGATTTAGCAAAATTATACAAGTTTAGGCTAACACATAGTGCAGTGGCACATCCTCAGTCGAATTCCACGGTCGAAAGGTTTCATTCGACTTTGTTAGACTCCTTAAGAGCATTTCATGCTGACAATCCCAATAAACCTATTTTAGAAGGTTTACCCTATGCTATAAAATCATATAACAGAAGTAAATCTAGTTCTACTAAATTTACTCCTGAAGAATTAATTTTTGGTCACATTAGAGACCTTGATAATGAACAATTATTTAGTGAAGACGAACTTCAAACAAAATTCGTCAATGACTTAAAAAATACCGCAAATTATATTTTTGAAATTGCTAAGAACAATATTCAAAATTCAAAACAAAAATCAAAAGAGCGATTTGATAAGCACGTATCTAAAAACAAATACCAGTATAAAGTAAATGATTTTGTGTATGTTAAAAATTCACAAATTGGAAATAAAGTCAAAAATAAATATAACGGCCCATACAAAATAATTCGAATAGTACGCGAAAATACGGCCGAAGTTGAGCTTAACTCTAATAAAAAATCAGTAATTAATTTCGATCGATTAAAATTAGCTTCCCTTGTTCCAGGGCCATCCTCGGAACCACCGCAAGAATAGAACCAATAATTTCAAAACTTGGTATATTCTTCCAACGAGAAGGTACCATTAAAATATCAAATGATATTTGGAAAATTGTGGTCTACAAAAATTTAACTTACATTAAAAATGCTTATCAAGAAAATAGACGAGTTCATAAACAATTGATGCTATTAGTCAACAATAATACCGATATTTCAATTAAACTACCATTTTCGGCACAGCTTTCATTTCTAGAAGCTATAAATAAAGAAATAAGACAAAAATTCTCCGAGATAAATTTAAATATTGGCAACAAATTTAAACGAGGTATAATAAACGGCATAGGTAGCGTATGGAAAGTTATCACTGGTAACTTAGACGCCTCTGACGGTGAATACTATAATGAGTGTATCAACAAGCTCGAACAAGACGATAAGAGTCTCCAATTACTTATGAAAAATCAAATACAAATTGTGTCTAGCACAATTCAAAATTTCAATAGTACATTAGCTAGACTAAATGTTGACGAGCAAACCCTTAATGAAGACCTTTCGATAATCAATAAAGAATTGCAACTATTGGGAACCCAAAGTAGCATTCAAAAATGGCAAATTAATATTTTGGTAATTTTGGAACAAATTATTGAGTCCAACACAATAATTCTTGATGAATTAAATAATATCATTAACAGCATTACATTTGCACGTTTAAAAATTATTCACCCTTCAGTTATCGAGCCAGACGTACTTTTACAACAACTTCAAAATGTCATACCAAAGTTAACTCATGGTCAGTTACCTTTTTCCGCAACACATGAACATCTGTCTAAGATAATGACTTTGATCAAAATCGAAGCCTTTCAAATAAATGAAAGAATAATTTTTATTTTAAACGTACCGATTACTGAAAATTCTGATTATGATTTATTTCATATTTTTGCTGCACCAACTAGAGATCCCAGATCCAAACTGTTCCATACCTTTATTCCTTCTCATAAATATTTAGCGATGTCTAGAGATAGCAAGCAGTATTCGTCGGTAAACAAAGAAGACTGTTCAGAAATGCTGGACAACAAAATGCAAATATGTTACGATCACTTCCCAAAATCAATCACTATCGAATCTCCATGTGAAGTTATCGCCCTTGCTGAAAATCGAATCTCCAGTACTTGTGAAAAGGTCATTGCTGATATTGAAGATTACAATGTTCAAAAACTTTCAAACAACAAATGGTTGATTGTTGTCTCCAATCCTCTGCCAATCACAACTATATGTCCCGAAAAAAATAGTCAAACCGAAATAATCGCAGCTAACTCATTGCTAATGTTGGAACCAAAGTGCAGTTGCTTCATTGGTACAACCCGAGTTTACGCCATGACAGAAGAAAACGAAACTGTTTCATCGGAGCTCATTATCCCAAATATTGAGTTCGATTGCTGTGAAAATGTACCAATTAAAGAATCTTTACCACCATTAAAACCAGTAAAGATCAATCACCTCAATCTTGACGAACTTCGCATCGCCCAAGAGAAACTTAAAGAATACGACGAAAATCTAAATAACATAATTAACGAGCCATTCATTACAAAATACAAAGGTTCCTTTATCTACGCCTTAACGTTTATCATCTCCGCAATTGTTATTTGGATTTTAATAAAATGCTGTAAAGGAAGAAAATTCACCAATTTACTGAAGTCCAACCCTGGCAATGATGACGACAATAAACGGTCCTGTTGTTCCCAAATATTCAACTACTGTAATGTGGGTTCGACCATTTCAAGACGTCCATCAATCAGCCTGTCGCTCGAGAATCATCCCTCCGGGTCGGACGAGACAGTTTTTGCAGTACCCCGGACTCGACTTCAATTCCAAAAGCGACTTTAATTTTATAATGTTTTATTTCTATTGTTTAATTCATTTTATACTTGCTTGCTCAAGTTTAATTTTATAGAATAAGTTCATTTTTTTTATATTTTATAATACTATGTTTTATAATTTTCAATAAGTCATTTAACCTTATTGCAAATTCATTTTATATGGGGGAGATGTTATAAATCCGAATTCAATGTTAATCTTTTTAAAATCTTAATTATTTCATTTAGCAAGATAGGTATCCAAATAAAAGTACTTACGACTTTTATTTAACACGTAGTTTTACAAAGTACCTACTTTGCTAAAAGCGCAGTTTTGCATATTCTCGGTATTTGTTAAAAAGTGTAGTGTTTCTTTCTTGGCCTTAAGCATTTCAAAAAACACACACTAGATCATTCCATTTCTATCATCAAAACTTATAGCATCTCCGACTTGTCTTTTATGTAATAAAGTTTTTTTTTAAAAAGACATTTTTAATATTTGAAACGTAAAATATATAGTTACAACAGAAAACCAATCTAAATTATTGTGGAAAATTACGCCAAGTAAGTGCCGCGCAGCTGGCTTGGCGAGTAAGTGTCCGACTCCTAACCAAAGTGAACTGGGTTCAAACCCCAGGAGTGATCAAAAATGAAAAAGGCTGCCGGTCACGTTTAGTGAAGAGATATTTATATCTTAGGACACCTTCGTTCTGAAGCGAAGTAAAGCCAGTGGTTCCGTGTGCGTATACTCGTGCACGTTAAAGATTCGAACCTGAGGCTGGAATTGTCTCGGGTCTCGTTGAAGGCATGTATGTACAATGGGCCCAATTAAGAGGCCAAAGTGTATCAACCTTAAGTTGACCTCTACTTAAAATTCAGATTACGCCAAGATAGTGTGATACAAGTGTATAGTACCAAAAAAAAAAGATATCAGCAACCAACCAATATTATGACAAAACCCAAACCAAGAATAATATCTACCTAGCCGCAATAAAATAATCAACGAGCCAAGAGGTCGGATTTCCAAGGTGATTTCTGGCTTTAAAATAAGTATCAAAGGACATGGCACATTATATGGGCACAATGGCTCTATGGAGAATTTATATATGTTGTAGCTTATACGTTTTTTCTCTAGAAATTTTGTGTGCATGACTATTGTATTTAAATTTGTCATCTGTGATAAATTTTCAATTTAGTCAAGAGCGGGTTAGATCAACGAATGGGTTAGATCAGTGAGTGGCATAGATCATTTAAAACGTTACACTTCGCAGATAGGTTATTTTTTTATTGTTATATAATTGTTACACATTCTATACATATGATACTCTTCGCAGTAGATGATTAAAAAGGTGCATTTTTTATTTTATTAAAAAAAACGTAAAACTTATTTTTTTGGTAAACGGGTGGGGATACAAAAAAATTACTGGATTCTATTTTATAGGGAAAAATACAATCTTTAATTTAGTTAAGAATATTTTTTTTCGTAAAATTGATATTAACCGAAATATAAATTTTTTTCAACTTTGGGGGTGATTTCAACCCTCTATTTATTATTTGATTTCTTTTAAAAACAATAGGGTTCTTCCCCCAAACGAGATTGATTTTTGCACCAAATCTCAAATCAATTGAATAAACCGTTTTTCAGTTATCGTGGTCACAAATTTCGTTACAGACAGACGGACAAAAAATAAAAGTCTTAAAAAGTCATGAAACGGACGAATCTGCAAAAATTTTTGCAGGATGAATATTAACCATTTTAGAGAAGGTCCGAGTACCTAATCGCAATATACTCTTTTGCGAAGAGTATAATAATTGAAAACGTCATTTTAACAATAAAAACCAAAGTGTCAACACGTGACAGATTTAGCACATTTTTAATGCATTTTTGGTAAAAGTAAATAAGAACAATGTACTTGTTACTCTGGTGAATACAACCAAGGCTTGGAGGACCATTGGACAATCGGCGGTTACATACGACATACTAAGACCTAAATAGCAAGGGGTAGGCCACAAGAACAAAATGTATACGCATGCAAGAACTAAGCTGCAACCCTCAAGAATCGCAAAGGAGCCGACCAAAAATAAACTGAAGAAAGTCCATACGCTAAGAAACATTGCCATCGGGGAGGCCCTATTACGAAGTCAAAGTGCTGAATGGCAATAAGGTTTTCTTAAAATGTTTTATTAACGCTCTTTGTAGGTACCACGGAGAAACTAAAGATTAACAACGACAAATAAAACCAAACATAATCAAAACATGAAAACTTGCTCCGAATGTCAATAATGCTTTTATAAAACAAAAAAGAGAGTAAATAAATATAACATTTATCAAAAACTGAGTTTCTTTAATAGATAAAGTGCTAGAGGCAAGATGGCCTTTGGTACACCTTTCTAAACCAATTGTACCTATTACTTTTTAAACGGACAGAGGCTTCATCCGGCGTGGGTTTCCACTTATTAAAATGTTAGTACTTGTTTATTTTTACACCTTTAAAAACCAATTGTACTTGTTACTTTTTTAACGTTAAGTAGAGTGAACTTGAGACCTTGCCTTACAGAAAGGACAACAAAAGGAAGCAAAGTTACTTGTTTATTATTACACTTTTCTAAACCAATTATACCTATTACTTTTTAAACGGACAGATGTTTCATCCGGCGTGGGTTTCCACTTATTAAAATGTTAGTACTTGTTTCTTTTTACACCTTTCTAAACCAATTGTACCTTTTACTTTTTAAACGGACAGAGGCTCCATCCTTCGTGGGTTTTCACTTATTAAAATGTTAGTACTTGTTTGTTTTTACGCCTTTCTGAACCAATTATACCTATTACTTTTTAAACGGACAGATGTTCCATCCGGCGTGGGTTTCCACTTATTAAAATGTTAGTACTTGTTTCTTTTTACACCTTTCTAAACCAATTGTACCTTTTACTTTTTAAACGGACAGAGGCTCCATCCTTCGTGGGTTTCCACTTATTAAAATGTTAGTACTTGTTTGTTTTTACACCTTTCTGAACCAATTATACCTATTACTTTTTAAACGGACAGATGTTCCATCCGGCGTGGGTTTCCACTTATTAAAATGTTAGTACTTCTTTATTTTTACACCTTTCTAAACCAATTGTACCTGTTACTTTTTAAACGGACAGATGTTCCATCCGGCGTGAATTTCCACTTATTAAAATGTTAGTACTTCTTTATTTTTACACCTTTCTAAACCAATTGTACCTGTTACTTTTTAAACGGACAGATGTTCCATCCGGCGTGGGTTTCCACTTATTAAAATGTTAGTACTTCTTTATTTTTACACCTTTCCAAACCAATTGTACCTGTTACTTTTTTAACGTCAAGTAGAGTGGACTTGAGACCATGCCTCACAGAAAGAACAACAAAAAGAAGCAAAATTACTTGTTTATTATTAGACCTTTCTAAAAACTAACTGTTACTTTTTTAACGTCAAGTAGAGTGGACTTAACACCATGCCTTACAGAAAGGACAACAAAAGAAAGCAAAGTGGGGTTGCAAAACTATGCTTTAACGTCAACTAGAGTGAATTTGAGACCATGCCTTACAGAAAGGACAACAAAAGAAAGCAAAGTGGGGCTGCAAAACTATGCTTTTACGTCAAGTAGAGTGGACTTGAGACAATGGCTTACAGAAAGCACAACAAAAGGAAGCAAAATTACTTGTTTATTATTACACCTTTCTAAACCAACTGTACCTATAACTTTTTAAACGCACAGATGCTCCATCCGGCGTGGATTTCCACTTATTAAATTAAAATGTTAGTACTTGTTTATTTTTACATCTTTCTAAATCAATTGTACCTGTTACTGTTTTAACGTCAAGGAGAGTGCACTTGAAACCATGCCTTACAGAAAGGACAAAAGAAAGCAAAGTGGGGGTGCAAAACTATGCTTTAACGTCAAGTAGAGTGGACGTAAGACCATGCCTTACAGAAAAGACAACAAAAGGAAGCAAAATTACTTGTTTATTATTACACCTTTCTAAACCAATTGTACCTATTATTTTTTTAACGTCAAGTAGAGTGGACTTGAGACTATGCCTTACAGAAAGGACAACAAAAAGAAGCAAACTTGGTGATAACTGACTTTAAAGAATAAAACATTCGAAAGGCAGAGGTTAATATGTTTATTATTTTAAACGGACAGATGTTCCATCCGGCGTGGGTTTCCACTTATTAAAATATACTTGTTTATTTTTACACCTTTCTAAACCAATTGTACCTGTTACTTTTTAACGTCAAGTAGAGTGGACTTGAGACCATGCCTTACAGAAAGGACAACAAAAGGATGCAAAATTGGTGGTTACTGACTTTAAAGAATAAAACATTCAAAAGGCAGAGGTTGATACGCTAAATATTTTAGGTACGTACTAATAAATATTAATTTGATTAATTAGAAAGACCAACTGCAAGAAAACGAAAAATAATAATGATAAGCCGAAATTAAACTGATGTGTTTGGAATCCTGTGGATTCCTGGCTTTATAAATAAATGAATGCTTTATTAACGGATAAACCAATTTAACAATTTCACAACTATAAGTGAGCACAATTATTAACAAAAATAGATAGCAATGAGCATATAAACTTTAATTTATCTTAAGCTAAACATCCTAACCGTTACAAATTTAAAAACAATTATTTAATTTTACTTTAAGTCTTTTTAATGACTCATCAGTATTAAATAGGAATGCAGCGGATCGAAAATCCGGCATTTTGAATTTGCAGGAGGCAGTACTTCCGTCCGGAGTCAAGTTTTCCATTAAGTTTGAACTTCTACCGTAATAAAAGCGAAAAAATTCAATTTTTTTTACAACATAAATTTTTTTTTTTACTTAATTTGTTTATGGCCATTAAAACATTAAACCTAAAATGTTGACCAAAAAAATTGACTCCGGCCCATCCGGCCTAAAAGGGGTAACTCCGGCCCGGTAGCCAGATTGGCTGGATTCAGTAGGTCGGCCGGAACTCCGTTGCATCCCTAGTATTAAATTTGTCTATAAAGTTTAGTAGTGGTGAACAATTAATAAAGTTGTTAATAATTTTAAAGGTAAATATAATATAAAATATCTTTCTTCTCATTACAACACAAGGAATATTAAGCCGTTTTCTTAACTTTTCACTATTACTTTTTAAATTGTTCTAAAATATTTAAAAAAAATGAAGGAATACAATCCCGTTTGGTTAACAAAAAAAATCTTGTACAGGGTTGATTTCACCCCCCACAAATTCCATGTACGAAAAATATTTTTATTATTCTTTTTCTCAAGAAAATAAGTAAAAAAAAAATTTTGGGTTTTTTCCATACTAGTAATGATAATGATCATTATTTTATGATAATGATCATTATTTTAGCAAGAATTAGATTAAATGTCAATATTT
Source organism: Cartodere bifasciata (assembly GCA_963920755.1). NCBI lineage: Eukaryota > Metazoa > Arthropoda > Insecta > Coleoptera > Latridiidae > Cartodere > Cartodere bifasciata. Next base: position 175,872 of record OY987201.1, on the reverse strand, counting down.
TATTATACAAACGATAAAATTACTGTTTTGTAAATAAAAATAATTTTTTTTACAAGGCATTTTTTGGCTCTCTTTTGAAGATTTTGATCGTTAATAACTCCGCCATTTTTGAATCAAATATATTACACATATATATTTTTGGAATCAGCATAAAAAGTTTTTCAAAAATATAGAAAAATATATATTTTTAAAAAAAGTTTGTTTTGTGTCACACCCTGTATAGTTTTAAGGCTAGATAAAATTTAATTAAATATTTAAAAAATTTAATTTATCACGGAGCTAAGGCCGTTTTTAAAAATGTTCTACAAAAAAAAAAAAAAAGTTAAGAGGGGGTTCCATTCTAAGTGCCCCACCCTGTACTCCGCATGAGTTTTAAAGGATAAGTTGTTGTCAAGTAAAACTCCTAAATATTTAATTTCTTTAACCATCTGAATCCGATAAAAACTATAAAACAGTCGGTGAATCCTAACAACATTGGAGTGAAAATAAAAGGTATTAAAAAAAACATGAATTTATACGTAAGAAATGAACTTAAGAGTCGGATCTATTGGCCACAACTCATCTAGTTTGACGTTGTAATAAAGTGACTTCTTTCTCTAGGGGTGTCTCGCAAATTTTAGGTGCAACTTTAGTGCACCAAAAAACGTCAAACAATTGCAGGCTTTTTTAGGTTTGGTAATTTTTTACCGCGCGTTTTGTGAGCAGTGAGCAGCCGTGGCCGAGCCGTTAGAGCTTCTTCTTAGAAAAAAAACAAAAGTGGAATTGGGGCCCAGAGTCAGAGACAGCATTTCAGGAACTCAAGCGTAAAGTTTGTAGTGATGTGTTGCTGTACCATTTAAACTCACATTCTACGTTTAAGGTACAGGGTGTCCCACGTAAGATGACCCAACCCCTTATCTCAGGAACTAAAATGCTAGCAATTATTTTTTCGCAGAATTGTTTGTAATGAACCAAATTTTTATTTTTAGTAATGTTTCACTCTACAGGGTGTTCCATTTACTAGGAACACACATCCACTTCCTTATTTTAAATGGAACACCTTATATTTTTTTCTATTTTTAAATACTTCCGAAAATGAGGATTATTTTGTTAAAAGTTCGAAATTTCCAACTTTTTTAGTTTTTGCAAAATAAATTTTTTTTTGAAATTTTTGCCAGTTGCAGCAGTTTTTTAAAAAAATCAATGCGCTTTTCATGGCTGATATTTTTGCATGAAATTTAAACAACGTATAATAAAGATGCTTTAAAAACATTTTCTTCTAAAATTTGACCAAAAATCGTAACCGGAAGTGAAAAATCCGCCATTGAATATCGATACATTAAAACCGACTTATTTCTGAAAAATTAAATGCAAAGCTATATTTTTTTTTGGTCCATTGAATTTACTTTTTTATTTCCTTTCATTTAATACCCCACTTCCCTATACCTATCTCCAACCCTTTAGAGATATTTTTTTTTACAAAAACTAATAAAGTTGGAAATTTCGAACATTTAACAAAATAATCCTCATTTTCGGGAGTATTTAAAAATAGAAAAAAATATAAGGTGATCCATTTAAAATAAGGAAGTGGATGTGTGTTCCGAGTAAATGGAACACCCTGTAAAGTGGAACATTACTAAAAATAAAAATTTGGTTCATTACAAACAATCCTGCGAAAAAAAAATGTTGCTAGCATTTTTAGTTCCTGAGATAAGGGGTTGGGTCATCTTACGTGGGACAAGTTTACCGAGTAAAAAATAAATGCGAAACCCAAAAATTCTGAAAAATTCACAGACATGTATAAAATCCTTTTAAAGATCTTCTCAAAATTTCATGCAAATCGTATTTTTAGTTTTTGATTTTTTTGGAAAAAACCATGATTTTTTCAAATTTTTTAAATATTTCAAAAAGTTGACGCACATACGATTTTTTTCAAAATTGGGTATGTTGTTACAGTGCGACGATTCGAAGAAGTTCACAAAAAATAGCCGGGACGTCAGGCAGATAGCTTTTGCCAGCAGATTCTCTTCTGGAACAAAAAAAGTATTATTCAGCGTTTTATTTAGAGGTTTTCGCTTTAGTTTTTTAGCTCAGTTTTCTAAATAAAAGAAATGTACTATTGCAATTGCTGAAAATCAAGGCTCTTTGGCAACTGTGCCTAAACGGAACAAGAAATGTTAATGCTTAATGTGTTGGAAAGATGCTACAAAACATTATCGATCTTATGATACTATTATCATATCGATCGAACCATCCACTGGGCTGTTATTAAAAAATATTACTTTGGTGCATATTAGGATGAAGCATCAAAACTTTAGAAACAAATAAAAAGTTATGAAATTCTAATGTGGTTTTGGAACTTTTGATCTGTTTCTATGATTTTTTTTTTAGGGGAGTCAAAAAATTTCTTTAACCGTAATTTACTTAAGTATGGTACTAGAAAGAAGGTTCAAACTTGGCATAAGGTAATACCAAAGTTTTGTGGGCAAGCTAATCTTAAGGTCAAACTGATTACTGGTCAAGGTTAATAGATATTGCTGCAAAAACAAATCTAGCCCAAAATATTGTGTTTCTTTTTGCTTAAAAATATTCTTTCGGGAAGCCCTTTGCGTAAAATCTTTTTAAAAAAAATTCTATGTCTAAAAAAAGCTATGACGTTTTTAGATGTCAATGTTTGCATTAACATAGCTCCAATACTGTTATATTTAGAGGTCTTAAACTTAAAGATGGATACACAGATGACGGGGGTACAAGCCAAGGTCAAATCTTTCTAAAGGTCAATTGCATTTTTATTAAACTATGTCAAGTAACATGCAAAGTAAATGTTCGACATGTTTCTAAAAACAAAGTTGTTCTTATGTTTCGGACTTAGTAGACCATCTCTAAGAAACGCTTTATAGTTTGATCTTGATTATCTCAAACACCACAACAGTTTAAAGTTTTAAAGGTCTTGGAAAATGGATAACAAAAAGATGAGTTTAAGGTCATGTCAAGGTCATATCGTTTAAAAGGTCAATAGTATTTTTATTATTTAAAAGCTATGTCAGTTTAAATGCAAAGTAAATGTTGGACATGCTTTTAAATACATAAAAATGTTGCGATTATGTTTCGGAATTGGTGGACTGGAAACGCTTTACAGTTTGATTCTAGCAAACAATAAATGAATTTATACGTAAGAAATAAAGTCAAAAGTTGGATCTATTGGTCTAGTCAGCTAGTTCTTTGCAAAAGTGGCGCACTTTGCCGTCTATTGTCGCCCAGGAATAATAGTTGGGTTCTTGCATTACAGAAGTTTGATTTTCAGGTTAGGTTAGGTTGCCTACGTCTTGTGATAAGCTGTTAAGGCTGATGCCGCTAGTCCAGTTGTCCATTTCTTTAAAGCTGTCACCGAAAGATATGGTAACTAAACAGTCAATCATCCAGTAGGTTTCAATTGCACAACGATCTGCTGTATTTGCGACTCTCGGACGATAAACCGTATCTGCTGTGTGTGCCATGCTGTGTGGTAGGTCAGATTATTATGGCCCATCAATTGTCACTGGATCATTTCGGTACCATTAAACTTGGACTGCGCTGATGCGCGACGTATGGTGGCAAAATCAATTTTGTGAGGTAAAGCGTATTGTCACTGTGAAAAAAAAAACAATTGTTATTAATTGATTTATACGGGACGTTACCTGTTTAAAGTTGGAAATAAATCAAAATTATCTAATACTGTAAATCGAGACGGAATACAAGGAAACGCGTTATACTTAATAGGTTCCTACCTTCACGATAGAGAGCAGTATGTAGCGGAACGCGATGGTGCTAGTCTACTCTTAAAATCGAAAAAAAGGGCTATTAAACGAGGTGTGCCTTAAGGCTCGATCGTGGGTCCTTTGCTGCATATTTTGTACACAAGGGACATTCCATGTTAAATCGACCAATCTTAGTTGCTATTATTTGATTTGTTTTATATTTGGTAGGTACCATCCTTACTCATGGTAAAGGTTAACAAATTTTTTTTTTTTTTAATTTTCATATTTTTTCTTGTCCTAGACTAAAAATTGAATTTTTCGAATTTGCGATTTTTGAAGATTAAAATTGATAGTAATTTTATGTTGGCAATGGACACTTCATTTTATTAAAAAATCAGGAGCTGCATATTTGCATTCCTTCTCTACTAGTAAGTACCCCAAACTATAAAGAATGACCAAGTTTGTGCCTAAAAAAAGCTATGTGGGACTGGGTAGATTTTTTTTTTGGTAATTTTAAAATGTTAATGTGTCAATGCAGATGCATAAAAAAAATTATTTTGTCTGTGATTAAACTTCGTTTAGAAACAGCAATGCTTTGAAAATGTTACCGAGTACGTTAAATTTAAACAAGATCAAATCATATTTTAAATTCTTAGAAGATTAAAATTAGTAGTAGTTTTTAGTAGACAATGAACACATCTTTTTATAAAAAAAAACATGAACCGCACATTTGCACTCCTTCTCTACCGAGCAGCTATGGAAAATGACCAAACATGACACTAAAAAAAGTTATGTGGGACTGGGTAGATTTTTTTTTTGATAATTTTAAAATGTTGTAGGGGTAATAGAGACGCATGAAGAAAAAAAATTGGTTTGTGATTTTGCTTCGTTCAGAAGCAGCAACGGTTTTAATATGCTACATTTACACATAATCGAATCACAAGATCGTTTATTTTTTTTATTGTATACTATGTCCTTGGTAACACTTTAACATAAAAATAAAAAAAGTCTACTCACTCCCACATGGCTTTTTCTAGGCCTAAATTTGGTCATTTTTCATAGTTTAAGGTGCTAACTTTTAGGGTAGGAGTGCAAATATGCAGCTGCTTATTTTTTAATAGAAAGAAGTTACCAGGAGTAAGCACTGGACAAAACCTCAAAAGGATTTAAAATCATGCAGCAACTCGAAAACCGAATTTTGGTCGATTATATATGGAATAGGCCACAAACGACCTGCCTGAAGTTGTCACCGAATGAGTCGTGCAATTTGCGGATCATTTTAAGTGAAGAAAACGAGCTTATTCTTAAAGATAAAATTATAAACACCTTGGATTCTCTAAAAAACTGGTTCGTGTAGTGTATACGAAAGGAACGATATCTCGAACGCGACCGGCGGTTGTCAGTTGTCATACGGAGCGGGAGAGGGAAGCAAGTGAACAAGCGAGAAAAGTGATTATTTGTGAAAATTAAGCGATTTTATAGTGGCGACGAGCGTAAATTGGATTATTAAAGCGAAATAATGTAAGTACAAACATTTTAAACTATAATAAAATCTGCCATGATTGGAAAAAAAGGAAAACCCAAAACCTTGCACGGCGTGCATCACCTTTGTGACCAAAATGGCGGAAAATGTTCCCGAACTTATAAAAATAAGTTCAAGTACCATGAATAATAATTCATTAATGTATTAAAACAAAGAAAAAACGTTCCAAAACTTATAAAATAAGTTTAAGTACCATGAATTAAGAAACATTTTCTTATTGATTCACTATTAGTACCCTAGCAAAGCTAAAGTACCTGAACTTAAAACAAGTTCCAAAACTGTGAATAAAAGAAATGTATTATATCAACAAAATTCTTGTCACAGATAATTGAAGATGAATAACAACCTACCAAACCTAGAAACCTTTGATTGCGAAGGAGAACCGGCATCACTAGGAATAAGGTGGGAGAAGTGGAAGAGAGCTTTCTACATTTATCTGGAAGCTGCTCAAATAGCCCTGCCGAGCAGGAAAAAGGCCACTTTACTGCATCACGGAGGAATCGGATTGCAAGACATCTTCTACAGTAATCCACCTGAAGAGGAGGAAGACACCGATGTGTTCGTGGCAACAATTAGTAAACTAGACGAATACTTTTCCCCTAAACAAAGCAAACTTTTCGATAGGCACACTTTCCGTCTGATAAGACAGGAAGTAGGCGAAAAATTTGAAAAATTTGTGGTAAGAACACCAAAAAGTTTAAAATTTCAACACTAAACACTTGTTTTTAGGTAAAACTGAGAAACCAAGCACTGAAGTGCAGATTCCAAAATATAGAAGAAAACATTATCGACCAAATCACAGAAAAATGCGCTTCGGTGGAATTAAGGAAAAAAATATTAGCCGGAGGAGATAATATTACATTAAATGAAATAATAACTGAGGCAAATGCCCTAGAAAGCGTCAACAGGCAAATTCAGGAATTTAGCGCAAACGGTTCAGGTATAAAAACAAAGTAAAATAAAAGTAAGTAAAGTAAAGCATATATTTTCAGATAAAACAACCGAAGTTAATAAACTTTTTGCGAAAAACAAGAATTTTAGTCAGAAACCCAACTGCTCAAGATGCGGCTCAAATCGACACACCTCTAATGACGACAACTGCCCAGCAAAAAATGAGGTCTGCAGAAAATGTGGTTTTTAAAGGACACTTTCAAAAGTTTTGTCGAACCAGATCAAACAAAAGAAAATCTAACAAAAGATACAGCACTCACCCTCAGAAAAAACCAAAACCCAATTATTCCGAAGTTGATTATGTGTTTCAAATTAACGACAATGCCACCATCAAGTGTGACTTAGGAGGGATTCCAGTTGACATGTTAATCGATTCGGGCAGTACTTGCAATTTACTGGGACACCAAACCTGGGAGGAGCTAAAGAGGAAAAATATAACGGTATGGAATCAACAAAAAAACCCAGATAAGGTTTTCTTACCATATGCTAGTGTTAAACCTCTGGAAGTGACCGGCCAATTTGAATGTGAAATTAAAATAGGACCTAACAAGAAAAAATCCACTTTTTACGTTATAAAAAATGGATCGCGCGACTTACTAGGAAAAAATACCGCGATCGAGCTAGGTGTCCTACATATTGGCCTAAGGGTCAATGCCATTGGACCATTTCCAAAATTTAACAACGTCCTAGTGGAAATTCAGATCGATGAATCAATTAGGCCTATCAGCCAACCATATCGACGGATCCCCATTCCCTTAGAATCCAAGGTAAATTCAAAACTACAAGAACTATTGGACCTAGATATCATAGAGCAGGTAAACGAGCCATCAAAATGGGTTTCACCAATTGTACCTATAATAAAAGAAAACGGGGATGTGCGAATTTGCGTAGATATGAGAAGAGCAAATACAGCCATTATGAGGGAAAACTACCCACTACCCACAATGGACACCCTACTTCCGAATCTTAGAAGAGCAAAATTCTTTTCACGTCTAGACATAAAAAATGCTTTCCATCAAATTGAGATTTCTCCGGAGTCCCGGAAAATAACGACTTTTATTTCAAAAAAAGGTTTATTTAGATTCAAGCGGTTAATGTTTGGCATAAATTCGGCCCCCGAGATCTTTCAAAAAACCTTAGAAAAAATATTAACATCATGTGAAGGCACAGTCAATTTTATCGATGACATACTTATATTCGGTTCAAGCGAAGAAGAACACAACACTCGATTAAAATTCACCCTTCAAACACTAAATAACCACAATGTTTTGTTAAACGACGACAAATGTATATTCAAAACCCGAAAAGTGAAATTCTTGGGTCATGAACTAACAGAAAAAGGAGTACGTCCCTTAGAATCTTACGTGAACGTCATAAAAACTTTTAGACCTCCAACTAACATAGAAGAATTACAAAGCTTCTTGGGGTTAATAAATTATATTGGAAAATGGATTGCAAATCTTGCAACTTTAACCGAACCATTACGTCAAATACTTAGACTAAAACTAACAAAACACTCAACAATCACAAAATATTGGAAGGCCGAACAAAAACACTCTTTCAACCATCTAAAGGAGTGCCTTAGCTCAATTAAATCTCTAGGATATTACGACCCTAAAGACCGCACTCAGGTGGTTGCAGACGCAAGCCCAGTAGGACTAGGCGGCGTATTACTTCAATTTGATGAGCACAACACTCCCAGGATTATTGCCTACGGAAATAAAAGTCTGTCAGATTGCGAGAAACGCTATTGTCAGACAGAAAAAGAGGCTTTAGCCCTAGTGTGGGCTGTAGAACATTTCCAGATTTATTTATTAGGGAAAGACTTTGAGCTGGTCACGGATCATAAGCCGCTCGAAACAATATTCGGACCAAAAGCAAAGCCATGCGCACGCATTGAGCGGTGGGTATTGCGCCTACAAACATTTAAATACACAGTAGTTTACAAACCAGGTAAAAGCAATATCGCCGACCCCTTATCAAGGCTGTGCGTATTACAGAATAATCAGAATAACACAATGTTTGACGACGACGTATACATTCAAAACATAGCGGAACAATCTTGCCCAATCGCTATCACGTTCGATGAACTAAAAGAAAAATCTCTTGTCGACAACGAATTAGCTAAAGTAAAAGAGGGAATTGATAACAACAATTGGAGCGAAGAGGTAAAAATTTTTAAAATGTTTCAAACTGAGCTTTGTTTCCATGAAAATATCCTACTAAGAGGTTCAAGGATCGTAATCCCAGAACCTCTTAGGAATAAAGTCTTGCAAGCAGCACATGAAGGTCACCCTGGAATAGTGGCCATGAAAAATCGGTTAAGGACGAAGGTATGGTGGCCGAAAATAGATGCAGACGCGGAAAAATTGGTTAAGTCTTGCAAAGGATGCACCTTAGTAGCGTCATCAAACTCTCCAAATCCAATGAAAAGAAGGCAAATACCTACCGAACCCTGGGTCGACATCGCTCTAGACTTTATGGGACCGTTGCCCAGCGGGGACTATCTTTTAGTGGTAATAGACTATTTTAGCCGATACAAGGAGATTAAAATAATGCGAAGCATCACTGCAATAAATACCGTACAAATTCTCAAAGAGATGTTCTCAAGAGTAGGTTTTCCAGCCTCGATAACCTCCGATAACGGGCCTCAGTTTTTAAGTGAAGAATTTAGTAAGTTTTGCAAAGAATGGGGAAAACGTCACTTTAAAACCATTCCCTATTGGCCCCAACAGAACGGCGAAGTCGAAAGACAAAATCGCGACATCTTAAAAAGACTAAAAATAAGTCAAGGGCTAAAAAAGGATTGGAAGCGCGAACTTACAGATTATATAATTATGTACAACAGTACTCCTCACTCTGTAACAGGCAAAACACCAACAGAACTATTTTTTGGTAGACAATTTAGAGACAAAATACCCAACTCAAAAGATGCAGAAATCAAAATAGGAAACGAAGGAGTGATTGAAAGAGACTATCTTCAAAAAGAAAAGGGTAAAGAATACGGGGATATAAAAAGGAAAGCTTCAGAAAACCAAGATATCCAAGTAGGAACAAAGGTATACCAACGAGCACAAAAGGAAAACAAAACAACGCCGGATTTCTACCCAACCGAACACACCGTGATTAAGCGAAAGGGAGGAGATATAACAATTAAAAACGACGAAACAGGAGAGGAAAGAAGGAGAAACATCGTCCACTTGAAAAAAACAGAAGGAGAATGGAAAGTAGTAGAAAATTAAAATATAAAAAAAAAAAAATAAAATAAAACATATTAGTACTTAAAAAAGTAATATCTGTTTATTGTTTGTCATATTATACGTTTGTTAAGTAATTTACAATTTAGAAAATACCACAGACAACACTTGTAAAAATTAATTATTCATTTGTACAATACAATCGTTAATTAAAATTATTAAATAAAGTTAATATCTTTCAAATTGAGTATCTTTTCAAAACAAATTAGTTAATGCTAAATAAACATTTATAACTGGGTTAAATCTAAAGTAAGTATAAACATAAATAATAAATTATCAAAAATAAAACAAGGAAGAGATGTAGTGTATACGAAAGGAACGATATCTCGAACGCGACCGGCGGTTGTCAGTTGTCATACGGAGCGGGAGAGGGAAGCAAGTGAACAAGCGAGAAAAGTGATTATTTGTGAAAATTAAGCGATTTTATAGTTCGGTTCAAATAATTTAGAATTAAATGTTAATAAAATCCAAATATTAAAATTTGGCTACCAAAAAAATTTTCAGAACCTAAGCCTTGTCATTGAAAGTGAATTAATGGAGTCCGTACCTGTGATTAATTTCTTGGGTGTGCGTCTGGACTCGCGTCTTGATTAGACAAGTCACATTGGCAATCTGGCTACAAATATTTCAAAATATTCGTACGCCCTGAAGGTTCTAACTTTTTCCATTAAATATAAAAAAGCATTTGTAGCCTACTTTGCCTATGTCGAATCAAGATTGCGTTACGGAATTATATTCTGGGGTAATTCAAGTGAATCTTCACGGATATTTAAATTACAAAAAAAAAATGCCTTCGTAATATTTTACAATTAAAGTGGCGTGACAGTTGTAAACAACACTTTATTAATAATAATATTTTAACATTATCATGCATCTACATTCTAGAATCGATAACATTTATTAAATCTAATAAAAGTTTATTTAGAGAATGCGATAGAAACCACCAGCATCACACACGATACAGGAATAATCTAATTTGCGAAAAGTATAATTATTCGTATCTACAAAAAAATGTGAAATTTACGATTGTTAAAATATTTAATCATATTCCTGCCTCAATGACAGAGTAACCCACAATTGTTCTTAAAAAACGTCTCAGGTCTCTGCATATAGCAAATGCTTTTTATTCTCTTCAAGAGTTCTTTGATTTTGATTTTAAAGATTATGCTACCTAACACTTTGTGATTCATTTATTTTTATCTTTGTCTTAATGTTATTTGTTATTCTAGTTTTTAGGTTGTTTTTATGTATATTTTTATCAATTCATTAATTTATTCGTTTTTATTAAGATAAGGCTTTTAAATAATATCTAATATTTTTGTTATTATGCAAAAAACCTCTTTCTGTGATAAGTTTAACGCAGTAAACTGCAATATTTTTGTTATATTTATAACTATTTTTTTTGAACAATTAAAACATTTCTATTCTAAGCAAAAGCACTAAATACAGGATGGACCATTTATTTGGTACCTTAGACGAATATGTAGACAAAAATACTTAGAGACATGGCACATTATATGGGAGAAATGGCTCTGTGGGGAATTTGCTGCAATTTTTATATGTTGTAGCTTATACAATTTTAGTTCTGTTCCCATTATTTTAACCATATTGTATAATACGTTTTTTCTTCAGAAATTTTTGGAAAATTATTTGACTTTAAAATTGAACATTTTTCTGTGCATGACTTTTGTATTTAAACTTGTCATTTGTGATAATGTTTCAATTGAAACAATTGCAAATGTCACTTAAACAATAAAAAACAAAGTGTCAACACGTGACAGATAGCACATTTTTAATGCATTTTTGGTAAGTAAAAAAGAACAATGTGCTTGTTACTCTGGTGAATACAACCAAGGCTTGGAAGACCACTGGACAATCGGCGGTTTTATACGACATACTAAGACGTAAATAGAAGGGAATAGGTCACACTCAACGTAAGCCAACGGAATGGAAATGCAGACAAGAACTAAGCTAGAACCCCCAAGAAACGCGAAGAAGAGGTCAACCAAAAATAAACTGGAGAATGTCCATACTCCAAGAAACATCGCTATAAAGCCATTTCGCCTATACAGGGTGTTTCCGAAAGTCGTTTCAATAATTTAACCCGAGATTCCTTACCCAAAAATAGTTCGATTAAGGCCCATTTACCTGTATCCAAAAGTGCACCGTTTTCGAGATACAGGCTGTTTTCCAAAACCAAAATTTTTATGTTTCTTTTTCATTACTATTAAATGCAACAACATAGAAAAACAAAATTTGGTATAATTGTCTTACTTTTTATGATCGACACAATGGTCGTAAAGAGAAACCCATAGATTTATTACATAACCTCAAAATGGGACACCTGCGCCCCCCCTTGAGGCATAACTTTTTTTGTATTTGAATTTTCAAAAAATAAATTATTTTATCGGTAAGATACGTTTAATACGAAGAAAAAATTATACCACATTTTTTTTGAAAAAACCAACCCGTTTTCAAAATTATTCACATTTTATAATTTCATGTTGCATTTTGCTTATTGAAATCTTTTTGCAATTTTTTTTTTTTGAAAACTTAAGACTCTTATAAACTAGCGTAGACAAAAAAAAACTAGAATTGGCCCCACAATAGGACACTGGGCCCCCTTTTTGGAGCACCTGACCCCATTTTGGGGCTCACATATCTTTTTATTTTGTAAAGAAAATAATACTAGGCGTTTGAAGATTTTATTAAAGAAAAAGTACATCATTGTCATCATTTAAAGTCCGGTGCCCCAAAAGGGGGCCCAGTGTCCTTTTGTGGGGCAAATTTAATTTTTTTTTTGTTTACGCTAGTTTATAATAGTTTTAAGCTGTCAAGAAAAAAAAATTGCAATAATATTTTAAAAAGCCCCAAAAAGGGGGCCCGATGCTCCAAAAAGGGGGCGCAGTGTCCTATTGTGGGACCAATTCTAGTTTATTTTGTTTACGCTAGTTTATAATAGGTTTATGTTTTCCAGAAAAAAAAATTGCAAAAATATTTCAAAAAGTAGAATGCAACATGAAATTATGAAATTTGAATAATTTTGAAGAAGGGTTAGTTTTTTCAAAAAAAATGTAGTATAATTTTTTCTTCGTATTAAACCTATCTTATCGATAAAATAATTTATTTTTTAAAAATTCAAATACAAAAAAAGTTATGCCCCAAGAGGGGGCGCAGGTGTCCCATTTTGAGGTTATGGAATAAATCTATGGGTTTCTCTTTACGACCATTGTGTTGATCATAAAAAGTAAGACAATTATACCAAATTTTATTTTTCTATATTGTTTCATTTAATAGTAATGAAAAAAAAACATAAAAATTTTGGTTTTGGAAAACAGCCTGTATCTCGAAAACGGTGCACTTTTGGATACAGGTAAATGGGGCTTAATCGAACTATTTTTGGGTCAGGAATCTCGGGTTAAATTATTGAAACGACTTTCGGAAACACCCTGTATAATGTAATAGTACATTATTAACTCAGGTAGAGAAGAGGGTCATTATTGACCTAGCGCAAAGATTGTGTCCCGAGCCGCGCAGCGGCAAGGGACACAATTGCGCGTAGTCAATAATGACCTTCTCTACCGTGGTTTATATACTATTTTTTTCACTACTAGCATTTTCTTGAAAAATGTTAATTTAAAAATATGTTCAATTTTTATCAATCATTTTACAAAAAATTAATTAAAGTTTCCATGGAAATGACAATGACGTTACATCAATCAAAACAATAAAAAGTTCTTCAAATGGGTGTTTTTTCCAAAATAACTCATAATTTGCAAGTAAATGGGGTAAATAATTTAAATAATAAATGGTTACTGATAAGGAATTTGTAAATATAATGATAATGATAGAACACTGACACAGCTACAGAAAAAAGGGCGACATGTTTACAACTGTACATTTTTTTTTTTCGTTGAAATATTTGTGCAATAAAATGTTTTCAAGTATTTTAAAGTAGTTATGTTTTCAAAATAAAAAAATCTTTGTAAAAAACTCACAAAAACTGCTGTAAGTACCGTTTTATTTATGATAAAACCTTGACATATGTTTTGACATTTCACTATTGTACAGTGTACATAGACATGGAAATTATTATTAACCAAGGTAGAGAAATGTGATTTCTCTGGTATAAAATCGGTCAAAAATTGCCTCTTCCATAGGTAGGAGTAAAAAAAATAATAATCCATCTTTTGAAAATATTCTTATCATTTTACAACTTCCGGTTTAATCGGAAGTTGACATAACTTGCTTATTATACTCCTCGCAGACAAAGTCAAAAACGAATTTTTTTTTGATAATATTAAAACCTTTTTAATTCTTTACAAAAAGTATATTTAAGTTTTTTTGTCCGGTCCCACCTAAGCCCCCCATTTAAAAAAACGGCTTATCATCGTTATTTATCAATTCACAAAAAAAAGTCAAGTCATAAAAATGAAAGGAAATTAAATTTTGTGTTAAAAAAATATTTTTGTTTTTTTTGTCTAATTTTTAAGACAAAAAAGGCCAAAAGAATGGTTTTTAGTGATAAAAAAGTTACGTAAGTCTAGGCTCGGTCAAGGTAGCTTTGCAAAAAAAATTGAAACAAAAACATCTTTCCAAAGCCAAATTAAATCCTAAACGTCAGTCAGAATTGATACCTATTTATGCTTTTCTCAAATAAATATTTTTTCTATGGAAGAGTTAATAGTTTAACCTCTTCGCAGATATTCTCTGGTTACCAACTGCGAGGAGTATCCTATTAAATGTCGGCATTTTATAAAAAACAACTCTAACAGGCTCACTGATCTAACCTATCCACTGACCTAACCCTCTCTAGTTTTTTTTTGAACACCCCATCTTTTATTATTTATTATTGATTTAGATTCTCCTTTAAATTAGGATAATTTTACCGTTAAAACCCTACCTTAATGTCATCATCATTTTAAAATAAATTCATTTCTAGAAAACGAAAAAAAAATTTGCAATAAAATTTTTACCACTTCTTAACAAAACAAAGCTCAGTGTTTAAAAAAAAAATAACCCAAAAATTTCAAACCGGAAGTGAATTATTTAAGATTCATTTTGATGAAATTCAAAGTGATTTTTCTTGAAAAAATTAATTGTAACCAGTATTGTTTATTTAGTTCAATCAATGTAATTTTAACTCCTTTCGATTGGTATTAGGGTGTCCTATACCTATACAGGGTGTTACCAAATAACTAGGAAAAAATTCAGAGGGTAATTCCTGGACACATTTTAAGTAAAAAAGTTCATATAAACATGTGTCCGAAAATCCTTCTTTTCTGAGATACAGAGTGCCAAAGTTTCTAAAAAAACTTTTTTTTTAAGATTACTTACCAAGAAACTAAACCAGATATTTATTTAAAACTTAGCACGGATAATTTTCTTACCATTAGGCATAAAGTGCGGTAGAAAAAAAATAAAAATTATAATTGGAAGGGGCACATTTGGGGGTACCATGGGGGTTGTTCACCCCCACCTTTTTTGTGTGTTACTTTTTTGGTATTTTCATAAAATAATTAGAAGCCCTAGAATATGATCTTTAAAATTAATGTCGTGTTCTTTTTTCATAAAACTAACCGTTTTTGAGAAAAAAATTCATTGTCCAAAGGCAACAAAATTTCTTTTTTAAGTTTGGCTTTTTTATTTTATTGAAAATAAAACATAGTTAACAATGAAGGATTAATTTATTTCTGTTTTTTATTATTATTTTAAATAAATATCTGGTTTAGCTTTTTAGTAATCTGAAGAATAAATTTTTTTTGTTAAAAGTTTGACACTCCGTATCTCAGAAACGAAGGATTTTTGGACACATGTTTATATGAACTTGTTTTCTTAAAATGGGTTCAGGAATTATCCCCTGAATTTTTTCCTAGTTATTTGATAACACCCTGTATTTAATCGTTTTCAAAATATTAAATAATTTTTACAAAAATATTTTAATTTTTCTATGTTCTATGGTCCAGCACAGAATGATTATTTTTTTATTTCAATGCCCCAATTTTGACATTTTAACAATATTTAAACCGTTTTAAACAAAAACTAAGCCCTTTGTGCTGAACATAAAAAAAGTATAGTAACGTGCGATCCACAAAATTTCACCTTGACATGAAAACAAAAATGTTTTTAAAGGTAGGCCTTAAAATTAATAGTTTGTGTAAACGTCAAAAAAAGATGACAACATCAAAAAATGGCATTGGTTATAACTATCAAAGACCTACGGAAAAACAACTTTTGTTTCTCATGGCAAGAGCCGAGGTGAAATTTTGTGGATCGCACGTTAGTTTTAAAAAATTACTTAATATTTCGAAAACGTTAAAAATAGGTATAGCCGACCCTAATACCAATCGAAAGGGGTTATAAAACTAGAATGGGTAGAAATCGAAATGGGTAGAAGTCGAAACGCGTACAAGTTACACTTTGCAAATGAATCGCTCGAGTAGAATTCGGATTCGGTAGAAGTGTAATTTTATATTTTTTTAATCAAAACTAAATCAATATTTTATATAATTGCTACACATTCTATAGTATACTCTTCGCAAGAAAATTATTTGTAGGGAAATTGTTTTTTTTTAATGCATAATACATAAATTAATAAATAAAATCTGCGAATAGTGCAAACTATTAAGAGCCCGACATCCCACATCCTCTTATGCAAATTCATGTACAACTTAGGCCCCAGTTTTTAGAGTTATTATTAACGCGATTGTTCTAAAATTTTGACAATATCATATTTACTTCTTTTAAAGTGCCGCTTGTTTGGCACATTTTGTTTTGGAGTTTTTTTAAATTTATACAAAAATGAAAAACTGTGTCAACTTTTAGAATAAAAAACCCACAGTTATTATACTCCTCGCAGACAAAGTCAAAAACGAGGAGTATATTGTGATTGTTTTGAAAATTCTAAAATCGTCAAAAATCATCCTTGAGCAAAAATTCTTGCAGATTCGTTCGTTTCATCGAATTTTGAACAACTTTCAAAAAATCCGTCCGTCCGTCTGTCACGATTTTTGTAGACACTCTAACTTAAGAACCAAAGGTCCCATCAAGTTCAAATTTTCAGGAAAAATCGTTCTTATTAAAATCTAGGTCAAGTTCGTTGTTGGTAAAAATCGGGTAATAACAAAGGGGGCTCCTGCACCCCCCAACTGGAGAAAAAATCATATTTCAGTTATTATACAATTTACAGAATTTTTATTTCGATAATATTAAAACCCTTTTAATTCTTTACAAAAGGTATATTTAAGTTTTTTTTGTCCGGCCCCACCTAGGCCCCCCATTAAAAAAAAACGGCGTATCTTCGTTATTTATCAATTCATAAAAAAAAGTCAAGTCATAAAAATGATGGGAAATTAAATTCTGTGTTAAAAAGTATTTTATTTTGTCAAATTTTTAAGACAAAAAAGGCCAAAAGAAAGGTTTTATGTGATGAAAAAGTTCTAAGTCAGGTAAGTCTAGGCCCAGTCAAGGTGGCTTTGCAAAAAAAATATTAAAACAAAAGCATCTTTCTAAAGCCTATTTAAATCCTAAACGTCAGTGTCAGAATTAATACTTATTTATGCTCTTCGCTAAAAAATCTTTTTTTTTATGGAAGAGTTAACAGTTTAACCTCTTCGCAGATTTTTTTTATAAAAATAAAAAAATTATTTTTTATTTTATTATTCTCTGACTACCTACTGCGAGGAGTATCCTATTAAATGTCGACATTTTATAAAAAAAAACTCTAACAGGCTCACTGATCTAACCTATTCACTGACCTAACCTATCCACTGACCTAACCCGCTCTAGTTTATTAGATACAATAAATTTGAGTAAATTAAAGAAAAAAACTATGGAGTATCATTCAAGAAAATCACAAAAATTGAGTTTAAAATTTTAAAATTTAACAATATTTTTAAAAAATCCCTAAGACAGTTAATAATTTTCCTTCTGAAAGATTTTTACGCCCATAGAGAAGATAAAATTTAATTCCAATTTATTGTTTCGTTCCTGAGATATTTTCAAAATCTTTTTAATACCAACAACTTTTGGTAAAGCAAACTCACATTATTGTACGAAGCCTCTTTATAAAATTTTAAAAAACCAAAAAAAAAGGTTTTAGATATATGTTTTAGACGAGTTGCTGAAAATTTGTAAAAATCAATCATATTTGTAAATGTAGCTCCTGCCGGAAGAAGAACCGAAATAAAGTTTTGAAAGTTCGCATAATTCAAAAATAGTCTTATCTCTTTTCCAATATACAGGGTGTCCGCGATCAATGTGCTTTTTTTTTTAATGGGAGATAGCTGGGCAAAATCCAAGACATTTGGTAAAAACAGTTTTTTGAAAAAGTGCTCCCCTTCGGAAATAATGGCCTTTAAACAGGTACACTAAAAACACTTAATCGTGAATATCTACTAAACGATTTGCCCAACCATCATGAAAATTGTACTATTAATAAAGGTAATAAAAACGGTCATTTCAAACCCATTTTGAAATTTCTCAGAAATTTCAAGTGGAAAAAAAGTTTTTACATGAATTGGGGTATTTAAAAAAATAAATAAAATTACAAAATTCTCAAAGGTAAAGAAATTACATGCAGTTTTTATCAACACTACCAGTGTTTAACCCATTTTAAAGGGGGTCCCAAATTTTAAAATGGGTTTAAAATGACCTTTTTAAAAGCTTTTATTTAACTCGCAATGTATGTTTGTATGTATGTATGTATGTATGTATGTATGTATGTATGTATGTATGTATGTATGTATGTGTTTGTGTAGTACAAATCTTGCAACTCGATTTTGAAACACTTACGCTTGACCAATTTTTCTGAAATTTTGTATACATGTGGAAGTCCGGTGACAATGCAAAATGGTAATTTTTTTAGTCCTAAAAACTTAATATGGCATCCACAACAAAATGGCGGATGACTTTTTTCTAAACAATTCTCACGATATGGGTATCAAATGAAAGGTTATGACCGGTAGTATACAGTAAAATATATGACAATTCAAAATCCAATATGGCGCCCAACAAAATGGCAAATTAGCTTTTTCTTAACTATTTTGCCGATATGGGTATCAAATGAAAGGTTATGACTTGTAGAATACAGTAAAATATATGACATAATTCAAAATCCAATATGGCGCCCAACAAAATGGCAAATTAGCTTTTTCTTAACTATTTTGCCGATATGGGTATCAAATGAAAGGTTATGACTTGTAGAATACAGTAAAATATATGACATAATTCAAAATCCAATATGGCGCCCAAAAAAATGGCTAATTAGCTTTTTCTTTACTATTTTGCCGATATGGGTATCAAATGAAAGGTAATGACAAGTAGGATATAGTAAGATATGTGACAATTCAAAATCCAATATGGCGCCCTAAAAAAAATGGCGGATTCTCTTTTTTTAACTATTTTGCCAATATGGGTATCAAATAAAAGGTTATAGCAATGACATACTAAATGAAATGATTAAAAAACATCTACAGTAAAAACTAAAAAATGTAAAATAAATTAATGTAAAAAAATTTTAAGAAAAAGCTTTTATTTAAATGCCCTAAAAAGAAAAAAATAATTTTTTTCAATTAAATTAAACCCATTAATTTGTCACAATATACACTTTTTATGATATAAAAGCTTGTCGCGAAATTTACTATTGCAATTAATAAAAAGAATACAATACTTATACCATTTACCAATTTTTAATTTAAGTGGTTCTGAAAAAAGAAAAAAATGTATGTATTTTACAAAATAAATCTACATAAATGCAGAATCTCGCGAAATTTACTATTGCAATTAATAAAAAGAATACAATACTTATACCATTTACCAATTTTTAATTTAAGTGGTTCTGAAAAAAGAAAAAAATGTATGTATTTTACAAAATAAATCTACATAAATGCAGAATCTCGCGACAAGCTTTTATATCATAAAAAGTGTATATTGTGACAAATTAATGGGTTTAATTTAATTGAAAAAAATTATTTTTTTCTTTTTAGGGCATTTAAATAAAAGCTTTTTCTTAAAATTTTTTTACATTAATTTATTTATTACCTTTATTAATAGTACAATTTTTATGATGGTTGGGCAAATCGTTTGGTAGATATTTACGATTAAGTGTTTTTAGTCTACCTGTTTAAAGGCCATTATTTCCGAAGGGGGGTACTTTTTCAAAACTAGCTGAGTCGAGGCCGGTAGATCCGACTCTTGAGTTCGTTTCTTTCGTATAAATTCATTTTTTTGTTATATTAAAGCGTTTCTTGATGATAATCCAGTAGATCCAAAACATAAAAACAACCTTTTATGTTTTTAAAGACATTTCCAACACTTACATTGCATTTAACTTAACATAATTTTTTAATAATAATAATGCTATATATTGATCTTACAAACAATATGACCTTGACATGTCCTTGAAGTCCTGTCTTTTGGTTATACATCCTCCAAGTTTAAAACTTTTAATTATTGTTATGTTTGAGATACTCGAAGTCAAACTATAAATCGTTTCCTGAAGATGGCCTACTAAGTCCGAAACATAAGAACCGCCTTGTGTGTATTCAAAAACATGTCCAACATTTACCTTGCATTTAACTTAACACAGATTTTTAATAATAAAAATCCTATTGATCTATAAAAAGGTATGACCTTAACATGACCTTGAACCCCTGTGTCTTGTGTATCCATCCTCCAAGTTTTAGATCTCTAACTATTGTAGTATTTGAGCTTTGTTCATGCAAACATTGACATTTAAAAACGTCATAGCTTTTTTCCTAGACATAGAATTTTTTTAAAAAACTTTTAACACAAAGGGCTCTGTAAAAGAATATTTTTAAGCAAAAAAAACACACAATATTTTGGGCTAGATTTTTTTTTGCATGAAATATCTTCTAACCTTGACCAGTGGTCAGTTTGACCTTCAGGTCACCTTGACCACAAGACTTTGGTATTTACTTATGGCAAGTTTAAACCTTCTAAATAGTACCATAGTTGAGTAAATTACGGTTAAAAAAATACACAAAAGTGATATTTTTTAATAACAACCCAGTGGATAATCCTATTGATATGATTCTACTATCAGAGGATCGGGAATTTTTTGTAGCATCTTTCCAACAGCATGAAGTATTTACGTATCTTGCTTCGTTTAGGCGCAATTGCAAAAAAACATCGATTTTCAGAAATTGCAATTACAATAGTACATTTCCTTTAGAGAAATGAACTAAAACTGTTTTTACCAAATGTCTTGGATTTTTCCCGCGGACACCCTGAACTTTGGCATACAAATTCTTTGCTTCTTATAGTTTTGCATAAAACAAAAACAGTGTATTAGTAAGATTTACAAATTATTTTGAGTCAAATTGCACCATATGTCTCGACCGGAAGTTAAAAATCGTTTATTAAATGTTGATATATCAAAACCGTTTTATTTTTGAAAAATTAAATACGAACCTATATTTTTTTCGGCTTCTTAAATTTGTTCTTCAATTTTTTTTCGATTAACACTCCACTTTGCTACACCTATACTTCCAACCCCCTTGGAAATATTCGATAAGGGTGGTTTTACGAAGAGTTTTTTCCCTAATTACAAAACATATGTTAGCAGTTTGGTATTATCAAGTGTGCTATATTAGTAACTATGGTAACTTGAGTTGTTGATCATAAGTCAGTTATAGTTTTTGACGATTAAATGAGACGTTATTTGAAATATTGTTGATTAATTTGCTAATATCAACCTAACGCTAACATCAGAAGTGGGATTACAACCTAAACGTTTAACCACAATTCAAGAAAATAGTTAAAATTAGGTTCTGACGAAAAAAAATTGCCATCTCCTGAAAAACGGTCCCACAAGGACTACGATCAAGTGTGGTCTTCCAAATGCTTTGTGTACAACCTGAACAACAAGCTAGTGTCCAGACTCGTGTTGGAATTCCGAAAAGAATGTTAAAAGCAATGGGGCCAACAAGTTTTTCATCCTTCACCCGAGACAAGTGCTGCAGTTGACAGTGTTGGCACAAATGTCACTTCGTTGACAGTAGCTAATTTAAGTGAACGCGTGGGGAGCAATGATGATTTTTGGGGCGTATGATGCTCTCAAAGAACGTGCTGGAAGGCCTTGCAATAAATGACGACCGATTGATGGAATGTAGAAAGATTTTTGACGCAAAAGCTGATTTTTTTCCGATTACAAAGTGAGATCGCGCCATGCATAATTTGCCGAATTAAGTACTTTTGTGACCTCCCGCTTTGCCACTGACAAAATTGCTTGATAAATGCAATTTCCATGAATCTGTTTCAAGTGTTGCGTTGAAAAAGAGGCCAGAAACTTTTCTTGGTTGTGAACCGAGTTTTAAACTGTCCTGTCGCAGGCCGCTGAACATCGCTAGTGAACGCTGAACACCAATAGTGAACCGATGTTTTGATTGCGCTAACGAGTGTCGTTATCTTACCTGCAAATGTACTTCAAAAGCGTTAGAACAACCCTTTTTAACGGCTGCTCAATGCTGCGAGAGAAATAGAACTGTCCATGTTTGAGGCTGTTTCAAATAGCAAAGATACTTGGAATTTTTATTAACATAAAATCAGGAGAACGCTATTGTACATGTTAATCGTGTTATTGCGCTTATTGGGTATGTTAATTACCAGTTTTTATGATCCGAAAGTTGTTATGTCAGGATTGAACGAGTAGAGCAATGATCCTCATGTGATTCTTATGCCATTGCCATTGTGTTCTGTTCTTGCTGTCTTGGTTATGCCGAAGGATAGCATGTCCGGTAGTATATCAAGGGGTTACGAAGGTTATCAGATGTGCCACGTGGATTGCTAATGTCGAAATGTGCCTGTGGTATGAACACTGAGGTAACGGACAGGGTCCTGAGACATAACGCCAATGTTTTGACGACTGTTCGATTGGTTATGGTGAAAATTATCGCCACACATTTGTTGTGAAAACGGTAAACGAACTTGACAGATACGGACGTGGTTTAAAAAAAAAATGTGTTTGGAGTTGCTGAGCATGTACATGGGGTAAGTTAAAAACTTGCAATAATAAAAGGATGTAGTACCTCGCAGTCGAACTAAAAAGGCTGCAGGTCTTGAAGATATTTGGCGTCTATACGATGCTAAATTTTGGTAAAGTCGAATGGTAAATCGCAAACTGGAATTTGTTTGCAAAATATTCTAGTTTTGGATATTTTGATTTTATTTAACCATGTCATTTTGCGAATTGATTCAATTGTCCTGCAGAATAGCACTGTGGGAGTACCACGAGAAGAAAGAGCCTTGTTGGCACTGGTGAAAGTATCACCCATCAAAGAGCTATAAAGCAGTGGCATTGACGATACACTGAATGGTATGATTTCAGACAATAATGTGGGATGTACCAACCACAATTAAAAGAGCCTGTGTGGCACTGGTGAGAGTATCACCCGGGCGGTTTTTGATCACCGCAATAGTGGTTTCTTGGGACCATTATTCTCACCTCTACTATGGTGGGAAGTTCTCTTTACTTTATTACTATTATGTTGACAAGTATGTTGGCTTGACAGAATATTGACAGTTTTGAACGCTTAACTGTTGACAACTTTGGTTTAATTATTAAATGTGTCATAAATGCTGAGGTTCGACATAACCATGGCCCATGTTATAAAAAAAAAATAAAAAATTTTTTTTTTTTGTTTCGGCCATGTTAAATATTACTAAATTGACACCTCATCCACTAAAGATGAACGCAAAACCAAAGTAAAAAGAAATGTCCATTAAGAATACCATTTGTGAAACTGGTGAGAGTATCACCCGGGCTATTATGTGGGAGTACCCACAAGAGAGACAGCCACTAATAAAATTTATTACTCATAAAAGAGTAGTGCACTGAATGGTATGATTTCAGGCGATGTATCACAAGATATTATCAAAAAAGGGTAACGTAGTTAATACACTGAATGGCATGATTTCAGACATTGTATAACAAGGTATTAAAAAAGAGCGATGTTAATACCCTGAATGGTAAGATTTCAGTAGTAATTTTACAAAGCATCCATGAAAGTACCATGCAAACTTACTTTGTTACTTTGCTCTTGTCAGAATCTCATTTTAGAGGTTTTCAGTCCAATGACGGGCTTAAACTTCTATCCGATCATCATTTTAGAGTTCGCCAATAATGCATGTTGTTTGGTACTGTGAGCATATTAGCAAAGTGGACTCTTAAAGGAAAGCCTAGCAAAAACCTCCTAGGCAAACAAAATGAATAAAACAAAAAGCACAGAGCGAGAAAAATTAAATTTCCTGCAGGAACTTGATTTAAGCATACGGTGGTGGTTTATTCTTAAAATTCTTTTGTTCAAAAATTGGGATTTGTGTCATGCAAATGATACGAAGGTATACAAAAGCGAACAAAAGTAAACAGATATTCACGAAAATATTTTCACCTGAATATATCACTTGGTGATTACGTTTTACGCTCAAGTAAGACATTAAATTATCGGGCGTTGATCAAGTTTTACGCTTAAAAGTAAGACATTGACTCTTGTTGTGGTCAGTTTTGCGCCTTTGTTTAAAGGGGCATTCTGGTCCGTTCAAGGAGTTCTCCAGTGTAATTTACAATACTATGTACTACGGGTCCTTTAATTTAAATTTATGAATTATGCCTCATGTTTCACACTTAAAATAAAAAAAAAAACCTGGCATGTACAACTGACGAACTTTTAGATTTGATTTATTATGCGGTTTTCTGTCTACGATATCTAAAGCACGATATATTAAGTTTTGATGGACAAGTTTGTGCTGTTTGAACTATTTGGTGGTGCAATGGTACCACAGGCGTTTGACACTGAAATTTTTTATTTTGTGGCTCGAATAGTTAATGAAATTGGACCATGTGAGACTCAGCGAAGTGCTTCAGAATTGGATGTTTTAAGTACTGATGAAAACCCTAGGTGCCGATTTGCAGTATCCAGTGGTTGACTCGCAGTATCACCAGCAGTTTTTCCGATTGATCCTTTTTACCAATCAAATTTTTAAATCTAATAGTGTGCACAGACCGTTCAAAGATCTGAACTTTGATGTGTGTTCGTTTAAGGTTATTTAAATCATGCTACAACTATGAAGTGGTATGAAGAGTTTTTAGGAGCCGCATGTTGATGGATATTTGCCGCATATTGGTTGCCTCAGTGTTGCGATACATTTACAAGTTCGAAATGACAATCGCTTTATTTTGTAGTTTAGTCCTTAAGTCTGCCAGTGGTAATATTACTTAGGAGCCCAGGTAGAGGTGTGATTAACCGACTTCACAGTGTTGACGATGTCTCTTGCTTCTGAAAGATTTTTGCAATGCTGCTGTCCAAAACAGTTATTGGTTTGCTCTATTGTATGATTATCTTCAAATTACAGACTCATTTGTTTCATTCAATGTAACAAAAAATATTGTTCCTGTGTTGCGAGCAATATTGTACGAGGGTGGCCTGTTTTGAATTTCTTGGATTTTATTGGTTTGATTTTAGTGTTGATGTCCAAATAAATTTTTTGGAGTTAAGCCTGGCGCGAGGACGCACCAGTTGTCAGTATGGCCGTGTTAGCAGTTTGGTATTATCAAGTGTGCTATATTAGTAACTATGGTAACTTGAGTTGTTGATCATAAGTCAGTTATAGTTTTTGACGATTAAATGAGACGTTATTTGAAATATTGTTGATTAATTTGCTAATATCAACCTAACGCTAACACATATACATCTTAGATGTTCCCCTTTAAATAATGATCGACTTGTCTTAGCCTTTTTATAATTAAAGTTAAATAAAACATAATTGGGGTAAGAACTTTTCGTAAAACCGCCTTCATCAAATATCTCAAAAAGGGTCAGAGATAGGTATAGAAAAGTGGGGTATTAATCGAAAGGAAATTAAGAAACAAATCAAGTAAGACAAAAAAACATACAGGTACGCATTTAATTTAAAAAAAAAAGTTTTAATCTATTTAATGACGGATTTTTAACTTCTTATGAAGACTTCTGGTGCAATTTTACTTAAAAAGGTTCATCAAACATTTTACTAATGCACTGTTTTAGTTTTAAGCAAAAATGTCATATTTAACAATTTAAGCCCTAGATAGGTTATGGTTCTAGTTGAAACAGTCGAGATAGTATAGGAAAATCTACTCAAAAAGTCGCTTATTTACAAAGCTCGTATGCACCGAAAAACGTAATTTTGAAACATTATTTTTATGAAAGCTTATACCTTGGGGATATCCAAACCACTTTTTGGCACAAAAAATCTGGCGACAGGGGCTGTCTGGGCCCCATTTTAAAAAAATATGTGACAAAATAAACTTTTGATATTTTGTTGCCAGAGTTCTTGGGATTAAATAAGTATTAAATTTTTTCCTGTATTTTTATTATAAGTCAGTTAAATTCTACAATAAATCTTGAAAATCAAATGGTCCCCCCTTTGGTTTTTAAACTTTAATCGCGTTTTTCTCGGAATTATTTTTTTACAATAATTTAAAGTAACATATCACTTATTTGAAGAGAAAACTTATGTGGAAATAAAAAAATTTTTTAATAAAGGTTGTAGCTTGTTTCTTTGGGATTCTTATGGTTTTTTAAATATTTTAACAAATACCATTGGAAAAAAACTAAGGTGATGCAAAGTTCTCGCGTCTTCCCCCCGCATATTTACGCGTCCCGCTGTCCCTCGCTGCAGTCCATGTGATGTGTCTATGTGAGAATTTGTTTTTTCTCTTTGATTTTTCTTGTTAAAGTTTGACGTTTAGACAACACAAAAGTGATATCGAATGGCTTAATATTTTATTAGAGTTAAAATAATTTTAATACTAATTTAATCCCAAGAACTCTGGCAACAAAATATCAAAAGTTTATTTTGTCACATATTTTTTTAAAATGGGGCCCAGACAGCCCCTGTCGCCAGATTTTTTGTGCCAAAAAGTGGTTTGGATATCCCCAAGGTATAAGCTTTCATAAAAATAATGTTTCAAAACTACGTTTTTCCGTGCATACGAAACTTTCGAAAAATCGAATTCTGAACTCTACTAAGATTTAAGCTTGCGCTACTCTATCACCCAACCTGTTTACTTTAAAATCATTTATTTTTCTTAACAACTCAGGCAGTATTATTAAACAACTGGATTCATAAGATGAATCTCTAAAATTCTGATCTCTATGGTTTAATTTATACGCGGAATTTTGATAAGAACTAGAGTTAGCGCTTACCTAATTTAGTAGCATCAATCATCTCGTCTTTACGTCCATTTTTCTGCAGAAGAACATCCAAAAGTTGCTCAAGTTGGTGCTGAGGATATGTTGTTGCATTTTCTCTCAAAGGGTTTTCTCTAGCCGATGGTGAGGTTCTTAGGAATCTTGATTTCCTGTCTAGCTTGTCGATCCAATTCTACGCAAAGTTTAAATAAATAATCGTCTTTATTAAATCATTGAAAAAATATTTAACAATTTAAGCCCTAGATAGGTTATGGTTCTAGCTGAAACAGGCGAGATTTTAGCTTGCGCTACTCTACCTCCTAACTTGTTTACTTTAAAATAATCTATTTTTCTTAACAACTCAGACAGTATTATTAAGCGACTGGATTCGTAAGATGAATATCTAAAATTCTTATCTTTATGGTTTAATTAATTCGTGAAATTTTGAAAAGAACTAATGTTAGCGCTCACCTGATTTAGTAGGATATCAAACATCTCGTCTCTACGTCCATTTTTCTGCAGAAGAACGTCCACAATTCGCTCAAGATGATGCTGAGAATATGTTGTTGCATTTTCTCTTTAAGGGTTTTCTCTAGCCGATGGTGAGGTTCTTAAAAATCTCGTTTCCCTGTCTAGCTCGTCGATCCAATCCTACGCAAAGTTTAAATAAATAATCGTCTTTATTAAATCATTAAAAAAATATTTAACAATTAAAGCCCTAAATAGGTTATGGTTCTAGTTGAAACAGTCGAGATTTTAGCTTGCGCTACTCTACCACCTAACTTGTTTACTTTAAAATCATCTATTTTTCTTAACAATTCGGGCAGTATTATTAAACGACTGGATTCGTAAGAAAAATCTCTAAAATTCTGATCTCTATGGTTTAATTTATTCGCGGAATTTTGATAAGAACTAGAGTTAGCGCTCACCTGATTTAGTAGCTTATCAATTATCCCGTGTCTACGTTCATTTTCCTGCAGAAGAACGTCCACAATTCGCTCAAGATGTTGCTGAGAATGTGTTGTTGCATTTTCTCTTAAAGGGTTTTCTCTAGCCGATGGTGAGGTTCTTAGGAATCTCGTTTTCCTGTCTAGCTTGTCGATCCAATTCTACGCAAAGTTTAAATAAATAATCGTCTTTATTAAATCATAAAAACAATATTTAACAATTTAGGCACTAGATAGATTATGGTTCTAGCTGAAACAGGCGAGATTTTAGCTTGCGCTACTCTACCACCCAACCTTTTTACTTTCAAATCATCTATTTTTAAAAGCTTTTATTTAACTCGCAATGTATGTTTGTATGTATGTATGTATGTATGTATGTATGTATGTGTTTGTGTAGTACAAATCTTGCAACTCGATTTTGAAACACTTACGCTTGACCAATTTTTCTGAAATTTTGTATACATATGGAAGTCCGGTGACAATGCAAAATGGTAACTTTTTTAGTCCTAAAAACTTAATATGGCGTCCACAACAAAATGGCGGATGACTTTTTTCTAAACAATTCTCACGATATGGGTATCAAATAAAAGGTTATGACCGGTAGTATACAGTAAAATATATGACATAATTCAAAATCCAATATGGCGGCCAACAAAATGGCAAATTAGCTTTTTCTTAACTATTTTGCCGATATGGGTATCAAATGAAAGGTTATGACAAGTAGAATACAGTAAAATATATGACATAATTCAAAATCCAATATGGCGCCCAAAAAAATGGCTAATTAGCTTTTTCTTTACAATTTTGCCGATATGGGTATCAAATGAAAGGTAATGACAAGTAGGATATCGTAAGATATGTGACAATTCAAAATCCAATATGGCGCCCTAAAAAAAATGGCGGATTCTCTTTTTTTAACTATTTTGCCAATATGGGTATCAAATAAAAGGTTATAGCAATGACATACTAAATGAAATGATTAAAAAACATCTACAGTAAAAACTAAAAAATGTAAAATAAATTAATGTAAAAAAATTTTAGGAAAAAGCTTTTATTTAAATGCCCTAAAAAGAAAAAAATAAATTTTTTCAATTAAATTAAACCCATTAATTTGTCACAATATACACTTTTTATGATATAACAGCTTGTCGCGAAATTTACTTTTGCAATTAATAAAAAGAATACAATACTTATACCATTTTTTAATTTAAGTGGTTCTGAAAAAAGAAAAAAATGTATGTATTTTACAAAATAAATCTACATAAATGCAGAATCTCGCGACAAGCTTTTGTATCATAAAAAGTGTATATTGTGACAAATTAATGGGTTTAATTTAATTGAAAAAATTTATTTTTTTCTTTTTAGGGCATTTAAATAAAAGCTTTTTCCTAAAATTTTTTTACATTAATTTATTCTTAACAACTCAGGCAGTATTATTAAACGACTGGATTCGTGAGATGAATCTCAAAAATTCTTATCTTTATGGTTTAATTAATTCGTGAAATTTTGAAAAGAACTAATGTTAGCGCTCACCTGATTGAGTAGCTTATCAAACATCTCGTCTCTACGTCCATTTTCCTGCAGAAGAACGTCCACAATTCGCTTAAGATGATGCTGAGGATATGTTGTTGCATTTTCTCTTAAAGGGTTTTCTCTAGCCGATGGTGAGGTTCTTAGAAATCTTGTTTTCCTGTCTAGCTTGTCGATCCAATCCTACGCAAAGTTTAAATAAATAATCGTCTTTATTAAATCACTAAAAAAATATGTAACAATTTAAGCCCTAGATAGGTTATGGTTCTAGTTGAAACAGTCGAGATTTTAGCTTGCGCTACTCTACCACCTAACCTGTTTACTTTCAAATCATCTATTTTTCTTAACAACTCAGGCAGTATTATTAAACGACTGGATTCGTGAGATGAATCTCAAAAATTCTTATCTTTATGGTTTAATTAATTCGTGAAATTTTGAAAAGAACTAATGTTAGCGCTCACCTGATTTAGTAGGATATCAAACATCTCGTCTCTACGTCCATTTTCCTGCAGAAGAACGTCCACAATTCGCTCAAGATGATACTGAGGATATGTTGTTGCATTTTCTCTAAAAGGGGTTTCTCTGGCCGATGTTAAGGTGCTTTGAAATCTTGTTTCCCTGTCCAGCTCGTCTAATTCGCGAGCCATGTCGTCGTTTAGTCTATCACAAATGTATAACAGTTAAAAAACAAGATTTCATAAAAAAAACAAATGTTCAAAAAAAGGTAATCCATAAAATTCGATCTCACTGGACTAAGTATATCCGGAGCTAATTTTCATCGCGCCTCGCGTCACACTTTATATCACGATTTTTCTTCAATAAATCCAAACGATCCGCGGTTTTATTACCCCAATTCTAATGTAAAGTTCACGTAGGCACAAAAATAACGTCTCTTGTAGTTTAAAATGGTTTATCAACGATAAAAAAACAAATTAAACAGAGCGTCTCTACTACGCGTCGCTTGACGCACTTGTAGAGACTAGGGGGGATTACCACGAGGCTTTTTGAAATACTGTTACTACATGAGATAATATAATAATTTACCTTATATTTTGCTTTTTTCTTGTGGTAAGACAGCTACTGTTACCAAATACAAAGCACAGAATCACAGATACTTTTAGAGTGTTTAATATTTAGAATATAAAAAGAACGTACAAAATAACCGACAACGCAACGCTACTACAGCGTGACTGGTGGGAATGGTAGCGCGCGCTACCACTACTAACTACTAAGTCAGTGTATCCGTTTCCGCTCTACGAATCCCCAGAGAGAATTTATAAATAAGAGAGACGACCTACAAGGAACGGCTTCTGTGTAGCTATTACCGAAATTCACTTTACGTTCCTTGGTGTTAGAATGTGAATATATTTTCTTTCTATAAATGGGACATTCCATGTAAAATCGACCAATCATAGTTGCTATTATTTGATTTATTTGATATTTGGTAGGTACAATCCTTACCCATTGTAAAGGTAGTAAAAGAAACAATTTTCTGAATTTTCATAATTTTTCTTGTCTTAGACAAAAAATCGAATTTTCCGATTTTACGATTTTGGAAGATTAAAATTGGTAGTAATTTTAAGTTGACAATGGACACTTCTTTTTATTAAAATAAATAAATAATAACTTTATTCTTGTATTAAATACATACAAAAAATAATGGACAAATAAAGAGAAAAAAAGACAAGAAAAGCCGAAGGGCAGATGATTGGACCTTGGTCCAATCCCTGATTACCTCGAGCTTGCGGTTAAAACTAATTACTAATTAAAACTAACTCCTATATTATCTAAATAAAACAATAATAATTAGATAAGATTCTAAAGAAGGTAGACTTTACTGAACTGACAAACCCATAAACGACAAAATGAAATGTAAATGCATCATAGATAAAAATTTTAACAAAATTGCTTAACATAGTTAAGTTTGAGTGGACAATAATTTATCTTTAAACTTATCTTTAAATGAGACCAAACTCAATGATTTAAACCCTTGTGGAAGTTCATTAAATACTTTAAAAATGTCAAATGAAAAAGAACGTTCAAAAAATGCATATTTGCACTCCTTTTCTACTATTAATTACCCCAAACTATAGAAAATGACCAAGTTTAGGTCCAAAAAAAGCTATGTGGGACTGGGTAAATTTTTTTTTTGACTACTTTAAAATGTTATTGTGCTAGTGGAGATTCATAATAAAAATAATTTTGTTTGTGATTTAACTTCGTTTAGAAACAGCATTGATTGTAAAATGTTACTGATTACGTTAAATTTAA
This sequence comes from Cartodere bifasciata, assembly GCA_963920755.1. Taxonomy (NCBI): domain Eukaryota; kingdom Metazoa; phylum Arthropoda; class Insecta; order Coleoptera; family Latridiidae; genus Cartodere; species Cartodere bifasciata. The sequence goes on along the minus strand of OY987201.1, from coordinate 144,468 downwards.
ACACGATCGAATCGTATTTTAAATTCTTGGAAGATTAAAATTAGTAGTAGTTTTTAGTTGACAATAGACATATGTTTCTACAAAAAAAATATGAACCGCATAATTGCTCTCCTTCTCTACTAGGCAGCTATGGAAAAGGACCAAATATGGCACTAAAAAAAGTTATGTAGGACTGGGTAAATTTTTTTTTTAATACTTTTAAAATGTTGATGTGACAATAGAGACGCATTAAGTAAAAAAAAATGTTTGTGATTTTACCTCGTTTCGAAACAGCAAAGGTTTTAATATGCTACCTTTACAAAAAATCGAATCACAATATCGTTTATTTTTTTTTATTGTATACTATGTCCTTGGTAACATTTTAAAATAAAAATAATAAAAATTTACTCACTCCCACATAGCATTTTTTAGACCTAAATTTGGTCATTTTTCATAGTTTAAGGTGCTAACTGATGGGGAAGGAGTGCAAATATGCAGCTGCTAATTTTTTAATAGAAAGAAGTTACCAGGAGTGAGCACTGGACTAAACCTCAAAAGAATTTAAAATCATGCAGCAACTCGAAAACCGAATTTTGGTCGATTATACATGGAATAGGCCAAATATAAATCGTCAGAATCTAACACCGAGGAACGCGAAGTGATTTTTGGGAATAGCTACATGGTTTGCCCGCAATTTTTCCGCAACAACGACTGCTCCAAAATTACACTCTTGGCATTTTTTTGACTTTTTTCAGAAATTTGCGTCAGTTTGTTTTCAAAAGCCGAAATCAAAATTATTTTGTGAGTAAAATTACTAATTTTATGGACAGATTACAAAGCGTTATGACTGTAATTGGTGTTAAATGGATGTACTAAGTGATTTATAATCGCATACTACGTTAAGAAGCGTGAATTTGTAACTGCGCCTAAACAAAACAAGATACTTAAATGCTTATGTGTTGGAAAGATGCTACAAAAAATAATCGATGCTTTGATACTAGAATCATATCGATCGCACCATCCACTGGGTTGTTATTAAAAAATATCACTTTGGTGTATATTAGGATGGATGTACGGGGCAAAAAAATTCTTTAACCTTTATTTACTCAACTATGGTACTAGATAGAAGGTTCAAACTTGGCATAAGTAAATACTAATGTCTTGTAGTCAAGGTGACCTCAAGGTCATGCTGACCACTGGTCGAGGTTAGTAGATATTGCATGCAAAAAAAAAATCTAGCCCAAAATATTGTATTTTTTTTTGCTTAAAAATATTCTTTCGCAGAGCCCTCTTTGTGTTAAAACAAAATTCTATGTCTAGGAAAAAAGCTATGACGTCTTTAAATGTCAAAGTTTCCATTAACATTGCTCCAATACTACAATAGTTAGAGGTCTCAAACTTAGAGGATGGACACACAAGAAACAGGGGTTCAAGATCATGTCAAGGTCATATCTTTCTAAGGGTCAATAGCATTTTTAATATTAAAAAATTATGTTAAGTTAAACGCAAGGTAAATGTTGGACATGTTTTTGAAGACACAAAAGGTTGTTCTTATGTTTCGGACTTAATAAGTCATCTTTAAGAAAGGATTTATAGTTTGACGTCAATTATCTCAAACACCACAATAGTTAAAGGTCTCAAACTTGGGGAATGGATAACCTAAAGACAGGAGTTCAAAGTCATATTGTTTGAAAGGTCAAGAGCATTAATATTACTAAAAAACTATGTTTAGTTAAATACAAACTAAATGCTGGACATGTTTTTGAAAACACAAAAGGTTGTTCTTATGTTTCGGACTTAGTAGGCCTTCTTTAGGAAAGGATTTATAGTTTGACTTCAATTATCTCAAACACTACAATAGTTAAAGGTTCCAAACTTGGGGAAGGATAACCTAAAAGACAGGGGTTTAAGGTTATGTCAAGGTCATATTGTTTGAAAGGTCAAGAGCATTTTTATTATTAAAAAACTACGTTAAGTTAAATGCAAAGTAAATGTTGGACATGTTTTTAAAAACACAAAAGATTGTTCTTATGTTTCGGACTTTGTAGGCTATCTTTAGGAAACGATTTATAGTTTGACTTCGATTATCTTAAACACCATAATAGTTAAAAGTTTCCAACTTGGGGGAAGGATAACCTAAAAACAGGAGTTTAAGATCATGTCAAGGTCATATTGTTTGAAAGGTCAAGAGCATTTCTATTATTAAAAAACTATACAAGGTTATGTTAAATGCAAGGTTAATGTACGTGTTTTAAAAAACATAAAAGATGTTCTTATGTTTCGCACTTAGTAGGCCATCTTCAGAAAATGATTTATAGTTTGACTTTGATTAACTCAAACACCACAATAATTAAAGGTATCATAGTTGGAGGATGGATAACCAAAAGACAGGGGTTTAAGGTCATGCCAAAGTTAAATTGTTTAAAAGGTCAATAGCATTCTTAATTTTTAAAGTGATACGTCAGATTAATAGCACAGTCAATGCTGTACACGCTTTTAAAAACATAAAAGGTTGTTTTATACTTCGAACTTTGTGGGCCATCTTTAGGAAACGCTTTACAGTTTTACTCAAATACCACAATAGTTGAAAAACTTGGAGAATGGATAATTATAGGCATGGGTTTAAGGTTATGTTAAGGTCATATCCTTTAAAATTTCAATAGAGTTTTTATAATAATTAAAAAACTATGTCATGTAAAGTGCAATGTAAATTTTGGACATGTCTTTAAAAACATAAAAGGTTTTGGATCTTGTGAACTCTCTTCAGGAAAAGCTTTAATTCTAACTAAAAAAAAATAATTTATACGTGAGAAATGAACTCAAAAGTCGGATCTACCGGCCTCGACTCAGCTAGATTTATTATAAGGTAAGCGTATCATGCTAATAAAGATGTTTTTGTAAAATATTTTTTTTTAAATCTATTTATTTAGCCTTATAAATACGTTTTGTGTCCTGAGTTTAAATTAGTTTCCATTTTGATTCATTTTTAAAGCCCTATAATAGCTATTCTTACTTATTTAATGAAAAAAAACAACAGACATATATGTATATTTTTCGACAACCTATAAAATGACTAAAATCGTTGAAACAAATTTGAAGCATACTGTTGTTGCGGGAAAAACATAGAAAGCACCCTCATATGTCGTCTCTCTTATCTTGAATCCTCTCTGCGAATCCCTAGCAAGTAGCAATAGTTCCGGACGGACCGGATTACTTAAACAGTGGCGTATCAACTACATAATATTATAACTAGCAGTGGCGTAGCAAATTATGATTTACTACATGAAATGAGCATAAAAATGCCTATAACTTTTTTGTTTGTAATAATTGTTGACTTTTTTTTTTTCAATAAATTATTATTTTACAATTAAACTTCACATTAATAACAAAACTTTGGTAAACTGCACCATTTTAAAAATATTTTACAAAATTAGTAATAATTTACCTTATACCGTGTGTCCCGCAAAAAGCGCACCAGCTCATAACGTTCTAAGTATACTTTCTACAGATTTGAAATTTTAGGGGTTGTCTAAGGAGAGTTTTAGCCTTCTTTTACATGCATTTACAGAAATGTATGACTTTAATTTTGTATTTTTAAATGGAACACCCTATATATTTGACATTTTTAAGAACATTCTTTTAATAAGAATATAATCGTTTTTAAAAAAATGATGTATCACTAATATAGGGTGTTCCATTTAAAAATACAAAATTAATGTCATTTCCGCTTAAACCGAAAGTCATACATTTTTGTAAATACATGTAAAGAAAGGCTAAAAGTCTTCTTAGACAACTGCTAAAATTTCAGTTCGGTAGAAAGTATACGTAGATAGTTATGAGTTCGTGCGCTTTTTGCGGGACACACGGTATATATTTCTGATTTTTTAGTCTACTGTCACCTAACTGAAGTAAGGTTTGTGTTAATTTTGTAAGAAATAATAATGAAATGTAGGTTTTGATAGATATATTTTTTGGTTTTATAAATTTAACAGTATACTTACGAGTTCAGAAGCACCATCAGCATTCGGAAGCCATTCCCGCAAGGACCTATACAGACTCAAGGGCTTTTTCCGAACTTAATCTGTAAGGTATCATTCTGGTACTGGTTGCAGCGCCTGAAATACAACTTTTAGGACTTCTAGAAGTAGCTTCTGTTTTAAATTGACTGTTATCAAAAGAAGGATTAGCCATTTGACTAACGTTAAAGAAATTGACCATATCAACCAGAGACGTCCGGTCCCAATCATCCAGAGTATTCTATTGGCTTCTAGACTTTCCTAAAAATTAAACAAGGCAGTAAGCCTAGTTTTAAAAACGACTAGATGTTGTATGTTATAACCCAAGTTCTTTTTACAAGTACTGCAAATTGTAAATGATACTTAAAGAAGTATCGCATGATCCCACCCTCCTCCTCATGCTCAATTAGTTAATTTATTTCATGATTAATTAATATAATTCATTACTTGTTCAATATTTCTCTATGTTACAAATAATACCATGCATGGTTAGTTAAGATTAGTAAGGTTAGGTAAACACATTTACATTAGGAATTTCAGAATAGGATAAAACCAAATTACTTGTTCCCATGTTTACCCTTACAACTAAATCTAGAGAAACATAAGGCGTGGAAAGATTCCACCGTGCGAACTCATATTTCTACTAGAATCAATCGTTAAATATCTCTCAATATGAACCGTTAATATTTGGCGTGATAGAAACCACAAATGCTTACAAACACCAACTATCCATATTCAAAAATACAGGATAAACAAATCAGAACTCAGTATGTCTAGTGTTCATTCTTGCAATTAAAGCTAGAGAAATATAAGGCGTGAAGAATCCACCATGCGAACTCATATTTCTACTAGGCTCAATTGTTTAATACCTCTCAACATGAACATTTAATATTTGGCGTGATAGAAACCACAAATGCTTACAAACATCAACTATCCATATTAAGAAATACAGAATCAAACATTGGTTTGTTAATGGTTATGAGAGAGAAGTTTATTTTTGACTGACTACTTTTCACGTCGGTCGGTCTTATTTATATACTGATAAGGCCACTACATAGTACATTCAGTGCTGTTATTGGTGGTTGGCGCAATCGTACTGACCTCTAGCGTCAGAATGTACTAGATTGTATAAAACGTATATTCGAGTCTGCGTACTAAATTTTGCGGATTGTTTTAAAAATTGTACTTAAACTTGTGCCCAATGTACTAAAAATGACTTGTCGTACTAATTTAAGATTATTACACGAAATATTTATTATTTGTTACATAAAATTAGAAATAATAATAAACCAAAACGATCCTTTTTTACGCAGGGCTTAAGTTCAATACTTATATGAAATATACGTATTATTAAAATTAAAACTTTAAAAGTTTGGCATTAATGATGATGATAATTAAGGTAAAATAAATTTATAAAAATAGAAAATACAGTTTAATAAATAAGTATCTTCTACGTTAACAAAATAAAATATTTTTAAATCTAGACTAGTAACAACAAGGAATGTGAGATAGCCGATTTGGGTGTAATAAAACACGAGATGGTTTAAAAGGCTTTCTATTACTTATAGAAATATCACAGAAATTAGTTTAACGTAAATATGCAGGTTACAAGAGTACATAGTTTTTAGGCTTCGCTATGGCGAAACGACGCAACCAGAGTGTCCGTGGACTGCTGCTTGGCTTGGGTATGGTGGAACATGCGCAGGGATTTGTATCCAAGAAAAGACGCGATGCCACACTCCCACATCTATTTTAAATTGCATCTGTAAAACAATCATTAAAATACATACAACCAAAAATACTTTTTTAAAAATCAATACTCTGTGATAAACAATACAAAACAACAACAATAAAAATGTATCATATGATTTAAAATAGTTTTTGTTTCCTTAAAAATTATCAGTCGATTTGTATCACAAAATTTATTTTTGATTTGATTTAACTATCACATTTTTTTATTTTTAACACAATTGAAAAGACATAAACAGTTTATAAAAACAATGACCTGAATCAACGAAGAAAAATGTATGTAATTAATTTTATTAACATGAGCATGAAGATACCTAGCAGAAACGTATTTAAATTTTTTTTTATTTTAATCAATTTCGAGTAAATAATCGTTGTACTTAGCAGGTTTTCGAACTTGTCTTTTTGAAACGCGATTATTTTGTTCCTCAATGTTCTCTTCCCCCCCTAAATTTTGTGTAAAACTTTCGGGACTATCAGTTTTGTAGTTCATTTGTATAAACTCGGTACCTGACAACTTACTTCGGGTTGATAATACTGAACTCTCAGAACTTTGCGGGCTGTTTGTTACGTTATTAGGCGTCGTATGTACGTCGTTGTTTTGGATTTCAATTTGGCTGAAATTTGTTTGTGCGCTATTTTGTGCACTTACTTCGCTAACGTTTGGTTGATTTGTTGAGTGATTCTCCGGGGGATTGTACGCGATGCGATCAGGAAAACTTTTAAATTTTTGCAAAATTTCGTTATCGTTAAAATTGTGTTTACCTCGATTTATTATTTGGTTTGCATGTTTTTTGCATATCGTGCCGTCATTTAACTTCGTCAAGTAGTAGAGGTGTTTTGTTCGTTCCAGGACAACTCCCGCCAATTTTTAAAAAAATAGAAAACTGTAACCGAAAAATGTCGGTAAGTAGGAAACTGTAATACCGACTTACCGACATCCGGTCTGCGCCTGCGTCAACAGGGCACTGTGTTACCGGCCTACTGACATATGGTCTGCGCATGCGTCAGTGCCCTGTTGACCTAACCTGAAAAAAAAAAGTCAGACATGCAGACACCCAAATGACAGCTGTCACACACATACAACCTATCATACCTGCTACCTACGACACATCCTACCAGCTTGAAGTCTGCAGCCCGACTGAAATTTGCTGGTCATCCACCTCCTTATATAGTTTCGCATCCCCACCATGTGACCTTGATTTGACCTTATCAGCTGATAGCCTGAAGCACGACTGACTACCGATCAGCTGTAGGCCACTTCCTTATATAGACTTTCCCGCCAAATTCTCCAATTCCCCGCCACCACCATGAATACATAACCTCACTTTTACATACGCGACAGTCCCACGATCCTACCACCTCGAAGTCTGCAGCCTGACTGAAATTTGCTGGTCATGCACCTACTTATATAGTTTCGTATCCCCACCACTCGGCTATTTCGTACTGCGCATGCGTGGTAGTTCGACCAATCAGCTGTTAGTATTGTGACCACGTGACCACAAGGTAGCCATGTCATGTGACCACGTGCGGTAGCCGACTACTGCGATCAGCCGGCACCTATAACATCGTGCAGGACCGAATACAAAACGAGTGACGTCACACAAGCTGTTTGCTGCTGTTGTTTACATTCATGAATTTTCGACTTTGCCTGTCAGGACTTGTCTGTGACGTCACACGCAGCTGTTTGCTGTTGTTTACATTTATGAATTTTCGATTTTGCCTGTCAGGACTTGTCTGTGACGTCACACCCAGCTGTGTATTATTGTTATGCTGGGAATAAGATATGATTTGTCGAAGCTGCCGTGGCCCTGTTGGTATATCGGTATAGTTGTAAGGCGGATAGTGCATTCTATGCTGGTTCGATCCCCCAATGCGGCAGCTTCGTTTTTTCTTTTTTTTTCTTTTATTTTTTTTAAATTTTTTAACGATCGTAATTTTTTTTAATCTCGATTAGTTTGAAAGGTAACTAAGGTAATTAAAATGTACATTATACATACCAAAAATGACATACCTTTCGTAAGCCCCTGCGCCCCGTCAAGGCTCGAGATTTTGCAGAGGTGCCTTCTCTGATCTCTTTTTTTTCATATTTTTTTTTTGTTTTTTTGTAATTTTTTTGTGGCTTTTTTATAATTTTAATATTTTTTTGTGATTTTTATGCTTTTTTATGCTTTTTTTAAATTTTTTTTGTGATTTTTTTTTCATAATTTTTTACCCCTTAAGTCCTGATAAGAACTAAACTAAATTAAATTTTTTAAGTAAACTTTGTGAAATCCATAGTGCTAAATTTATTACATTATTTAAAGCACACTTTCGTAAATGTTGATGTCTGAAACAACACGTTTTAGAAACAATCAATGTATTTAGAGCTGGACAATTAAACGAATCTAATGATATAACGACAAAACCAAACTTTTGAAGATGTTTTTTCTTTTCTAAACCTTTAATAAGAAAAAAACCCTGAAAATTTGAAAGTATGTTAAAAAGTTCCTGCAATGTAATAAAGCCATCTTCCCATTTGATACCGTGCAAATTATTTAGCACCCATTGATATTGCTTACGCTGTTTATAATTTAAATGTTCTATAGCATAGGGTGGTTTTATTAACCAATGCTCTTGGTACTCTCCATTTACGGAACAAATGGCAAACTCTTTAATAATAAATTCATTATTATTGTCTTTAAAGCCCTGAAAGTCTACTACATACAACATTTTTTATCAATATGGTTTACAAGCGTTTATAGCCAATGCCAGTGACCATACATAAATATGAAATAATCTGGTGAAAACGAGCTCCCATATATAGGCTTTAGTGCTTAGACAGAATTAAGAGAGATGTAGTATAGCGCCATCTATGAACAGTGGCGTAAATTATTATACTATCCGCCGTACATTACCGGTAAAGGGACTATATTCAACAACCCTGTTATGAACAATTAAACAATATGCAGCTGTATTTGCTGGAAACATGGTATCTGCTTCAAATTCTAATCTGACATCTATGGATCCCGTCTTAATAGAATCCGATTGTTTGGAACAATCTAAAACTATTAGCGGTGTTTTTCCAAATTCACATCTAGAAAGCAATGGAGATGGATCTGTGTTGGGGTAATATGACGATCTGAATGCGGCATACATATGGTAAAGTAAAGCAAAATGACCCTTAGTGAAATCCAAATTTAGATCATCGTATGGGTACACTTTGGAATTTAGAAATAATTTAAGATTTGTAACATTGCAGTGATCGAATTTGCAGGCCAATTTTTTATTCTCATTTTTTCGCGATGTTTGAAAACCTATAATTACGTAACGTGGCTTTTCAATTTGTGTTGTCGTTTTGACACACCAAATATGATTACGATTTCGTGGTAGTAAAGGATATTCGTATATTTCCCAACTTCTGAAATTTAGGTTTAATACAAGACCAGTTTCCAAATGACGTAAAAGTGTAAGTTTTTGACTTGGGGAAACAGTAACATAAGGCATTTTTAAAAATAATTTTGTCAGTGAAATTTTACCTTTTGTAATTCGGTTATCATCATCAGGTATGGACAAGTAGCAATTTTCATCTCTTCGTGATCGCATAAGAATTAAGTCTTGTTTCATATTAACGATTACTTTTTTATGATCATCGGCAAAGCTGAGTAGAAATGCCAGAGGAATGCACACATTAAAGTATCCTTCTTCTGTTATTTCAGTATAACTGTATTCTGAAGATGATCCCAATCCATAGTTTTCGATTATGTGCTTGTCATTCATCGAATGTGTTAAATATCCTTTCATTGTAGTGGTAAGTCCAAGGTTTCGTACACGATCAATTTCTACGCCATTTAATTCATATCGTATTTCATCAAAAAGAAAAGCAAAGGCGTTATTTGTTAAACTAATGGTATCATCTGGATTTTCATTATTTTCTTTGGTAAATTTACCTTCAATGTAAATGTAGCTTTGCCATGGAAGTGTATATATATCTTGATGTTGAATAGAAATCACAATTTCATCTCCGTGGTCTAATGATGTTGAAGCAAATGGGTAGTGAGTATGATATTCGATACCCTCAATACCTTCATCCAAAGTGGAAGGTTCCAAAACGTTAAGAAGTGTCATGATTTATTTTTTAACTTAATTACTGTTGTGGTACTTCCTTATATAGAATTTCTTATAGAATTTCCTTTAAAAACAAAAGACATAGAAAACCGCAGTATGATGTTCCAGGACGTTGATATCTTTTCTTGTTCCACGTAATTTTTAAATTTTTTAAATAACGTTCAAGTTCAATTGGTGGGGGTTTATTTCCGATGCTATTAAAATAGCGGACACACTTACCACTTTTTTTAAAGCACACCCAATGAAATCCATCAGATGTCTTGAGACATATTATAGCTTTTTCGTTTGGTCTTGGTTTGATTGGCAAATTATTTAAATCGTAAACACCCCGAAAATTCTTAATAGACATTAATTTTACTAAATATTTTAAATCCGTGTTTGATGTGGTCCAATCGGTTGCTCCAAATTTTCCACCAATTTTTTTCGGTGGTTTAATTACACGAATCCGTTTTTTCATTGTGGTTAATAATTTTTTTTTTCATTTGTAGGTAGGTAATTGAATACGAGGTACTTCCTTTTATAGTTTTAGGTTCTTTGCACTTTCCCACGTGTTGCGTGATGAATCAAATCCTAACCATTTTATCAGTACCTTATCACCTTTTCGTTTAAGTACTTTTTCAACAAGATATACATCTGGATGTTTGACCTTTTGTATTTCTTCTTCATAGAAACCACCTTGGATCGGATTTCCTAAAGTATCCGACAGTAAGTAAGTAGTTGGTTTTGTTCTTTTAACCTTGGTAATACGAAAAATTTCTGTTGTCCAAGATGGTGTGTAACCTTTTGCAAACTGTGAACGATATTTTGAAAGTCTTACATGGTCATTAACCGAGTACTTGGGTTGACGAGTCGCACTTGTTGTAGTATAAACGTTATTTAACAATTGTCTTTCTATGCTTTTTCCCTTCACAGCAGATGGTTTCATATTTATTGTACTATGGATTGTAGTATTATATTGTTTTAATAGGATCGGTAAATATTTTACCCATTTGTAAGATCCTTGTAAACTAAACTGTTTCCATAAGTGATTTTTAAGAGTTCTATTTAATCTCTCGGCCATACAAGCCTTAATGTTGCTATATGTCGAATAATGATTAATATTATGTTTTGATATAAGTTTTGAAAATGTTCCATTAAAAAATTCCTTTCCTTGATCAGTTTGTAAATGTTTTGGCGTTCTCCCTGATTTCAAAATTCGGGAAAATGCATTTGCCACTTCAGATGCTGACTTATTTTTCAATGGCTCTGCCCAAGCATATTTTGAAAATCCATCTATATTAACTAGTATATATTTATAGCCATTATTTTGTCGAGAATACGGTATCATTTCAATAAGATCAGCTTGCCAAAGATCGTCGATACCTTTTAAAATTACAGAGCGACGTTTAAAATTTCTTCTTGCCGGTTTATGAAGTTCGTTTACAATCTGTTGTTTGGCATCCATTTATTTTTTTTTATACGGAAACAGTTTTGAAATCACACGTGTATATTTTTTGTTATTTAGAAGTCTGTTTACTTTTCCAGTAGGACTAAAACTTTTTTTATGCGCTTTTGTAAGTGATAAAATTTTTTGATATGTTTTCCATTCGGATCTTTCAATAGATTCTGTTCCAGGTTGCTTTAGAAACATCAGCTTATATAGACCCGGCGTTCCCAAAAATGTTGTATGTCCACCTACATTAATAATGTCATTGTGGATTTTTATTTCGGCATTACCCATAAGTAGACGCTTTCCATCGTAACGTACCCCGTAAATTAAGTCATATCCATCCATTTCATCATTTATTACTTTGTTTACATACTCTGATGCCAATAGTCCAAAATTTGATGTTCCATCAATTGAATGTTCTGATAATCGCTTTTTTGTTGTCGAATTATTAGTCGTACTTGTAGTATTTACAGTATGTTGCTTTGTTGTATTTGATGCAGAGGTGCAAGGCTTGGGAGAATTATTTCTGAGTGTTAAATTTCCTTGAGAAGTAAAAAATGACGTCGATGGTATTGGAATTAATGATGATTGGCCACTTTCTTGTTGAATTTCTGGTGTTATCGTGGAATTATGAGGTAAAGTTGTCCTTTTTGCATTTTGTTCTTTCTGTATAATATTTAACGGCATAGGAGATAAACTATTATGAGTATTAAAAAATGAAGTCGATGGTATTGGAAGTAAGGGAGAATGACCGTCTTTTCGGTTTGGCCAAACTGCAGGAGAAGAAAATATTGAATTTTTTGTAGGTGTTTGTTCAACACTTTTAAAAGTAGTTTCATTTGCACTACGCCCAGGTACATTGCCATCTTTATGACTATAATCCTTAAATTTCAGTGGAGTGGAAGATTCTTGAGGCATTTTAAATTTAAAATCTTCAATGCTGGTGCTGCTATCAAACGATTGTTCTGGATATTGCATATTATCTGTTATTAGTTTTAAATGTTTGGTAATTGGATTAAAAGTTCTATTTAAATATTCTTCATTTTCGGCCACAGTTCGTTTAAGTGTCAAGTATTTTTCTTTGATATTCGTTGTACTTTTTTCAATGTCATCAGCAAGTTTCAGTGAATCCATGTTGATAATTTTAATTACTATAAAGATGTACTACTACATCCTTATATAGACATCGAAACCACAGCGGTAACGTCCGTCATTTATATCCTTGTCTTTATCTATCACTACAAAACCATATTTACGATTCCAACAATGATCGCAAAGAGATTTGAAATTTCTTAAAGACATGTCAGAATTAACATGATCATCATATAATCGTTTAACATTTAAATTATCCTGTTTAAAAAGAATCAAGAGGTTAGCATTATCCCTTATTAAATGTTTGGGAATATGAGCATAACTTTGACAAAGGTAAAAAGCATCTACCCCACTGTGCCGTCCTTGACAATAATAATTACGTACATTGTCTTGTTTATCGCAAGCAATGTCATCAAATATAAAAATGGAATTTGACTTTGCAGAGCTTGGATGAGGAACATTGGCATTGTCATCGAAAAGATGCAAACCAATTTCATCAATTGAGTTTATAATCTTTGCAAGTGTTTGATATTTAGGCTGAAAAATAGTTTTACTAAATAGGTAAACGTTTTGAAATCTTAAACCATTAGGAGAGTAAATAAGTGTAAGCATCAAGTTGGTTTTTCCACAATTCGAAGGTCCACATATAATACATCGTATACTATTCGGCAAAAGTGATCCATGTCTTGAAGGTCTTTCTTGATTCTCCGAATCTTCTATGTTCCATATAGGAAGTCGTACATTTTGTTTAATAAAACGCATGATTAAATAATCTTATAATATAATAATAAAGTTACGTAGAATTGAGGTTCCTTATATAGTTTTAGCAGTCTTGCATCCATGTTTCTTATGACTATTTATGGTTTTTTACCTTCCTTAATTGTTGGATACAAAAATCGGAAAGCTGAATAAATGTGTTTTTCAATCTTTGCTCCTGTTAAGACAATTTTTCCCGATCTAAATATGAGAATAGTCACTTTAGGGTAACTTAGTTGAAATCTTAAACCGGGAAATAATTCTGGTTCATATATGCTATTTCGAAGGATGGCATGTAATTTGTGTAAATCAACTGAAAATTGAAGATCACAACTTGCTGTTATGTTTTGAATTTTAAATTCAGTCAAATGTGCATTAAACCCCATTTTAATTATAATATTTTCAAATTCAGTACACGCCTTAAATGCATCACTTTCATTTTTTGTACCTATACATACAATTTTTCCAGTTTTAAAAACAAGTGCGGTACATTTTGGATTTTCTATTTTGATAATAGCATTATTCATCTTTGCATTGTACTTTGCTTTTTGATTTTGGGACGTTATCATCTTGATATCTAATGGAATACTTAAGTTCGCGGTTGCGACGATATTTTGAATTTTTGGTTCCATATTAAAATATTAAAAAATCTTATACGTCACTTCCTTATATACCTATCGAAGGCAGAATAAGTTGTTTACACTGCCGCAGACAAGTCGAGACTTGTTTGTGACGTCACGCCGATAAGAAACCAGATGTTGATAAGACACGTGTTTTGTATTCGGTCCTGCACGAATATATAAGTATAAAACCCATGCGGACTACTAAATCAGTTTTATTCGTGACCTTCACAGATGTTGATAAGTCAAGTAACAGATAACAGCAGTTGTTCTAGAACATTCCACCAGATAACATTAGCAGATATAAACGCTATATAATATTCCTGTCAAGACTTGTCTGTGACATCACACCGATAAGAAACCAGATGATTGCTAGCGCGCATGCTTTGTATTTTGTGTAGGTATATATATAAGATCTGGCTTGCTTTTGAATCATTATTCATCCGACTTCGACTTCGCCACCTACAAAGTGAAGTTAGAACGAGCTGACATATTTCTTCTGCGATATTGTTTAAGTACTTTGAATTACTTATTACGTAAAAAATGGATCAATTGTTTAACGATCAAGCCGACTTTGAACGAATTATTACGAAAATTTGTGGGACATGTGGTAAAGTATTTTCCAACACATACAACCGACAGCGTCATGAAGCCGTATGCCAACCTTCAAGTTCAGCTTCTAAAAGACATCATGAAGATTTGTTTCCTGATCAAGAACAATTTGAACGTGAAATTGCAAAAATATGTTCAAAATGTGGTAAAGTTTTTGTCAACGCGTCCAGTCGCACAAGACATGAAAGATTATTTTGTAATATAGTGTACAATGGTACTTGTCAACATTGTCAACATAGCTTTACCAATTTGCATAACCATAGAAGACATGAACAAGTGTGCGGTCAACCACAAAATAAAAATCGTCGTACAGAACCCCCAGTAGATGAATTGTTAGCCACTATACCCAATTCCCAAGGAATAGCACCATATGAAACAGCATTTGCCAGCCGTCTACAATCATTTTTTCTACGATCCGATACGAATTTGGACATGACGCAATTTTTATTGTCAATAAAGCAACAGGTGCTTAATTTGTTGGAGATGGAACTAAATAGAAATGGAGCCATTAAATTTAACATTCTCGTTGACTGTTTACTTCATAATCAACTCAGTGAAGAACTAAATGCATCCTTTAAGACCAAAAATGTAGTGGTGGTTAGAGATTCAAACTTAGATGAATTAGTTGACACTTCCTTTGAAAAACTGAAGAGGGAATTAGAGGAGACACAGTTAAAAAAAAGTGGATGGGTACTATTAGCTGTGGATGGACTACGACTTCGCATAAACAAATACAGACCTCTTGGTGGTAGCACATATATACCTTTACCAAAAGCAATTGCGGACAAAACGGCTTGCATAAATGTTGAAAATAATGATCAATATTGCTTTAAATATGCAATTTTAGCAAAGTTGATAAGGACACCACATGCCGAACGAGTCTCTAAGTATACCAATTTAGTTCACCGCTACAACTTCGACTGTGTTACGTTTCCAACACCCCTTGAAGACATCAAAAAATTTGAAAAAGTAAACAATATTTCAATCAATGTATTTGGCGTGGAAAAAGATACAGTTTACCCTCTAAAAATTTGTAATGAACAGTTGGAAGATCATAGGGATTTACTTCTTATTTCGAATAAAAGTGGCAACCTACATCATTATGTGTACATAAAAAACTTTGAACGTCTCGTACACACTCAACTTACCTTAAACCACGGTCGATTAGTGGTATGCAAACGTTGTTTCCAACATTACTATATTAATTATAATGGAGAAAATAGAATGGCAATACACAAACGATTATGTGACAAAAATAAACCGGTTCGAGTTGAAATGCCAAAAGACAAGCCTTACATTAAGTTTGAACATGTCGAACGTGCACTTCGTGTGCCTTTTGTTCTGTATGCTGACTTTGAAGCAATACTTGAACCCATTGCGAATGCTACTCCAGATCCAAGATTTTCATACACTTTAAAATATCAAAATCACAAACCCTTTAGTTTTTGTGCCTATCTTAAATGTACCGATGATGATGTATTTAATTTGGATCCAACTTTACCAACAGAGCCGTACTTATATCGTGGACAAGACGCTGCAGAACATTTTATTGAATACGTTAAATCTCTGGCGGAAAAAATTTCCAAAATATATTCCACAAAGAAACCCATGGTCTTTGATAATCTAGACAATCTTCTGCACGTAGTGGCTGAAACATGTTATCTTTGCGACAAAGCATTCTGCGACACAGATATCAAAGTTCGTGATCATTGCCACCTTACCGGAAAATATAGGGGAGCAGCACATCAATCTTGCAACCTTCGATATCAAGTACCCAATTTTTTGCCTGTTTTGTTACATAACCTTAGCGGCTATGACAGTCATTTCATAATTAAGGAACTGGGTTACGACGACAAAGACATCGACATTATTCCGAACAGTGAAGAAAAATACATTACATTTAGCAAAACAATTACGCCATCAATGAAAATTCGATTTGTGGACACATTTAGATTTATGCCGTCTAGTTTGGATTCACTAGCCAAAAATGTTTCACATCTTCGTGAAATAACCAAATTTTTTCCACCTCAGCATATACAACTTTTATCCCGCAAAGGTGTGTTTCCATACGATTATATTTCTTCATGGGCAAAATTAAACATAAAAACATTACCCCCTCGAGAAGCATTTTACAATCGTCTAACGCGAAGTGAAATCACCGAGGAAGATTACACCCATGCTGAAAATGTATGGAGGACATTCAAATGTAAAACACTTGGAGAATACAGTGACATTTACCTTCAAACAGATGTTTTATTGCTGGCCGATGTTTTTGAAACTTTTCGTGATGTTACAATAAAAACTCACAAACTGGATCCGTGCCATTATTATACACTTCCAAGTCTTTCATGGGACGCAATGCTACGATTTACTGGTATCGAGTTGCAATTATTACAAGATTACGAACAAATTCTTATGGTGGAAAGTGGCATTCGAGGGGGTATATGCCAAGTTTCCCATCGCTACATAGAAGCCAACAACAAATATCTGCCTGACTTTGACCCCAGTCAACCATCAACCTTCATCTCGTACCAGGATTGTAACAATCTTTATGGCCATGCAATGGTACAGCCCCTTCCGTACGACGAGTTTCAATGGACCTGTCCCGATGACATTGATGTCTTGAATATTGCTGATGACGACGAGTATGGCTATATTTTGGACGTAGATATTGAATACCCATCAGAAATACATGCTCTTCATAATGATATTCCCTTCCTGCCAGAAAATATCAAAATAAAAAATGTTAAAAAACTTGTTCCGCATTTAAATAGACGTCAAAATTATGTTGTACATTATGTTGCTTTAAAACAAGCACTTAATCATGGCCTTGTTTTATTAAATATTAACCGTGCGTTAAAATTCAAACAATCGACGTGGCTTAAACCTTACATAGATCACAACACACGATTACGTACTTTGGCAACTAATGATTTTGAAAAAGATTTATATAAACTTTACAACAACTCGGTGTATGGCAAAACTATGGAGAATATCCGCAAACGTATTAACATAAAATTGGCTTGTGGTGCTAGAAAAATAGAAAAGTTAACTTCAAAACCACACTTTGTTGATCGCACTATATATAGCGAAAACCTTGCAGCAGTTCATATGGCTAAGACATCTTTACTCTTTGACAAACCCATTTACGTAGGAATGTCCATTTTAGACCTTTCTAAATTTACAATGTACCAGTACCATTACGATGTCATGTTACCCAAATATGGAGTAGAAAATCTAAAATTGGCCTATATGGACACAGATTCGTTTATATATCGAATTACAAGCCATGATTTGTACAATGACATGCTATCAATGCTTCAATATTTGGATACATCTGATTACCCATCCAATCACCCATGTTATTCTACATCAAATAAAAAAGTACTGGGAAAATTCAAAGATGAGACCAAAAGCAAACCAATTTCATCTTTTGTTGGGTTACGTGCTAAAATGTATGCCATAAAAATTGACCAAGACGAAATAAGGAAAGCCAAAGGCATTCAAACGGCCGCTCTGAAAAAATTCATTACTTTTAACGATTATGTTACTTGCTTGCAGTCAAATTCGTGTCTTCGAACACCGGTACGTGCAATTAGATCCAAAGAGCATAAAATTTCAACGATAGAAATTAATAAACTTTCCTTAAATCCCTTTGATGACAAACGAACCATTCTTGAAGATGGTATTTCCACTCGAGCCATAGGCTATAAGAACAATGGCGATGAAGATGAGCTGATTACGGACAGTGATTAGTAATATTTTTTCCATTTTCTACTATCCGACTTGTTTGTAAAGTCATACCCATTGTTTACACCTTTAACTTTGCCTGCCAAGACTTGTCTGTGACGTCACGCCGATAAGAAACCCAATGTTGATAAGGCAAGTGTTTTGTATTCGGTCCTGCACGATTATATATGTATAAGACCCATGCTGACTACTAAACCAGTTGTTCACACTTGGATTTTGCTTGTCGAGACTTGTCTGTGACGTCATACGCCGATAAGAAACCAGATGTTGATTAGTTATCTACGTTCTGACTTCCGACTTTTTCCTGTCAAGACTTGTCTGTGACATCACACCGATAATAAACCAGATGTTGTTAGCGCGCATCTTTGGCATTTTAGTATAAATATAAGATCTTGCTTGCTTCTGAATCATTAATCATACGACTTCGCTACCCTACCTTCAAGGTGAAGTAAGAACGATAGTGTTTAATTATTTTGAATTACTTATTACCCATTAAAAATGGATTACTACTTTCCGGATCAAGCCGAGTTTGAAAGAATTATTGCAAATATTTGTTTGCAATGTGGCAAAGTCTTTTCTAGACCATACAATAGACTGCGTCATGAAGTAGGTTATTGTACATTGTATTCAACTACTCCCACTGCAAAAAGGCCTTACCATTTTGATTTGGATCAAGGGCCATCAACATCTAAAATTTTAAAACAGTCCATCGATAGGGTCAAAGAAAAATATGTCCAAATAAAGAACAATGAAAAAAAATTGGCACCAATCCTAATTCTGCCACCAAAAAGTTTTTGGAATACAAAAAGACTGAATATTGTGAAAAAAAATGTTAGAGATTAAAAAAATTATTTAGTATAGTATAGTTTATAGTTGGTTTATAGTTCATTTCAGAACTTGTTTTCTCTGATACTTAAGGGTAAAAAATTATGAAAAAAAAATCACAAAAAAAAGTACAAAAAAAATTTAAAAAAGCATAAAAATCACAAAAAAAATTAAAATTATAAAAAAGCCACAAAAAAATTACAAAAAAACAAAAAAATATGAAAAAAAAGAGATCAGAGAAGGCACCTCTGCAAAATCTCGAGCCTTGACGGGGCGCAGGGGCTTACGAAAGGTATGTCATTTTTGGTATGTACATTGTACATTTTAATTACCTTTGCTACCTTTCAAACTAATCGAGATTAAAAAAATTTGCGATCGTTAAAAAATTTTAAAAAAATAAAAGAAATAAAAGAAAAAAAAGAAAAAAGAAAAAACGAAGCTGCCGCATTGGGGGATCGAACCAGCATAGAATGCACTATCCGCCTTACAACTATACCGATATACCAACAGGGCCACGGCAGCTTCGACAAATCATATCTTATTCCCAGCATAACAATAATACACAGCTGGGTGTGACGTCACAGACAAGTCCTGACAGGCAAAATCGAAAATTCATAAATGTAAACAACAGCAAACAGCTGCGTGTGACGTCACAGACAAGTCCTGACAGGCAAAGTCGAAAATTCATGAATGTAAACAACAGCAGCAAACAGCTTGTGTGACGTCACTCGTTTTGTATTCGGTCCTGCACGATGTTATAGGTGCCGGCTGATCGCAGTAGTCGGCTACCGCACGTGGTCACATGACATGGCTACCTTGTGGTCACGTGGTCACAATACTAACAGCTGATTGGTCGAACTACCACGCATGCGCAGTACGAAATAGCCGAGTGGTGGGGATACGAAACTATATAAGTAGGTGCATGACCAGCAAATTTCAGTCAGGCTGCAGACTTCGAGGTGGTAGGATCGTGGGACTGTCGCGTATGTAAAAGTGAGGTTATGTATTCATGGTGGTGGTGGGGAATTGGAGAATTTGGCGGGAAAGTCTATATAAGGAAGTGGCCTACAGCTGATCGGTAGTCAGTCGTGCTTCAGGCTATCAGCTGATAAGGTCAAATCAAGGTCACATGGTGGGGATGCGAAACTATATAAGGAGGTGGATGACCAGCAAATTTCAGTCGGGCTGCAGACTTCAAGCTGGTAGGATGTGTCGTAGGTAGCAGGTATGATAGGTTGTATGTGTGTGACAGCTGTCATTTGGGTGTCTGCATGTCTGACTTTTTTTTTTCAGGTTAGGTCAACAGGGCACTGACGCATGCGCAGACCATATGTCAGTAGGCCGGTAACACAGTGCCCTGTTGACGCAGGCGCAGACCGGATGTCGGTAAGTCGGTATTACAGTTTCCTACTTACCGACATTTTTCGGTTACAGTTTTCTATTTTTTAAAAATTGGCGGGAGATGGCCGAGAACGAACAAAAACACTCTACTTCAAGTATACGGTTTTTTCCTAAAATTTTCGTAATAACTGCTTCGACCCAACTTTCCTTATTATTTTCATATTTTTTTACCATTACTGGCTCGTCAAGCGTAAATTTTCGGTTTATTTCGGTGTCGTCAAGTTTTTCTGAACACGTTCTTGTTTCCGTAGGATTTTCTTTTAATTGGCTTATAATAGTTCTTAATTTCCTTCCGAACATCCTTTCTGCAGGTGATACATTTGTTGTTTTATGCTTGGCGTTTCGATAGCTCAATAAAAATCTATTTACCAATACGTCCAACTTCACATTTCTGTTCTTTTCATCTTCTAATGCAGCTTTTATTTTCGTTTTAAATGTTTTCACTGCATTTTCTGCTGCGCCATTGCTTTGCGGTGAATACGGTGGTGAAGTTACATGTCTTATGCCGTTTTTACTCAAAAATTCGGACATTTCTTTGCCAACGAAAGCTCTAGCGTTATCACTTACTAGAATTTTCGGGATGCCGAAACGTGCGAAGGTTTCTCGAAGTTTACTGATAGTTTCTGATGCAGTTAAGGTCTTGACTTCGAAAACTTCCGTCCATTTAGTAAATGTGTCGACTAAAATGAGAAAATTCTTACCTCTCACTGGCCCTAAATGATCGATATGCACCCGTTCCCATGGCTCTCTTGCTTCTGGCCATTTTGCTACTACTTTCGGTGGGTTTTGTCTGCTTTTTAGACATGGAATGCAACTTTTGATCATATTTTCTATTTCTTTGTCCATCTGCGGCCAGTACATTATAGACCTAGCTAACTCTTTCGTCTTGACAATTCCCAAGTGCGCAACGTATAACTGCTCCAGTACTTGCTTTCTTAAGTCTTTTGGAATTATAATTTTGTGTCCCCATAATAACGATCCGTTTTCAACGTATAAATCATTCCTTTTTTCGTAGTATGGTCGTATTTCTTCGGAAACTTTCGTGTCCCATGCGTTTCTATCTAGAAACTGAATGATTTTACGTAAAATAACGTCTTTGCTGGTGTGTTCTTTAATAATGTCGTTATTAATAGGCCAATTTCTTACGGATTCAGTAAAATTTACAAAAGATATTGCCTTTTTCGTGCACGTTTTTCTGGGAACTGGCTGCCTAGACAAAAAATCAGCAATAACATTCTCTTTACCTTTAATATATTCCAGCTTGTAATCAAATTCTGCCAAGTATGTTGCCCATCTTTGCAGTCTATTTGCTGACATCTTGGGAATTTCTTTATGTTCGCCAAAAATCGTCGTGATTGCCTTGCAGTCGCATTTGATCGTAAATTTTGTTCCAACCAAGTATTGATAGAAATGACGTACCCCTTCGTAAACAGCAAGTGCTTCTTTGTGGATTATAGCATACTTAGTCTCGGCCCCATTTAACGTTCGGCTCCAGAAAGCTATTGGCTTTTCGACTCCATTTTTGTATCTATGAGCTAGCACTGCGCTTATTCCATAATCTGATGCATCGGTCGACAAAATTATTTGTTGTTTTGCGTCATAGTGGGCTAAAACAATATCGGAAACTATAATTTCTTTTATTTTTAAAAACGATTTTTCGCAATCTTCTGTCCAACAAAATTTTCTGTCTTTCTTTAACAAATTATACAAAGGTGCCAAAACTTCGGACATTTTAGGGACGAACTTACTGTAATAATTTACCAACCCGATTAATGATCTCGTTTCAGTCACGTTTTTCGGTCTGGGTGTCCTTAAAATTGTGTCAATTTTGTCGTCTGTTTTCTTAATTCCTTCGTTACTAATTTTATGACCTAAATACGTTATTTCATCGCGGAAAAATTCACATTTTGATTTATTTACCGTTATACCTGCCTCTTTTAATCTGTCAAAAACGCGCCTTAATGTTTCGAAATGCCCTTCGGTGTTTTTATGAGTTACCAATATGACGTCTAAAAAGAAAACTACCCCGTCAATATCTTTTACTAAATTGTCCATTAAACGCTGAAATATACTAGTCGCTACCTTAATACCGAACGGTAACCGCTTTGGTCTGTATAAACCCATATGAGTGTTCCATGTTAAAAACACTTGCGATACTTCGTCTAATTCACACTGATGGTACGCCTTAGCTAAATCAATTTTCGAAAATTTATCTCCCCCACTTAACTTTGAAAAAATTTCTTCGATTCTAGGAAGAGGATAAATGTCGTCGCTTATTACTTTATTAATTGAAACCTTATAATCAGCACAAATTCGAATACTACCGTCTTTTTTTAAAACTGGTACGAGAGGCGATGCCCACTCGCTGTTTGTAACTTTTTCTAAAATTCCGGCATTTTCTAATTTAATTAAATCGCGCTCCACCGTTTCTTTAAAAGCAAAAGCTACCGGTCTCGCTTTATAAAACATAGGCTTGACGTCATGATCGATTTTAATTGAAACTTTACCAAACTCAAATTTACCCAACTCATCGGTAAAAACCTCCGGAAAATCACCAATCAAATTATCAACCTTGCTGTTAACTTGTTCAATACTATTACAAAAAATTATTTTTGCCTTACTAGCCCTTAACCAATCTTTTCCGAGAATATTTGGCCCTTTACTATCTACGATATAAAATTTAACGGATTTTGAGATATTTTTATACGTAACATTTAAAAAAACATACCCCAAAGGTGAAAATTCAGTACCATCATACCCTTTAAGTAGCGTGTTGTCAAACTGTAATTTGAACATCTTGAAATTTCTTTTAAACTCCATTTTACTGAGCGCTGATATACAAGCTCCGCTATCTATCTCCATGGTACATGATTTTCCCTCGATATTCACCTCGATCTTGAAGTCATTTCGTACGTTATATAAATTTTTCGTCATCGATTCAGATCTTACAATATTGAACATAGGATACTCTGCTTCGTCACCTAAAAAAGAATTATTAGTATTTGCTTCATTCATTTGAAAAACTTTTTTATTTTTTCTACAAACTTTTGCTAAATGACCTTTAATGCCACATTTATTACAATTTAAATCTTTATATTTGCAAATACCAAAATGAGAAACTCCACAAATTTTACAAAATGCCTTAGAGTCTCTATTTTCACTAGTACTCCCCTTTTTGTTTTGGTTGCCCCCTCGTACATTGGAATTTTGTTTGCGATTGCTGAACCGGTTGTAAACATTTGGTTTTTGTCTCGTATGATTTACAGATGTTGGATTATCTTCTTTTTTGTCTCTTATCGTGACCTCCTTGCGGAGACCAATGTCAATAACAGTATCCAAAGTAACGTTGACGCTCTCCTCCGCCATTCGTTCGAAGATAAGACCAATCGATGTACCCGTGATAAACTTATCACGTATGATGTCTTGCAACTGAGCCCCAAAATTACAATTTACAGCCGCTTTTCGTATTCTCGCTGCCCATTCAATAACTGTTTCGTACTCGCTTTGACGTAGTTCGTAAAATTTCTTCCTTTCACGCCATACATTGATTCTTGGTCCGTACTGTTGCTTGAGAAGTACAGATAAATCATTGAAATTCTTATCTTTGGGCAATGTCGGATGCGTTAAATCCCGGATCAACTTATACGTGTTTTCGTTTAGGGAACTTAAGAGTACAGCTACCTTCATCTTGTCTTCTGCAACGTTATTTGCCGTGAAAAATTGCTCCAATCGCTCCACATAGGCTGTCCAGTCTCCATTTTCGGTGTCAAAGTCTGTAAACTTTCCACACGAAACCGCCGCCATCTTGAACAATTAGATTTTCACGCTTTTTGATGAAAATTTTATCACTCGCCGCCACTGTGAGATAGCCGATTTGGGTGTAATAAAACACGAGATGCACTGTTAGAAGTACCCCATTTTTACAAGAGTTTTACAACATATTTTACAGGTAAAATACAAGAAATAATTGTTTTTTTACATTTACTTGGTAATTATACAAAAACTCATGTACTATAATCCTAAAATTTCAAGGAACCATGGGTTATTTCATAGGTTTATGATAAATCACATAACCGCAGGTGAATTATACAAATGTCCAAGTAAAATTTCTAAACCTTATGTAATAAATACAACAATTTTATTATTTTTTTGTAATAATAAATAGGATAATGTAATTTTACGTTTCGTGTTGTGATTTTAATGCGGTTTTACCAAACGTATTGTAATTTTACTTAACGTATGGTAATTTTACGGGGTTCATTGTAACATAGACGCATTGTCTTGATGTTCACGCAATTGGCAGGGTCGTCCTATTTGCTGTGTTCTTTGTTGGTGAATTAATGTGGTGATTTTTAAAAAGGTTTGTATAGTGTTGGTAAAATACGTATATGTATTTTATGCTTAATTTTATACATAATATACAATGTTCTCATGTGAGATTTGTTTTTTAAAAGTATCTTCGGTGCAAAAATATAACGCACATCTGTATTTTCATCGAAACCTAAAAACTATTTTTTCGTGCAAGTATGATTCTTGCGAATGTAGATTTAACAATTATGCTAGTTTTAGTGCACACATTTATCGTTTCCATGCAAAAAATAAGAATAAAAACGTTGAAAATTCAGGCATACACATGAAATGTGAGGTTATGGATTGTATTTTTAATACGACAGATTTCAAAGTAATGAAGCAACACTTAAAACATCATCTCCTAGATAATGTTAATGTAGTATGTCCTCTTCAGAATCTTTGCAAAAAAACTGATCATTTTCATAACTTAAATTCTCTTTATAGTCATTTTTATAGGCTGCACGACAATTTTGAAAGTGTTACGATTCCTTTGAAATCTGATGCAGAAAATATCTTACCTTCATCTTCTTCTCATGAGGATCAAAACCAACATGATGAAACAGATATGGAAACAGATGATAACATTTCTAATCAAACAGATTTAGTTGATCAAGGATTAAAGGTGCTTAGTATGTTCTACTTAAATTTAGAGTCAAAATGTCTCATTAACAAAACGGCTATTGAAAATATTGTTAGAAGTATTGATGACTTCAACAATTTAAACAATGAATTTTTGCTAAATAAGTTACAGAATAAAGGAATTCCAATCTCTGAAGAAGATCTTAAGAACAATTTGTTTTCAATAGCTCTTAATAAAAAATCAGGAATATTAAGAAGTAATTTTTCCCGAATGCATTATTTTAAAGCAAATTGTAATTATGTTGCGCCAGTTAAAATAAATTTAAAAAAAAACAGATAATGATCAATCATTTTTTTACTACATTCCTGTTTTAAGCACTTTAAAAATATTGTTGCAAAACGAACATATATTTCATGAAATTATCAGCAAATATCATTTAAAATCTGATGTTTTAAATACTATTTTTTCGGACATTTCTGACGGAACTTTGTTTAAAACAAATAAAGTATTTCTCCAGAATACTTTTTTAAAATTGATTTTTTATCAAGACGCGTTTGAAATCTGTAATCCTCTTGGATCTAGCAAAAAAAAACACAAAATTGTCGGTATTTATATGATTTTAGGTAATTTGTATCCCTGGGAATGTTGTAAAGTTGACAAAATTTTACTTGTTGCTCTATTTTACGACAAAGATATTAATACTTATTCCTTTAATAAAATTCTCTCACCTATAATAAAAGACATTCAAATTCTTGAAACGGATGGTATTACAATTCGGGGTATTACTTTTAAAGGCTCAATTTTTAGTTTTTGTGGAGATAATTTGGGATCTCATCAGATTGGTGGTTTTGTAGAAAGTTTTAATACAAACTCATTTTTTTGCAGATATTGTTACTGTAATTCATTTGACAATCCAAATTATAACAGGCCCATTCCATGTATAATCGACCAAAATTCGGATTTCGAGTTGCTGCATGATTTTAAATCCTTTTGAGGTTTGGTCCAGTGCTTACTCCTGGTAACTTCTTTTTAATAAAAAATTAGCAGCTGCATATTTGCCCTCCTTCCCTAAAAGTTAGCCCCTTCAACTATGTAAAATGACCAAATTTGGACCTAAAAAAAGCTATGTGGGAGTGAGTAAACTTTTTTTATTTTTAGGTTAAAATGTTACCAAGGACATAGTAAACAATAAAAAAAATAAACGGTCTTGTGATTCGATTTTGTGTAAATGTAGCATATTAAAACCGTTGCTGCTTCTGAACGAAGTTAAATCACAAACCAAATTTTTTTTTTCATGCGTCTCTATTACCCCTACAACATTTTAAAATAATAAAAAAAAAAATTTACCCAGTCCCACATAACTTTTTTTAGTGCCATATTTGGTCATTTTCCATAGCTGCCTGATAGATAAGGAGTGCAAATATGCGGTTCATATTTTTTTTTATAAGAAGATGTGTCCTTTGTCAACTAAAAACTAGTACTAATTTTAATCTTCCAAGAATTTAAAATATGATTTGATCTTGTTTAAATTTAACGTACTCGGTAACATTTTAAAAGCATTGCTGTTTCTAAACGAAGTTAAATCACAAAAAAAATATTTTTTTTTATGAATCTCCATTAGCACATTAACATTTTAAAGTTATCAAAAAAAAAATTTACTCAGTCCCACATAGCTTTTTTTAGACCTAAACTTGATCATTTTCAATAGTTTGAGGTACTTAATAGTAGGGAAGAAGTGCAAATATGCACCTCCTGATTTTTTAATAAAAATAAGTGTCCATTGTCAACTTAAAATTACTACCAATTTTAATCTTCCAAAATCGCAAAATCGGAAAATTCAATTTTTAATCTAAGCCAAGAAAAATTATGGAAATTCAAAAAAAAAAAAAAATTCCACCTTTACCATAGGTAAGGATTGTACCCACCAAATATAAACCAAATCAAATAATAGCTACTATGATTGGTCGATTTTATATGGAATGTCCCAACAATAAAATTGTATTACGAACTCAACATTTGCATGTAAATGATGTTGATGCAGCAGAAGCCTTGGGAGAATTATTTAAAGGTGTTAAAAGATCATCAGTTCTAAATACCTTAGAACACTTTAATGTTTGTAATCCTGGCTTGCCTCCTTGTATTGCTCACGACCTTTTTGAAGGGATTGTGGCCTATGACTTACAGCTTATTATAGAAAAATTAATTTTAAACAAAGTTACAACGTTTGATATTTTAAATAATCAAATTAAATCGTTAAAATTTTCTTTTAATGATAAAGTTAATATACCATTACTAAAAAAAAATAAAAAACTGTCTGGAAATGCATCGCAAAATTTATTGCTACTAAATATTTTTCCATTTTTATTATACTCTGATAACCCTATTCTTTCAGAATATTGGCAACTACTACTTCTCCTTCGAAAGTGTTGCAACTTAATTATGTCACTTCGCATATCAGAAAAGCAAATTGCAATATTAAGGTGCCTCCTTTATGAATATGTTGAAATGCGCCAAGAATTATTTCCTGATAAGTCATTAAAACCAAAACATCACTTTGTTTTACATTATCCTTATTTGTTTAAAAAATTTGGACCACTAAGACATTTGTGGACTTTAAGATTTGAGTCGAAACATAGCTACTTTAAAAATATTGTGAGATGTTGTCCAAACTTTAAAAACGTTCTATGGTCATTATCTGATAAACATCAGTTAATGCAAAGTATGCACTTCTCACAAAATATTTTGTATTCAAATAAGATAGTGGCACCTACATTGACAGAAATTGTTGATCTAAACGATTTAAATAATAAAAAAGAACAAGTGGAGAATTTGTTTGGTATTGGTAAACCCATATTTATATCAACTTCTGTTCTATATAAAGGTATTACTTATTCGGAGAACATGCATATTTGTGTTATGCAACCTCAAAATTTGGAATATTCTTTATGCAAAATAAAGTATATTTTAATTAATTTTAGTTTTGACAATATTTGTTTTGTAGGCTCTTCACTAATTATTACTTATGATTTCGATTGGGGAATTTATAGAGAAATTAAAAAGCCGGCTCAAACTGATGAGATTATTGCTGTCCCTTATAAGAACATATTGTGTTTTGAACCCGTATTTACTTGCGATGTAAATAATGAAACGCTGTTTTACTTTAAGTCCTCCCCTTTGGAAATATAAGTTTTTTTTATTAAGTATTTTCGACTAATTTTAATCTTTTGCCTTTATTTTCGTTAAAAATGTTTTTCAAAATTCCTAGCAGTTCATGTAACATACTGTAAGAGCCACTTTCAATTTACCAATAATTTTAAAAATACGAAGGAAAATCGTACCTAAATGATAATGTTTTCACATTAAAAATTAAAGGAATAATATTTTTCTTTGCTTTATATTTCATAATTTTTTCTATACATTTTTTATCAAAAAAATACAATGCTTAGACAAATTTTTAACTTTAATGTGTGGTAAATTAAACAAACTATAATTTTGACCATCTTGTTTTTCTCTATTTCTATTGTTATTACTTTTTTTATGAGTATATAAACTTAAATTTAATGTTTTTTGTAAAATAAAAAATTATACAGGCTGTCCCAAAATTGGCGCACCATTTTTATATTTTAAATAACATTTTTCTTAAAACGTCCAAAAAACACCACTTAAATGACGCTTATGAAAAACATAAAGTAGCACTTTTCTGAACTGTATCATTGATTTTTTTACTTTTAGTGCCGGCGGCAGTAAAAGTAACTTTCACTGCCGCTACTAAACATTTTTTTCTAATAAAGTCAAAAAAATATCACTTTTATGACGTTTATTTAAAAATAAATAAATGTCCACTAAAATAACAAAATTAATTTTTTTATAAAACTATTGTATTTAGAGTTAGACGATTTAAGAAAAAGTATCGTTTACTACACGGAGTGTAGTAAACGATAGCTTTGTGTGCCTCGGCGGAATTGTCTGTCTCGTTTCGCTCGACAAACAATCTTTCTGCCTCGTCACACAAAGCTCCTAGTACTAAAATCTTCTATTTTATAACCAATTTTATTATTTTAAAATTAAGTTAAGTTAAATATAGCTGACAACTATGTCAATAAAATCTATGGTAAAAATGTATAATTAAGGTTCATAGCGCCAATTTTGGGACATCCTGCATTACTAATATTGGTTGGTTAATCCCCTAGTAATAATTTAAGAATAATATTATATTATGTAATGTTTAGAGCTATTAAAAAAGTCTTCAAGAAAAGAATAAGTGTGTAATGAATTGGAGCCCTGCGGACTCTGCAACCAGTCATACATAAGCGTGGTACTGATTGCATTCATTACCTGTACCATATGACACTGACCCGATGCGCCAAGATCTGACCTGTGCGACTGAAGATCGCTCTCTTACCTGTAACCTTTGAACGAGGCAACAAGTGCACCGAGTAATTAGTGAAGTGTTTTAAAGTTGATTGTTAAAAGCTAGTCTTAGATATAATCTAAACTGTGAGTACTGGTATTTAGAGTTATATTCATGCTGTTTTGCTAGCTTTGCCTGTTTAATTCACATTACTGTTTGCTTGACTCTGGCTAATTGCACGTTCATTTCATTCACTGATATTTAACCTCATTTTCCCTGTACATTTGCACGTGTGTAAATAAATCTTCTTCTATTATAATTCTTGTGTTTTAATTTGATTAACTGATAATACTTTCTGAACCCTTAGAAACTCATCAGCGAGTTTATTTCTTAATATTGAATCTTAGTTTGGTTTACTTATTTCTTCCTGAAAATAAGTTGGCGCCCGATTGCCTAAGAAGACTCATAAGTTATAAGTAAGTATAAAACCTTTTACTATACCAAATATGAGAACTTCACATGGCGCCCGAGCAAATATTGGACACTGAAAGTATTAATTAGTTGAACAAATTGACACAACTGTTACCCTCCACCTGTTTTAACCCTGCACGCGTGTTATTTTCTCTTAACACCTACTGTAAGCCCACCACCTGAACATCCCCCAACTGTATTAACGAAAAAGCTGAGTTACACAACCTGAAATAACGAAACCCTCCACTCTGAAGAAAGTTGCCGCATGTTTCTTTGAAAAAGTGAGGTTAGAATTCCTGCACGTGTTTTAAAAAGGTAATATACCATTTTTATTACTTTTTCTACTACAGCTTCTCAATGTAAGGCTTGCTGAATATTTTTTTCCCCAAATTTATTTTTTTTTTCCCCCAAAATTTAAAAAAAAAATAATTATTCTTCCTCTTTACTGTACTGATTTTTTTTTCTCTTTTCTTCTGCCTATCATGGATTCTTTAAGTACCACAGATGCAACTACCCCCACTGTAACGATTACAACCACTTCTGCCCCTGTAAATACTGTTTTAGGAAACACTGTGCCACGTCGAGCATTGTCTCCCACTGGAAGCGAACCTTCGCAATTTTTTTGGGACGACAATCCAACAGGATTTTCAGATTACAGAGTGACTTGGGTTTACGGCCTTAAAAAGCATGAACTACTGGAGCGATGCAGGCACTATGGCCTCAGTCTGGAAGGAAGCAAAGTACAAATACGCCAACGTCTTATAACTTTTATCAAAGGAGGCAGAACCTCACCTATTACACCACAGTACTCGCATCTTATGGTACCCACAACTTTTGCTTACAATCTAGGAGTACCGTTTACACCAGAAGCTGAAGAAGTCCAACAAGAAATCAAAAACACAGGGGCTTTTCCAAAAATTAATCAAGGACGGCCCATAATGACTACAGAAATTTTCCCCTCAGTATACGAAAAGCTAACCAGGCAATATTTACCACCACTGAAAATGCCCCAAAATCTGCCTCTGACGATGCCCTCAACCGTGCCTTTAACACAGTCTGCGCGCATGACGACAGCAACAGTAACAACAAGCTCTTCTGTAAGTCTACCCATTTCTCTAGAAAATTCTCGCCCTTCTGTAAATTTTTCCACAGGTCCCTCATACGTTGGAGTCTCAACAATTCCCCCCCCCTGCAAGAAGTCTGCTCGTTAATGAAAACCCCACTGTACCTGCCCTTACTGCAACCTTGCCTATTGACACGCCCTCTACTCTGACCACGCCCACACCGGCACCAAGTGCTCCTGCACCAAAAATCTACAGGTGGAACGTACGTTTTGACGGAACCGGCGATCCAGCCGCGTTTCTAGAACGTTTGGACGAACTTAGTACGCTACACGGAGTTTCACAGAATGAAGTACTAGTTGCGTTACCTGAATTTTTGGTGGGATCAGCGTTACTTTGGTACCGAAACAACAACAGATTTTGGTCAGAATGGAACGATTTCTTCAAAGCATTCAAGACATTTTACTTTCCTGTAAATTATTTAGTCGACTTAGAAGCGGAAATTGCACGTCGTCGTCAAAAACCCAACGAATCCATCCACACATACGTCACAGACTTGCAAACTTTGATTCGTCGTCACGGTGAAATGTCACCTGAACAAGAACTCAACAGATTACACCAAAATCTCTTGCCTGAAGTGCGACAACTTCTTTGGCGTCAAGATTTTAACGATTTGTCCACTTTCGTTGAACGGCTACGCGCAGCCGACAGCCTCCAGGATGAAGTAAGTAAATCTAAATCTTCTCATTCATTTATTCAAGACAGTCGCTACATGCCGCGACAAAAACCATTCCCTTCACAATCTGATCTTGCCCCCCAATCTGCTCCCCCCACTTCTAGTGCTCCTCCACCTGTTCTGTCAACCAACCTACGCATTCTCTGTAGGCGCTGTAAACAACCAGGACACTTAGCTCTCGCATGCAGAAATCCAGCGGTTATATTTTGTTGGAGATGCGGAACCGACGGTGTTCGCGCAAATGACTGCCCTTGTTCACAGGCGGGAAACTAGATGGGAGTACGGAAAACCCGGAGCCTTCCGTTCTCCCCACTGTGAAAACTCCGGGATGTTGTGTGACGTCACCCAACGAAGACAGCCGTCCTTATGTCACGGTTTATATTTTTGAGCGTCCCTTTCTGGCTCTCATCGACACGGGAGCTTCTCGATCTTTCGTAGGAGAAAAGGTAATCAATTATTGCTCCAAATTTAATATAAAACCTTCACAAGACGCAACTGTTTCTGCTTTCATGGCTGACGGCACTTCTGTACCTGTTTCCTGTCTATTTAACCTTAATTTTAAAGTATCTACCCATACTTTAGAAGCCCCTTTCTTATTTTTGCCCTCTTTAACAATGGATTTGATTTTAGGCATTGACATCCTAATCAAATACAATTTTAGTCTACATCTAGCCTCCAATACAATTAGTATTGATAACCAAACTGTTCCACGTCTGATCTCTTCACATAATAATCTTTCCCTCCAAACTGTAACTAACGAACCCACTGGTCTGGTTTCTTTAACCAAACTTCAGGAGAAAAAACTTCAAATTTTTCTGGATAAAGAACTTCATGAATTTGCTCAAATCCGGGGCACAACTCACATTACTGAACACAAGATTCGACTAGCCACTTCTGTTCCCATTAAACAGCGTCATCGACCACAAAATCCCCGTATGCAAGGAATTATTAATGAGGAAATTGATCGTATGTTACAAGAAGACGTAATCGAACCTTCAAATAGCCCCTGGAGCTCTCCTATCGTTCTGGTTAAAAAGAAAAATGGTAAAATTCGTTTTTGCATAGATTTTAGACGTGTTAACGAAGTGTCCATTAAGGATGCTTATCCCCTCCCCTTTATTAACTCTATTTTAGACAAACTGAGAGGTGCTAGGTTTATAAGCACTTTGGATTTACGCCAAGGCTATTGGCAAATCCCACTTTCCGAAGACAGCAAGCCCATTACAGCCTTTACGGTTCCTGGCCGTGGGTTATTCCACTTTAAAGTTCTAGCTTTTGGATTACACTCGGCCCCTGCAACCTTTCAGAGGGCTTTAGACTCTGTTATCACACCTGATCTGGACTCCTTTGCTTTTGTATACTTAGACGATATAATTGTGCTTGGAAAGTCGTTCGAAGACCATCTTCAAAATTTAAAAGAAGTTTTCAGACGCTTAAAAATTGCTAACTTACGTCTAAATCCGGAAAAGTGCCATTTCTGTCAACCTTCTTTGCGTTATCTTGGACATGTCGTCTCTGAAGCTGGTATTCAAACCGATCCAGAAAAGGTAAACGCAATAACTTCTTTTCCTAGGCCTTCTACACTCAAAGAACTACGCAGATTCTTAGGTGTCACATCCTGGTACAGGCGTTTTATTCCCTTTTATGCCACACGCGCTGAACCACTTAACAGGTTGTTACGCAAGAAAATTCGGTGGAAATGGACTGAAGATCAAGAAAAAGCGCTTGATGACCTGAAGTCTTGCTTAACACACTCTCCCATCCTCTCCTGCCCTGACTTTACTGAAACTTTCATTTTACAGACTGATTCGTCAGATTTTGCCTTAGGCGTCGCTCTAACCCAATGTATAGATGAGCAAGAACGGGTTATAGCCTACGCCAGTCGCACCTTGAATGACGCCGAACGAAACTACTCAGTTACAGAGAAGGAATGCTTAGCAGTAGTTTGGGGCGTCGAAAAAATGCGTCCATACCTGGAAGGATACCATTTTGTCGTCCAAACTGACCACATGTCGTTACGTTGGCTACATTCAATGAAAAACCCTTCTGGAAGAATAGCACGCTGGAGTATTTACTTGCAACAATACGATTTTGAAGTAAAATATCGTAAAGGAACTCAAAATCACCTAGCTGATGCTTTATCACGCATACCTGCCCCTCCCTCTGACGAAAATTCTGTAAGTAAAGTCCAAACTACTCAAAATGTCTCGGTTTTAGACACAAATCCTGTTTGCCCCTGGTATTCTCGAAAAATGGAAGAGGTTACTCAAAATCCACAAGATTTTCCTCTGTATACGATTCGAAACAATCATCTTTATCGTCATATTAGAGAAAAAGCAGATTTTTCTGAGAAAGAAATGTCTGACCCTTGGAAAATTTGTGTCCCAAAACCATTGCGGCTGCAAGTCTTGACTGAAAACCACGATTCGGCCCTGGCTGGACATTTTGGAATAGCTAAAACCATAGCTAGAATCGCTGCTCGATACTACTGGCCTGGTTTGTTTCGAGAAGTTGCAAATTACGTACGCGGATGTCTACACTGTCAGCGATATAAAGTTTCTCAACAGAAGACACCCGGTAAAATGCACCTCTCCAGTAATACTGAACCCTGGTCCACAGTATGCATCGATTTGGTAGGACCCCTACCAAGATCTCGAAAAGGTAACACTTGGCTACTTGTCTGTCAAGATCGCTTTACCAAATGGATGCACTGCCGTGCACTACGTAAAGCCACAGCAAGTAATGTTACCCAAGCTTTCTACGAGGACATTATTACTCGATTCGGGTGCCCCACAAAAGTCGTCTCAGACAATGGGACACAATTTACGAGTCGTATGTATAAAACCCTCCTTTCTGATTTAGGAATTGAAACTTGTTTTACTCCCCCTTATACTCCCCAGGCTAACCCAGTGGAGCGCACAAACAGGACACTCAAGACGATGATTGCTCAGTTTTGTGACAACGATCATCGAACCTGGGATCTACATCTTCATGAACTGATGTTTGCGTACAATACTGCCCGCCATGAATCAACTGGTTTCACTCCGGCATTCCTAAACTTTGGACACGAGTTACACATGCCCAAAGGAATTTACCGCGATGAAATCCTCCCCGGAAACAATGCCCCTGAAAACGACAGTAACAAACCGGAAGATAATGAACCCCAAAATCCAGACCAAACAGAAATAAAACGCCATACACGACGCCTTGAGTCGTTGCGGGATATTTTTGGACTGGTAAGAATTAACCTTAATAAAGCTTTCACAACTCAGGCTCGACACTATGACTTACGTCGTCGCGACTGGAGATGTCATCCTGGTGATCAAGTTATGAAGGTAGAACATAATCTTTCCGATGCTGCTGAAGGAATTGCAGCTAAACTCGCCCCCAAATTCTCTGGCCCTTACTCTGTCCACAAGGTCCACTCCCCAGTAGTTTACGATTTAAAGGATAAACAAGGTAAAATCGTAAAACGTATACATATTAAAGACCTGAAACCTGCTCACGACCGCGAAGAAGATTAAAACATTTATTTTCATTTTTCGTGCTAACAGCCTTTTTTACGTTTCCTCCCACTGTGATTTTTCTGATATCTTTTTATTTTTCATTTATTTCCCTGAATTTACATTTTATTTTCCCCTCTGACTGTTACACACAAAAGTGATTTATTTTCTATTAATCTTCATTTCTTATTCTGAGTAAATTCTTTATTTTCATTCTATTAATCTTCATTTCTTATTCTGAGTAAATTTTTTATTTTCCCCCCCCATACTGCGTTTATGACTTGCCACTAAAATATTACTATTTCCCCTTCTGAAAAATTTAATACTGATAACTACCCTGAATATTTTTTTTAATCTCTTTCTTTTTCAGCTCTATAACCTATTTTTCAGCTACATATTACAGAATTGGTTACTTCTGCTGCTACCTACAAGTTGGAAAAAAAAGCCGAGCTTTCTACGAACTTCTCGTCTTTTTTTTGAGAAAGGGAGGGGGAAATGTAATGAATTGGAGCCCTGCGGACTCTGCAACCAGTCATACATAAGCGTGGTACTGATTGCATTCATTACCTGTACCATATGACACTGACCCGATGCGCCAAGATCTGACCTGTGCGACTGAAGATCGCTCTCTTACCTGTAACCTTTGAACGAGGCAACAAGTGCACCGAGTAATTAGTGAAGTGTTTTAAAGTTGATTGTTAAAAGCTAGTCTTAGATATAATCTAAACTGTGAGTACTGGTATTTAGAGTTATATTCATGCTGTTTTGCTAGCTTTGCCTGTTTAATTCACATTACTGTTTGCTTGACTCTGGCTAATTGCACGTTCATTTCATTCACTGATATTTAACCTCATTTTCCCTGTACATTTGCACGTGTGTAAATAAATCTTCTTCTATTATAATTCTTGTGTTTTAATTTGATTAACTGATAATACTTTCTGAACCCTTAGAAACTCATCAGCGAGTTTATTTCTTAATATTGAATCTTAGTTTGGTTTACTTATTTCTTCCTGAAAATAAGTTGGCGCCCGATTGCCTAAGAAGACTCATAAGTTATAAGTAAGTATAAAACCTTTTACTATACCAAATATGAGATCTTCACAAGTGCTTTATAAATCATACTGACATGAGTGCATCACCTTTATTGTTTAAATGCTGGACAGGCAACAGAACTGTTAGGACAACAGTTCTAATTACAGATGGAGAAAAAATATACGAGCGGCTTGTTATGAGAGGTGAGTTTCTTATTTATAATGTAATAAAACGTTAAAAATTAAGGTTTTTGCAACGAATAGTGGATACCGGATAGTTACAAAACTTGGCCAAATTCGCCAGATACCGAATAGTTGTCGAATATAGGTTGCATTCCTAGTTTTTGCTTCAATAATAATGGGTGGTATGCATAAAATTTTAGTATGTGCTAATACTTGGAGTACCTACTAAATACTTCAAGTTTTTTGTAAATACTTCCTATAGTTAACATTGAAGTATTTAGTATTTGCTTGAAGTATTTACTCAATATTTGAAGTATTAGCAAGTACTAAATTATTATGCATACCACCCAATATGAATTTTATTAAGCATCCAATACTTTTAATAGCCTCTGAAAAATTAAAAATAAATGGAGAGAAACTAGTCCTTCTTAAAGATGGAACAGAAGTGGATGAAGACGATGTCTTAAGAATTTTACAAAATGAAACCTTTCAATTGTTACAAGTTGGTGAAAGCTGGAAAGATGTGGAAACTGACAACGCTTCTACAGTTTCAAATATGTCGCACTTAGTAATGATTGGCGATAACAACAATAGCTTTACATCAACTAACAAGGAAAAGTAAGTAATATAACAGTTGCCGATTTTAGTAAGGTTCTATAGATGTAATTAGGTTCACATAAACCAAGTACCATCCAATTATGGTTACCTAACAGGATTATACAAATAAATAAAGGATGGCACATAGATTGGTATACCTAACTCTCATGCTTTATTTTTCTTATAACATTTAAACAAGAACAGCTTGAGACTTATGCATTAGGAACGATCTAATGTGCGATCCCTTACAAAGATGAGCAAACCTATTTATTAAACATTTTACTATACTGCAATGATGTATGTTTTCGTTTGTGTTTAGTTTGACGGTCGACGCATCTGAGAATGCATCTTATGAAAGATACAATTTGACGATCAGATGCAACGACGGCTAAGCTTGACACAAACGCGAAACAAATATTGACATTTTTGCCTAATATCGTAATCTACTATTTATTTTCTTACTTCGGGTTAACAAAAATATATATTGCTGTTCATTCAATTGGTTTTTTCTTGCAGTTCCCTACTTGAAGAAGGTAACGAAGCCCGTGAACCTGAAGTACATAAAACCATGACTGATGTTACTACAATTATAACTACAGATTCTAACTCCAATCTGTTTTGGAATGGGTATGAATTCCCATTTGATAAAATGCCCTTATATCTGCAGCAGTGTTGCCAAAATGCCACAAGAGATAGGGCAACGATTAGCGAAGTAATTCGTTATGTGACAAACGAAATTAGAAGTTTTAGTACTGATCCTAAGAACATACCAGCGCATGTCTTTAGACTTGTTGGATCCCAACTAACGGATAAATATCCGCAATGTTTTTTAGACGTTGATGATGATTCTACGCAAATTTCAAGTGGATTTCATTCTATTGTCAATAAATTATGTGATAGAAATGCTTACCTTAATAGACCAAACAAAAGAAAATCAGAAGAGGGTAGCCTATCAAGAAAACAAAAAAAAAGAAAAGTTGGGTGTCCCAATTGGCAACCAGATTATCATGAAGACATAGAAAACAATCCAAACATTGAAAATGAAGAAATGTTTAAAACTCTTAATCAAGACACTTTGGAAGTTATATTTGCGAGCCAAAGGAAATTTTTAAATTGCAAAGATCATATTCCATCTTTTCTTGAATTCACCCAAAAATGGCCTTTTATGAATAAAAAAGATGCTATAGTGTGGCACTTTCTTAAATTAACAAACCTTGATATAAATATGGATGTGGCTTCGGTATTTAAAGACAAGGCCCTAAGAATTTTAAAATTCAAAAAATTGGAGATCAGTAATAAAGATACAACCCTTCAATCCTTACATGCAATAAGTGCACATTTTAAAGAAAACATGGAAGCAATTTTGTTTGAGGTAAGCTTACAAGTACTTTTTTAGTTAACATTTAGTTAATTTTAAACTGTTTTAGAATATAAAGGATGGGATGCCAAACCAATTAGCTCCTTGTCTCATGGAAGAAGGTAAATTTGCATTATTATAAAGCACGCCCCAGACGGTCCGATAAATCGTTACGGTAAAAATAGCATCAAAAATGGGACACCCTCTATAGACAGGGTGTCCCATTTTTGATGGTATTTGGGGGTCACACCTATTTTCAGTGGAGATACATAAAAATGGAGTGCGTGGCACTATGCCCGTTTTTTGAGAAAAGTTGAGAACCCCATTTAGATAACTTCTTTTGTTTTCGAGATAGGAACCGTTTTTCACTTTTCGCAGATTGTGAGAGGTAGTCGTATCTTTGTTATCATTGATTATTTTTAGTGTCACGCACTTCATTTTTATGTATCCCCACTGGAAATAGATGTTACCCCCAAACCAACGAAAATGTACAGTTTATTGGGTATATTCTTTGCCCCCAATGGTAAATTTTGCAACGATTCTGTCTTTACCCGTCTAGGGCGGATTTTACTTTCTATTTTATTAATATTAATGAATAATTAGATAATAGGCTTGTTCGTACAGGATCTTCGACTAGTTTGAAACGGTCAAAATCATGCGCATTTCAAAAAATGGCGTTCTTTTTTTGAAATGCGCATGATTTTGACAGTTTCAAACTAGTCGAAAGTCCTGAACGAACAAACCTAATATAAAACAACGATTCTCTCCAAACCACACTTTATTTAGAAAAATCTGAACACGTATTTCGACAGCTATGCTGTCATCCTCAGCAGAAGATAATTGTTGTTTTATATTAAACATTCGCCACAGAAATCAACAAATATCCATTCAATAATTAGATAATTAAAAAAATAAATAATAGTTTATTGAAATAAAGGTACAAAAAATCCAATAAATTATCGTACATGTAAAAACTTCTTAAACTAATTTTTGTTTTTAGAAAAGTTGCTACATAGTTTTTTAAATATCTTTTATTAAAAGCTTATAATTATTTTATTAGATCCTGATGACGATAATGACCTCCAATACAGGGTATTGGTGGACAATTACAAGCTTCCACAAAAAATGACTTTTACCGAAGGGATCGCTACCGCTTTCTGCCTGTATTTTATATTAAATGTGGAGTACCCAAAAAAAGTAAGTGCTACCTTAGAGTTTATTCAAAGATACTACTTCAAAATCCATCCCACTGACGGGCTTACAAAAGGATCTGCTAAGGGGTCTACAAAAAAGGTCCTTACTTTTATAAGTAATATAAGTAAAATAATGGAAATATAGTTACTTTATACATATTATTATTTTTCTACAATTTTTTTGATGTTGTGCTTAACGCTTTTTTTTTGTTTTTAAATACTTTATGTTTACTTTTATGCACAATAATTTACTTTTTATAATGTTAGTAATACCACATGTTAATAACAACACTTT
This sequence comes from Cartodere bifasciata, assembly GCA_963920755.1. Classification (NCBI taxonomy): domain Eukaryota; kingdom Metazoa; phylum Arthropoda; class Insecta; order Coleoptera; family Latridiidae; genus Cartodere; species Cartodere bifasciata. Next base: position 104,427 of record OY987201.1, on the reverse strand, counting down.
TCGAATTGTTAAAAACATTTTCTTTTTTATAAATTTAGGTGACAGGAAGCTTTCCTATAATTTTATATATATGTACTTTATGTCGTGTTTATCTACAATAAAAATTTTAATAAAATTAATTTGATTTTGTCAATGTTTTTACTGTTAACGAGTGAGCAACGAAAAGCGGACATCGAATTAAGGAAAGCCATAAAACGTCAACAAAATGACAATCGACAATGTTTTGATCATTGTCGGTTGTCATTTTGTTGTTATTTTTTTGTCTTTCTTTGAGTTCGTGTTTTATTGTTCACTCGTTACATATTACGAACAAAAATAAAATTCCCAGACTCTATGTAAAAACACAAAGCATTCTGTTTATTTTACAAAGCAGTATGTAATTATTACAAACAAATATGTACATTTTTTACAATACGAGTTGTATCACATTGCATTAATGTAATTATTGCAATGTGAATTGTAAATATTTTACAGTTCTTTCATTATTAATTACAGATGAGGCAGTAAATTAGCATATACCGATGTAAAATTACAAAGTGGCCTTGGCAAAAAAATGCCATGACTTCCATGTAAATTTGTTGTAACACTTTTAACAGTGTGGTTTAAAAGGCTTTCTATTACTTATAGAAATATCACAGAAATTAGTTTAACGTAAATATGCAGGTTACAAGAGTACATAGTTTTTAGGCTTCGCTATGGCGAAACGACGCAACCAGAGTGTCCGTGGACTGCTGCTTGGCTTGGGTATGGTGGAACATGCGCAGGGATTTGTATCCAAGAAAAGACGCGATGCCACAAGGAACAAGGGAAAATTGATACTAATAAAAAAGAAAAAAACGCGCTCACTCCAAATCAGAAGTGTTTTCTAAATCCATTTCATCATTTGGAGTGAGTATATTTTTAGACATAAAAAGCGGGTTCCAATTTTGAATTGAGCCGGCTAATGTCACGGATTGTTTTGTATGCATTATTGCATTGCAAGTCTTAATTGAAAGGCTATTTCGCAGATTGGTTTTTATTAAAGATAATTGTGAAAATGCCCTTTCTGCCGAAGCCGAGGAATGTGGTAAAGTAAGAATTACTTTTGCCACTTCCATTAAATTAGCAAACATTGGTTCATTCAACTCATTTTTTTGACGTGCAACTTTTGTCCAAAACTGATTTATTTCGAGATTTCTCCAGTCTAAATTGGGTAAAAGTTGCCACTCATTATTGCAAGCTTCCCAATCAATTTTTTCATTTAAATACGGAAAATAATTCCTAGCTGCAGAAATGGTTTCTATTTTTCCTGATGATGCAACTGCCGGTGTGAATTTGGACGCAAAAACTAATATTTGGTCATCAAAAGAAACTCTGGTTCTTATTTGTTTAGTCAGCTCTTCATAAAAATCGAGGCATCTCTGTTGAAACATTTGAAGCTCCGCTGGATTTTTAATTGTTTTTCGAAAATTTTCATCTTGCAAAAGGGCCTCAACTTCACTACCAAACTAAATTTTGTGTAAGGGTCTGTAATTTCGTCTATTGGTTACTACTTCCGTATGTTTAAATATGTCAATTTTGGGGTCCTTAAAAAGATCTGGATTAAAATAATTTTTGACTATTGTTTCGTAGATGGACCGAAAAATTGTTAGGAGTAATGGAACCTTTGACGCCTCGCTTTGGAGAGAAACATTTGCTTTGGTAATTAACTGAAGGACGTATTTTAAAAAAACAAGATATAATTTATAAATTGGGCTTCTTAGAGCCCCCAGTATGGCATCGGCGCGTTGATCACGTTCCTCATCCAATGAAGATTGAAAGAACAGAATTAAAGAATTCCAGTGTTCAAAAATTCTTGTCACAACTTTCTACAAAAAAAAAAATTGTAATTGCGTAAGATATAAAACCAATTTATGTTTACCTCTCGAGATAACCATCGTGTATTTGAGTATTTTAATATTTTTTGGGTTTTTTCTTGCGTAAATTCTTGAAATTCTCTAAGACTATCTGATCGCTTCGCACTTCTTGAAAAATAAGAGCACACGTCTTTAACGAACTGCTCTACTGTACCTGGCAACTTGGTGGAGGAGTGTTGAGCACATAAATGCAACGAATGGCAACCACATCCAATAAATATGAGATAGGGATTTATTTTTTCTTTTAGCTGTTGCTGAAGTCCTGTGATAGAGCCAGACATTACATTAGCGTTATCCGACCCTAATGCAATTACATTTTGGTATGGAATACTGTTTTGATCCAAATATTCCTTGATTACTTTAAACAACCCATCGGCAGTAGAATCACCCAATTCCAAAAACTTTACGAACAGATCTTTAACGCTTTCATCATCCCAAATCCTTGCCAAAACCACCAAGCATTTTTTCGTAGCTACATCAGTTGTTTCATCGGCAATAAGAGAAAACTTGTTCTCTTTTAATTTACGTATAACATCCTGTTCAGCAGTTGTGCCCAGAGTATTAACTATAATTTTTTGGGCTTTTTGTCGATTTAAGACTAATGTTTTGGCGATAAGGGAATCATCGTAAATGTCTTTAGCCAATGTAGTTAAATCTTTAATAACGCTAAAACTTAAATTTTTAACGCACAAGGTAGCGCACCACTTGTATTCAGCTAATACTTTTCGGGTTTTCTTATTAAAAACCTTAAAAACGATATAAGTAATAACATAAAACACAAGTTACATAAAATGCGGGCAAGTATACTTACTTTTCCATACTAGGTGCTACGGAGGGTGTGTAGACAAAACATGTAATTATTTATTTTTTAACTAAAAGAACAAATTTAACTAATTCAAACTGCTTGCTGCGCAAAATTGTAAAAGTTGTTACCAAGCATTAACTAACAGACATTAAGCCTACCAGTAGCGAGTCATACGCACTACTACGGGCATAATTTTTAAAACAATTTATCTACAACACAAATGTTCTATGACCTACACTTCAACTGAGGTAGTTTAGTAGTTTATTTGTTTCAAATATATCAGGTGCGTAACATAATTTTTTTTTATAATTATAATTTATTATAAAAAAATAATAAAATTAAAAATTTCTTTATTGTACTAAAAAATGTACCAGATTTAGTAAAAAACGACTAATTGTACTAAAATCTTCAGCGTAGTACTAAATGTATCAAAAAGAGTCGAATGTACTGAATCTAGTAAAAGTAAAAAATAATAAAATTAAAAATTTCTTTATTGTACTAAAAAATGTACCAGATTTAGTAAAAAACGACTAATTGTACTAAAATCTTCAGCGTAGTACTAAATGTATCAAAAAGAGTCGAATGTACTGAATCTAGTACAATTGTACCAGATTTAACAGCACTGGGTTAAAATGCATGGAGTAAAGGTTTGGTGCAGAACCGAATACGAAACGAATCTTTATAAACAAGCATTGTTTTTTATGTAAAGACATAAAAAAACTGACTAATAATAAATTTCTTTTCGGAAAATGCTAACCGCAAATTCATACGTTGCACCGTCTATAAAAAAAACACAAAAGTTTATAGAAAACAATGAAATAACCTAATAAAAGTATAGTGTTGTTATTGTAATTTTGACATTGCTGTATTTAGGAACATAAAAAAACAACTTTATAATAGACATTCTTTTTTCATTTCAAAAATAAAATATTCTTGCGACAAAATACAACTAAAAGCGGGCCGGTTAAAATGCATGCAGTAAAGGTTTGGTGCAGAAGCGAATAAAAAACGAATCTTTTTAAACAAGCATTGTTATTTATTTAGAGACAAAAAAAAACTGTCTAATAGAAAATTTATTTTAGAAAAATGCTGACCGAAAATTCTTACGTTGCACCGTTTATAAAAAAAACACAAAAGTTTATAGAAAACAATGAAATAACCTAATGAATGTGTAGTGTTGTTATTGTAATTTTGACATTTCTGTATTTAGGAACATAAAAAAACAACTTTTTAATAGACATTCTTTTTTCATTTCAAAAATAAAATATTCTTGCGACAAAATACAACTAAAAGCGGGCCGGTTAAAATGCATGCAGTAAAGGTTTGGTGCAGAACCGAATAAAAAACGAATCTTTTTAAACAAGCATTGTTATTTATTTAGAGACAAAAAAAAACGGTCTAATAGAAGATTTATTTTAGAAAAATGCCAACCGCAAATTCATACGTTGCACCATCTATAAAAAAAACACAAAAGTTTATAGAAAACAATGAAATAACCTAATGAAATTGTAGTTTTGGTATTGTAATCTTAACATTTCTGTCTTTAGAAATATAAAATAACAACTTTTTAATAGACATTCTTTTTTCATTTCAAAAATAAAATATTCTTGCGACAAAATACAACTAAAAGCGGGCCGGTTAAAATGCATGGAGTAAAGGTTTGGTGCAGAACCGAATACGAAACGAATCCTTATAAGCAAGCATTGTTTTTTATGTAAAGACATAAAAAAACTGACTAATAATAAATTTCTTTTCGGAAAATGCTAACCGCAAATTCATACGTTGCACCGTCTATAAAAAAAACACAAAAGTTTATAGAAAACAATGAAATAACCTAATAAAAGTATGGTGTTGTTATTGTAATTTTGACATTGCTGTATTTGGGAACATAAAAAAACAACTTTTTAATAGACATTCTTTTTTCATTTCAAAAATAAAATATTCTTGCGACAAAATACAACTAAAAGCGGGCCGGTTAAAATGCATGCAGTAAAGGTTTGGTGCAGAAGCGAATAATAAACGAATCTTTTTAAACAAGCATTGTTATTTATTTAGAGACAAAAAAAAACTGTCTAATAGAAAATGTATTTTAGAAAAATGCTGACCGCAAATTCTTACGTTGCACCGTTTATAAAAAAAATTACAAAAGTTTATAGAAAACAATGAAATAACCTAATGAATGTGTAGTGTTGTTATTGTAATTTTGACATTTCTGTATTTAGGAACATAAAAAAACAACTTTTTAATAGACATTCTTTTTTCATTTCAAAAATAAAATATTCTTGCGACAAAATACAACTAAAAGCGGGCCGGTTAAAATGCATGGAGTAAAGGTTTGGTGCAGAACCGAATACGAAACGAATCTTTATAAACAAGCATTGTTTTTTATGTAAAGACATAAAAAAACTGACTAATAATAAATTTCTTTTCGGAAAATGCTAACCGCAAATTCATACGTTGCACCGTCTATAAAAAAAACACAAAAGTTTATAGAAAACAATGAAATAACCTAATAAAAGTATAGTGTTGTTATTGTAATTTTGACATTGCTGTATTTAGAAACATAAAAAAACAACTTTTTAATAGACATTCTTTTTTCATTTCAAAAATAAAATATTCTTGCGACAAAATACAACTAAAAGCGGGCCGGTTAAAATGCATGGAGTAAAGGTTTGGTGCAGAACCGAATAAAAAACGAATCTTTTTAAACAAGCATTGTTATTTATTTAGAGACAAAAAAAAACTGTCTAATAGAAAATTTATTTTCGGAACATGTTAACCGCAAATTCATAAGTTGCACCGTTTATAAGAAAAACACAAAAGTTTATAGAAAACAATGAAATAACCCAATAAAAGTGTAGTTTTGTTATTGTAATTTTAACATTTCTGTATTTAGGAACATAATAATACAACTTTTTAATGGACATTTTCTTGTCTTTTCTTTTAAAAATAAAATATTCTTGCGACACAAGACAACTAAAAGCAGGCCAGTTAAAATGCATAGAGTAAAGATTTGGTGCAGAACCGAATACGAAACGAATTTTTATAAACACGCATTGTTTTTTATGTGGAGACATATAAAAAAAACTGTTTAATAGAAAATTTATTTTCCAAACATGTTAACCGCAAATTCATACGTTGCACCGTTTATAAGAAAAACACAAAGGTTCAGGGGCGGATACAGGCTTAAATTTAGGTAGGGGCCCAAGTAGCCACCAACATCACTGGAGGAGGGGGAGTTTCATGGGCTTATAGAAAGACGTAAGATAGGAAAAAATTAATACCTACCTTCACTAATCCATGGGGGCTTGCGGGGGACCGGGGGCGGCAGCCCCCTGGTAAGTGAAGAAATTTTTTTAGCATAGTGTAAAAGCAAGTTTAAGGGGCACTATATTCTTTATTATTTTTAGATACGGTAAAAAAATGTTTTATCAATTATTTAACAAGAATTCAAATATGTTTTTCAACCAACCCATTTTGCGCTACGAGGCAAACTTTAGTTTTTTTAAATGGAAACCATAGTTATTAGTTTTTGCGTATTCTTTGACCATGTTAAAAAGATATAGATGACATTTGACATATCATTGAAAATGTTAAAAAATATAAGTTTTTTATGTCAAAGCCAACTATGGTTTCGATATAAAAAAAAACACAAGTTCGCCTCGTATTGCAAAATTGACTGGTTAAAAAAAATATTTTTTTGCATATATTTAAATTAAATTCTTGTTAAAAACTGATGAGACATTTTTTTACCCTATTTAAAAATAGTCAATAATAAGGGAAATACGGCGACTCAAAATCTGCTTCTTTTTCATCATATCTCATTTCCTTAGTTATCTTTTGTCAAGAAAAGTACCCAGTGTTACGCACACCATTTTTTTTTTATCTTTACATGAAATATTAATTAGATTTAAGTAATTTTATTCAGTTATCTAGCTACTTATCTGTAAAATGCATCTTTTTTGCGTAAATAAACTTCTATTTCTATGTGTAACCCACTAATACTATCCAAAACACCTGTACAATAAGGGTGTATTTTTGGGTAAAACCATTTTTATGGTAAATGGAGTGGGATTCTTTTGTTTTGTAGGTAATATCATCAACTACAGTGAAAACGCATAGAAGCTAAATCAAGTAACAAAAAGGGTTTAATCCTTAATCCCCAAAGAACTTGAAATCTACAACAGGTAGATTTTTGCTTGAATGTTGCACTTTCAATCGCGAAGGTATATTTAAATAAAAACAAAATTAATGATTTTAACAAACAAAAATTAAACACTTATTTTTAGTTAGGATTTTTTCTCAATGTGGACTAATAATATTAAAAAATATTAAAAAAAAAATAAAAGTAAAAAAAAAATCTAGGGACAATCCCAGCCTAGGGGCCCGGGCCCCTTGGACTACCCTCTCTATCCGCCCCTGCAAAGGTTTATAAAAAACAATGAAATAACCCAATGAAAGTGTAGTTTTGTTATTGTAATTTTAAAATTTCTGTATTTAGGAACATGATAAAACAACTTTTCAATGAGGATTTTCTTTTCTTTCTAAAAATAAAATATTCTTGCGACACAAGACAACTAAAAGCAGGCCGGTTAAAATGCATGGAGTAAAGGTTTGATGCAGAACCAAATACGAAACGAATCTTTATAAACACGCATTGTTTTTTATGTAGAGACATAAACAAAAAACTGTCTAATAGAAAATTTATTTTCGAAACATGTTAACCGCAAATTCATACGTTGCACCGTTTATAAGAAAAACACAAATGTTTATAGAAAACAATGAAATAACCCAATGAAAGTGTAGTTTTGTTATTGTAATTTTAACATTTCTGTATTTAGGAACATAAAAAAACAACTTTTTAATAGACATTCTTTTTTCATTTCAAAAATAAAATATTCTTGCAACAAAATACAACTAAAAGCGGGCCGGTTAAAATGCATGGAGTAAAGGTTTGGTGCAGAACCGAATACGAAACGAATCTTTATAAACAAGCATTGGGTGGTATGCATAAAGTTGAAGTACTTACTTAATGCTTCAAAATTAAGAATGTGCTACGTAGTATTTTCTTCAAATTAAAGTATATGCTTACTTCCGAAAGTACTTACTTTACTTCCGGAAGTACCTTCTTACTTTCTAAGTATGATACTTCACATTGAAGTATGATCTTCTATGGCGAGGTATATACTATCGCAACTAAAAGTATGTACTTATAGGATGATATTTTATACATGCTTAGGGTAAACTTTTTATCTCACCTCTGCCGTTCGGTTATCTACCATGACCCCACGGGTGCATTTGACAATTTTTTCAACATTATATTTAAGATTAGCAACCTCGAAAACCCCCGAGTAAAAAGTTTTATACCATTTTCAGTTCGTTTAGGTGATACCTGGAGCTCCATGACCCCCCAAGAGCATTTAGTACCCCCTATTGATAAGTTAAGTTTGGTTCCATTTCTAAGCAAATATTCATAAATTCGCGAAGGTCAGGTCGGCCAGGCCGCCATGACACGTCGGGTGCATCAAGGAATTTTTAAGCACCATATTTGGGATCAGCGGTTCCTAAAACCCAAGTGTGGCAAAATTCAATTGATTTCAGTCATTATTATTTAGAAAAAAAATATAATTTAAAAGTGCAACAAAAAAATGCAATTTTGACTTGCACAAAATGCAATAAAATGTTTCCATCCAACCAAAAGTGGTCACAAACTTTATTTGTGACTCTGATTCTAATTCCAAAAACTGCATCAAAATCCGTCTTCATGCAAAAAAACGGGAGGTTCGAGTTATTTTAGTGTTTAAATGCTTCGTCTAATAATGGAATAGAAAAATAGCCTACAGTATGGTTAACTGATGAGAGTCAAGTATTAATAAAAAATGTCGGCACGACTGTCTTACACCCGTTCCTACAATATGATATTTGTTTATAATTAAATAGTATTTAATCTACAAAAAGGAAATGGCAAAATTTCTTGTAGTTTTATACGTGTTTCTTTTCTGGACTACTTAAACTTTTCTAAATTATGAGCAGAGCAGACCAATTCTAGTAAAGTACTGTCATTTTCTTTAAAAATAACAAATTACACTGGCTTTCAAAAGTCTTGCACCCCCCCTTTAAAAACTTTCGTGTTTGCCTGACAGAAATAAAATTTTCTTTAAAATAAACCTTAAAGCCTCTGTGATATAATACACAAGATAAAAAACCGTTTAATTAATTTTCTTCAATAGTACCACGCGTTTAAAAAAAAAGTGTAAAATTCCTGAAAATTGACGAAGTGTAAAAATTAAAAATAAAGCAAACTCGGGATTATTAGTAAGTAGTATTAGTACTCCTTGTTCTAAATGATGCATTCAAATGGTTTCGCATACTTCTAATGGGCCTATTAATAACTTCTAGGGGTGCATTCACCATTTTCTCGCAACGCAACAATTAGCCCCTGTCTGCTTTTTAGCGTTTCTTTTTTTCGATTTTTTTTTGCGGAAAACTTGTTTAGAGACAAAATTCCACTATGTCCAAAAGAATTCAGGCTCGATTAGCTGGCAGGCCAGTCACATCACTCCCTGTGAGAATATTTCGACACGTTTCATAAGACGCGGATTCCCATTGTCGCCCTTAAAAGCGAAATTTCGGTTTTTTTTTTATGAACTCCTAGTGTAGGGATTATTATGCTAACATAACATTATTTGCAAACCCGTTTTCATTGGTCAGAGAAAAATTTAAGCGGGATGTTTCGTGGGTGAAAAAAATTGATTTTTATTTGTAAGTCCAGGTTTGCCCTAATGAGTAATGATTATCTTTGAAGAGTTTGGCAAGATGCAAAAAGACAACATCGATTGCATACTTAAATTAAAGTTGCTCCATATCATACGGGTACTGAAATGTTTTGGAGGGGTATAATGTTTTACGAAAAGTTTGCTCTGATTCATAGTCCTGGGAATATCGATGGTCAAGTTTACAAAAAGACTTTTGTTTGTCTCCTAATGTATCCTCCTTATAATATTTCTTTTCAAAATTTTGCATTTATGGGCGACAAAGGGACTCTGCTTCGTATGAAACATGTCCGAATATTCCTACAGGGCGTGAAATGAGTGGCCTGCTTACTTATCAGACCTGAATTTCTTTGAGCATCTTGAGATCATGTCTCCAGAAGAGTTTTCTGCAAAAAAAAAACCGAAAAAAAAAACGCCGAAAAAGAGACAGGGTCTTATTGTTGCGGTGCAAGAAAATGGTGAATGCACCCCTAGGAGTTATTGATAGCCCCACTAGAAGTATGCGAAACCATTTGAATGCACCATTTAAAGCAAGGAGTACTAATTCTACTTACTTATAATCCCGTGTTTGCTTTATTTTTAATTTTTACACTTTTTCAATTTTCAGGAATTTTACACTTTTTTTTTAAACGCGTGGTACTATTGAAGAAAATTAATTAAAAGCTTTCCTATCTTGTGTATTATATCACAGAGGCTTTAAGGTTTATTTTAAAGAAAATTTTATTTCTGTCAGGCAAACGCGAAAGTTTTTAAAGGGGGGGTGCAAGACTTTTGAAAGTCAGTGTAATTAAAATCTTGTTTTTATTAATCGATAGTACAGGTCATTCCAAATTTTATTATACAAATTGGCCAGTTATAAACTGGGAAAAGCTATACTAAAATTAAAAAAAAAGAGCACACAGACTTACTTAAATATTTTTCGATATAAAATATCATTTTCGTAATTTCTCCTTACATTGTAAATTTTTCTTGGATATACCTGCGCCATTTTCTTAACAAACTAGTTGAAGTATCTTCACCGAATCTGGTACGACAGCAGCTTCAAAAATTGTGAGTATATACTTTAATTTCATCGAAAAGTGGAGCATTTACCAAAGAAAGTAGGTACTTTATTTTGTAGTAAAGACTACTCAAAAATACTTCTTAAAAAAGTAACTTCCGGAAAATTGAAAGTATGTACTAGTAAACCTAGTATTTACTTCAAGTATTAAGAAGTTACTTGAAGTATGTAGTAGGTACTTGAAGTATGTACTAGGTACTTAAAGTATTAGCAAGTACTTAAACTTTATGCATACCACCCATTGTTTTTTATGTAAAGACATAAAAAAACTGACTAATAATAAATTTCTTTTCGGAAAATGCTAACCGCAAATTCATACGTTGCACCGTCTATAAAAAAAACACAAAAGTTTATAGAAAACAATGAAATAACCTAATAAAAGTATAGTGTTGTTATTGTAATTTTGACATTTCTGTATTAAAGAACATAAAAAAAACAACTTTTTAAAAGACATTCTTTTTTCATTTCGAAAATAAAATATTCTTGCGACAAAATACAACTAAAAGCGGGCCGGTTAAAATGCATGGAGTAAAGGTTTGGTGCAGAACCGAATACGAAACGAATCTTTATAAACAAGCATTGTTTTTTATGTAAAGACATAAAAAAACTGACTAATAATAAATTTCTTTTCGGAAAATGTTAACCGCAAATTCATACGTTGCACCGTCTATAAAAAAAACACAAAAGTTTATAGAAAACAATGAAATAACCTAATAAAAGTATAGTGTTGTTATTGTAATTTTGACATTTCTGTATTTAGGAACATAAAAAAACAACTTTTTAATAGACATTCTTTTTTCATTTCAAAAATAAAATATTCTTGCGACAAAATACAACTAAAAGCGGGCCGGTTAAAATGCATGGAGTAAAGGTTTGGTGCAGAACCGAATACGAAACGAATCTTTATAAACAAGCATTGTTTTTTATGTAAAGACATAAAAAAACTGACTAATAATAAATTTCTTTTCGGAAAATGTTAACCGCAAATTCATACGTTGCACCGTCTATAAAAAAAACACAAAAGTTTATAGAAAACAATGAAATAACCTAATAAAAGTATAGTGTTGTTATTGTAATTTTGACATTTCTGTATTTAGGAACATAAAAAAACAACTTTTTAATAGACATTCTTTTTTCATTTCAAAAATAAAATATTCTTGCGACAAAATACAACTAAAAGCGGGCCGGTTAAAATGCATGGAGTAAAGGTTTGGTGCAGAACCGAATAAAAAAACGAATCTTTTTAAACAAGCATTGTTATTTATTTAGAGACAAAAAAAAACTGTATAATAGAAAATTTATTTTAGAAAAATGCTGACCGCCAATTCTTACGTTGCACCGTTTATAAAAAAAACACAAAAGTTTATAGAAAACAATGAAATAACCTAATGAATGTGTAGTGTTGTTATTGTAATTGTGACATTTTTGTATTTAGGAACATAAAAAAAACAACTTTTTAATAGACATTCTTTTTTCATTTCAAAAATAAAATATTCTTGCGACAAAATAGAACTAAAAGCGGGCCGGGTAAAATGCATGGAGTAAAGGTTTGGTGCAGAACCGAATAAAAAACGAATCTTTTTAAACAAGCATTGTTATTTATTTAGAGACAAAAAAAAACGGTCTAATAGAAGATTTATTTTAGAAAAATGCCGACCGCAAATTCATACGTTGCACCGTCTATAAAAAAAACACAAAAGTTTATAGAAAACAATGAAATAACCTAATGAAAGTGTAGTTTTGGTATTGTAATCTTAACATTTCTGTCTTTAGAAATATAAAAAAACAACTTTTTAATAGACATTCTTTTTTTATTTCAAAAATAAAATATTCTTGCGACAAAATACAACTAAAAGCGGGCCGGTTAAAATGCATGGAGTAAAGGTTTGGTGCAGAACCGAATACGAAACGAATCTTTATAAACAAGCATTGTTTTTTATGTAATGACATAAAAAAACTGACTAATAATAAATTTCTTTTCGGAAAATGCTAACCGCAAATTCATACGTTGCACCGTCTATAAAAAAAACACACAAGTTTATAGAAAACAATGAAATAACCTAATAAAAGTATAGTGTTGTTATTGTAATTTTGACATTTCTGTATTTAGGAACATAAAAAAACAACTTTTTAATAGACATTCTTTTTTCATTTCAAAAATAAAATATTCTTGCGACAAAATTCAACTAAAAGCGGGCCGGTTAAAATGCATGGAGTAAAGGTTTGGTGCAGAACCGAATAAAAAACGAATCTTTTTAAACAAGCATTGTTATTTATTTAGAGACAAAAAAAAACGGTCTAATAGAAGATTTATTTTAGAAAAATGCCGACCGCAAATTCATACGTTGCACCGTCTATAAAAAAAACACAAAAGTTTATAGAAAACAATGAAATAACCTAATGAAAGTGTAGTTTTGGTATTGTAATCTTAACATTTCTGTCTTTAGAAATATAAAAAAACAACTTTTTAATAGACATTCTTTTTTCATTTCAAAAATAAAATATTCTTGCGACAAAATACAACTAAAAGCGGGCCGGTTAAAATGCATGGAGTAAAGGTTTGGTGCAGAACCGAATACGAAACGAATCTTTATAAACAAGCATTGTTTTTTATGTAATGACATAAAAAAACTGACTAATAATAAATTTCTTTTCGGAAAATGCTAACCGCTAATTCATACGTTGCACCGTCTATAAAAAAAACACAAAAGTTTATAGAAAACAATGAAATAACCTAATGAAAGTGTAGTTTTGGTATTGTTCTCTTAACAGTTCTGTCTTTAGAAATATAAAAAAACAACTTTTTAATAGACATTCTTTTTTTATTTCAAAAATAAAATATTCTTGCGACAAAATACAACTAAAAGCGGGCCGGTTAAAATGCATGGAGTAAAGGTTTGGTGCAGAACCGAATAAAAAACGAATCTTTTTAAACAAGCATTGTTATTTATTTAGAGACAAAAAAAAACGGTCTAATAGAAGATTTATTTTAGAAAAATGCCGACCGCAAATTCATTCGTTGCACCGTCTATAAAAAAAACACAAAAGTTTATAGAAAACAATGAAATAACCTAATGAAAGTGTAGTTTTGGTATTGTAATCTTAACATTTCTGTCTTTAGAAATATAAAAAAACAACTTTTTAATAGACATTCTTTTTTCATTTCAAAAATAAAATATTCTTGCGACAAAATACAACTAAAAGCGGGCCTGTTAAAATTAATGGAGTAAAGGTTTGGTGCAGAACCGAATACGAAACGAATCATTATAAACATCAAGCATTGTTTTTTATGTAAAGACATAAAAAAACTGACTAATAATAAATTTCTTTTCGGAAAATGCTAACCGCAAATTCATACGTTGCACCGTCTATAAAAAAAACACAAAAGTTTATAGAAAACAATGAAATAACCTAATAAAAGTATAGTGTTGTTATTGTAATTTTGACATTTCTGTATTTAGGAACATAAAAAAACAACTTTTTAATAGACATTCTTTTTTCATTTCAAAAATAAAATATTCTTGCGACAAAATACAACTAAAAGCGGGCCGGTTAAAATGCATGGAGTAAAGGTTTGGTGCAGAACCGAATAAAAAACGAATCTTTTTAAACAAGCATTGTTATTTATTTAGAAACAAAAAAAAACGGTCTAATAGAAGATTTATTTTAGAAAAATGCCGACCGCAAATTCATACGTTGCACCGTCTATAAAAAAAACACAAAAGTTTATAGAAAACAATGAAATAACCTAATGAAAGTGTAGTTTTGGTATTGTAATCTTAACATTTCTGTCTTTAGAAATATAAAAAAACAACTTTTTAATAGACATTCTTTTTTCATTTCAAAAATAAAATATTCTTGCGACAAAATACAACTAAAAGCGGGCCGGTTAAAATGCATGGAGTAAAGGTTTGGTGCAGAACTGAATACGAAACGAATCTTTATAAACAAGCATTGTTTTTTATGTAAAGACATAAAAAAACTGACTAAGAATAAATTCCTTTTCGGAAAATGCTAACCGCAAATTCATACGTTGCACCGTCTATAAAAAAAACACAAAAGTTTATAGAAAACAATGAAATAACCTAAAAAAGTATAGTGTTGTTATTGTAATTTTGACATTTCTGTATTTAGGAACATAAAAAAACAACTTTTTAATAGACATTCTTTTTTCATTTCAAAAATAAAATATTTTTGCGACAAAATACAACTAAAAGCGGGCCGGTTAAAATGCATGGAGTAAAGGTTTGGTGCAGAACCGAACACGAAACGAATCTTTATAAAAAAGCATTGTTTTTTATGTAAAGATAAGTTGCCGGCCGGCTAGCGTCAAGACAACACCTCAGTGCGAGATAAGTTAAGAGCTTACAAAATTAAGCGCGCCTCTAGTGAAAAGATTTACGATGAACACCCTGATAGGGAGTTTAAAAGAAGATTAGATAAGTTGAGTGAGCGTCACGGAATAAGTCCAATGCCCACACAACCCGAATCCAACAACATGACTACAACCAGAGCAAATAACCTTGCGGAAACGCCAATATACAACAAATTTGGCATACTACACGGACAAGAAGATATGGATGCTGATGCACAATCAATTGCATCATCCGAAGAGGAATTTACCACCATTAAACGACCACCCCCGATAATAATAACCTCAAAAATCAACGATATGGTAACATTCCACTCCAGCATCAGCAAGATGCTTAAATATAAATACGACATCAAATACAACCTTACAAAACATCGACAAGAGATTCGTGTTAATACCTCGAACCATGAAGACCATCAAAAACTAATAGAACAATTTAAAACCTCAAAAGTGCAATACTTCACATACGCCCTACCTACAGAACGAACTAAGAAATTAGTACTTAAAGCAGCCCCCTTCATGAACGACAAGGACATCAAAGATAACCTGAAAGAAGAATTCCCAAATATTAAAGACTGTATTAAAATGAAGGGAAGGGGCCCTTCAAGCAGTTCTTTTCTAATATCGGTGGACTATAAACAAAACCTAAAAAGTGTTAAACAAGTGCAATCTATAAACAATGTAAAAGTGAAGTGGGAAAGATTCAACAAAAAATCCAAAGCCACGCAGTGCCACCGATGTCAAAAATTCGGGCATGGCTCAACGTACTGCAACCTGGAACCAAAGTGCGTTAAATGTGCTGATAGACATCTAACCAGCGAGTGTACACTACAAAAAACAGCAACAAGCAGAACCAAGTGTGCCAATTGTGCAGGACCACATACAGCTAATTATTCACAATGTCCGGAATATATAAGGTATGTTGACTCCAAAAATAAAACCAAACAGTCTCCCAATCCCTCAAACAAAACACAAAATGATATTAGTCAATATAGACCGGTCACACCAAAATTAAAATATAGTGAGGTAACGGCTCAAGTTACCCATCAATCTCAAAGCCAAAGTAAACAAACAGAAAACAACAACGACAGTAATTTTGATAATTTTCAAACGCTGCTAACGGAACTCAAAGAACTCAATAACATCTGTAACATTAAAAATATGCTTTTAATCGTGCGAGAACTTAAAAATAAATTAAAAAATTGCTCATCAACCCTAGAAAAAACATCAATACTTCTAGAAATAGCGTCAAAATATGACCCATAAACTAAATAATAACAACCTAAAACTAATATCCTGGAACGCCAATAGTATTATAAATAAACATAACGAACTAGAAGTTTTAATAAATAAATATGACCTGGACATTGTATTAATACAAGAATCCAGATTAAATAAAAGATCACCACCAAAAATCGCGGGATACAACAGTATTAACAAACCCAAATCAATGCACGGAGGAATGCTAATTTATTTTAAAAAATCACTCAACTTAGAAGCAATAGATTTAATAACAAATGATTCCGAATCCTTAGCCATAAAAATAAACAACATTCTTATAGTAAATTTTTATAATACTTGGCAAAGCCCCCTTAGCATTGCTGATCTAAATACTATTCTAAACAAACACAACAAAGTAATAATTTTAGGCGATTTTAATTCTCAACACACAAACTGGAATTGCTCAACTACAAACGCAAATGGCAAAATTTTACAAAATTTTATAGATACCACTAATAATGCACTTTTGTTTCCATCAGAACATACTCACATTCCATATAATAACTTGCAGCCATCTACAATCGACCTAGCAATAAACAAAAACATTAAAAACATACGTAGCGTAAAAACCCTTCAGGAACTAACGTCAGATCACTACCCGATTTTCATTGAAATAGAAAACTTTAACTTTTCCCCAAATTTGACACAAAACAGGCCAGTACTCTCTACCAATTGGGATACTTTCCAAAATGAATTACTAAACCACGAGCCTGAAATAACCAACTTAAACAACACTCAAAAAATAGATTCTGCAATTTTAAATCTCACAAATTTAATTCAAAACGCATATCAAAAAGCTACCATTAAAATTAAAATCGAACCCAATAAACTTATTATACCACAAGACATTTTAGATTTAATTAAATTAAAAAACAATAAGCGTAAACAACTTCAAAGAAACTACAATATTTACCTAAAACAAGAAATTACAGACTTGCAAAACACAATTCAAGGCCTTATAAACTCAATCAAAACAAATAATTGGGTAAAAGCAACCGAAAAACTAAACAACAAACCCAACAATATTTGGAAACTTGCTAAAAATCTAAAAAACAAGGGTAAATCTAACAATTTTCCTAGTCTTAACACAGAAAATGGCCAGGCTATTTCTAACACAGAAAAAGCCAATGCCATAGCGGCACAATATCTAAAAACGCACAAACTCACAGAAAACCTTTCAGACGTTAATACAATAAACCTAGTTCAAAATTCATTTAATCACATAAACACAAACAATTTTACTTTCCCAGAAAAACAATACACAAATTTCTTAGAAATCAGTTCCATAATTCAGAAAATGAGCCCCAAAAAAGCACCAGGGCAAGACAGTATAAACAACTCAATGCTTAAAAAATTAACGAATAACATCAAAAACTACCTAGTTCACATACTAAACGCTTGTCTTAAACATCAATATTTTCCTGAAACCTGGAAAAATGCAGTCGTTTTACCATTTCTGAAACCAGGAAAAGATAGCAAATTACCATCTAGCTATCGACCCATTAGCCTCTTAAGCACACTGTCAAAAATATTAGAACGCGTAATATTGAATAGATTAAATAACTTTTTGTCGGAAAATAATATTATTTCAGAATCACAATTTGGATTCAGAAAAAATCATAGTACATCCCTGCAACTAGCAAATATCATAGACAAAATAAAAACAAACTTTAACCTAAATAAAACGTCAGCTCTAGTCACACTTGACATAGAAAAGGCGTTTGATACAGTCTGGCACAAGGGCCTAATTCACAAACTTTTAACTCAAAACATACCAGAACACTTAATCAAAATTATCACGTCTTTTCTTACAAATCGTACATTTCAAGTTAAAGTTAACAACAGCCTATCAAATAAAACAGAAGTCCCCGCAGGAGTCCCTCAGGGTAGTATATTATCGCCAAATCTATTTACATTATTTATTAATGACTTACCAACATCAGATCATACTACACTTTCTCTCTACGCAGATGATACGGCAATATTGGCAGGCTCGAGAAATCCAAACCTTACCAATAAATACATTCAAACTCACTTAAATAAACTTCAAACGTACTATGATAAATGGAAAATTAAAATCAATGCAACCAAAACCGGACTGATCTACTTCACTCATCGCTTAAAACGCGCAAACAACCAAATAAGTTTCTATAACAACGTTATAGAAAAATCTGACGAAACCAAATATTTAGGTGTCATACTAGACCCGAAATTAACTTTTCATAAACACGTTAAGCACGCCAAAGCGAAAGCGCTTGGCGTACTCCACGCACTGTACCCAATTATGAATAAAACTAGCAAACTCTCAACCTACCTAAAGCTAAGACTTTATAAAAGCGGCATCAAGCCCATACTAACATATGCGAGCCCTGTGTGGAGTAGCATAAGCAAATGTCACATTAGAACGCTACAAACTGTACAAAACAAAGCATTAAGATTAGCGCTTAACAAACCGCGGAGAACAAAAATTAAAACACTCCACACACTAGGGAATATTTCATCTTTCAAGCAACAGCTTGAAGATGATGCATTTAAGTTCTTTGAGTTCACCACGCAAAAAGTAAACATAACAAAACACATCGGAAAAACCACCCGTAGAACAACACCGTTCAAATTTAAACATCGTCCAATACACTCAATAATTATTGACTAATATCAGAATAAAACCATTTCTTCCTAAATTCATTTTGAGACAACTTGTTTTATTTTTGATTTCAACAGACTAACAAAATTACAAATAAAAATATTGTAAAAGTAATAATAAACAAAACAAATAATGCAATAATATTAGGTAAAGTTCTTAACTAGGTACTAATCATGTAAATAATGTACATAAAAGCAGTAGATTTAAGTTCCCTTTTGTTTAGTGCTATTTAAAATTTAATAAACGTTTTAAAAATAAAAAAAAAAAAAAAACTTGTTTTATTTTTGATATGTAATGACATAAAAAAACTGACTAATAATAAATTTCCTTTCGGAAAATGCTAACCGCAAATTCATACGTTGCACCGTCTATAAAAAAAACACACAAGTTTATAGAAAACAATGAAATAACCTAATAAAAGTTTAGTGTTGTTATTGTAATTTTTACATTTCTGTATTTAGGAACATAAAAAAACAACTTTTTAATAGACATTCTTTTTTCATTTCAAAAATAAAATATTCTTGCGACAAAATTCAACTGAAAGCGGGCCGGTTAAAATGCATGGAGTAAAGGTTTGGTGCAGAACCGAATAAAAAACGAATCTTTTTAAACAAGCATTGTTATTTATTTAGAGACAAAAAAAAACGGTCTAATAGAAGATTTATTTTAGAAAAATGCCGACCGCAAATTCATTCGTTGCACCGTCTATAAAAAAAACACAAAAGTTTATAGAAAACAATGAAATAACCTAATGAAAGTGTAGTTTTGGTATTGTAATCTTAACATTTCTGTCTTTAGAAATATAAAAAAACAACTTTTTAATAGACATTCTTTTTTCATTTCAAAAATAAAATATTCTTGCGACAAAATACAACTAAAAGCGGGCCTGTTAAAATTAATGGAGTAAAGGTTTGGTGCAGAACCGAATACGAAACGAATCATTATAAACATCAAGCATTGTTTTTTATGTAAAGACATAAAAAAACTGACTAATAATAAATTTCTTTTCGGAAAATGCTAACCGCAAATTCATACGTTGCACCGTCTATAAAAAAAACACAAAAGTTTATAGAAAACAATGAAATAACCTAATAAAAGTATAGTGTTGTTATTGTAATTTTTACATTTCTGTATTTAGGAACATAAAAAAACAACTTTTTAATAGACATTCTTTTTTCATTTCAAAAATAAAATATTCTTGCGACAAAATTCAACTAAAAGCGGGCCGGTTAAAATGCATGGAGTAAAGGTTTGGTGCAGAACCGAATAAAAAACGAATCTTTTTAAACAAGCATTGTTATTTATTTAGAGACAAAAAAAAACGGTCTAATAGAAGATTTATTTTAGAAAAATGCCGACCGCAAATTCATTCGTTGCACCGTCTATAAAAAAAACACAAAAGTTTATAGAAAACAATGAAATAACCTAATGAAAGTGTAGTTTTGGTATTGTAATCTTAACATTTCTGTCTTTAGAAATATAAAAAAACAACTTTTTAATAGACATTCTTTTTTCATTTCAAAAATAAAATATTCTTGCGACAAAATACAACTAAAAGCGGGCCGGTTAAAATGCATGGAGTAAAGGTTTGGTGCAGAACCGAATACGAAACGAATCTTTATAAACAAGCATTGTTTTTTATGTAATGACATAAAAAAACTGACTAATAATAAATTTCTTTTCGGAAAATGCTAACCGCAAATTCATACGTTGCACCGTCTATAAAAAAAACACACAAGTTTATAGAAAACAATGAAATAACCTAATAAAAGTATAGTGTTGTTATTGTAATTTTGACATTTCTGTATTTAGGAACATAAAAAAACAACTTTTTAATAGACATTCTTTTTTCATTTCAAAAATAAAATATTCTTGCGACAAAATTCAACTAAAAGCGGGCCGGTTAAAATGCATGGAGTAAAGGTTTGGTGCAGAACCGAATAAAAAACGAATCTTTTTAAACAAGCATTGTTATTTATTTAGAGACAAAAAAAAACGGTCTAATAGAAGATTTATTTTAGAAAAATGCCGACCGCAAATTCATTCGTTGCACCGTCTATAAAAAAAACACAAAAGTTTATAGAAAACAATGAAATAACCTAATGAAAGTGTAGTTTTGGTATTGTAATCTTAACATTTCTGTCTTTAGAAATATAAAAAAACAACTTTTCAATAGACATTCTTTTTTCATTTCAAAAATAAAATATTCTTGCGACAAAATACAACTAAAAGCGGGCCTGTTAAAATTAATGGAGTAAAGGTTTGGTGCAGAACCGAATACGAAACGAATCATTATAAACATCAAGCATTGTTTTTTTATGTAAAGACATAAAAAAACTGACTAATAATAAATTTCTTTTCGGAAAATGCTAACCGCAAATTCATACGTTGCACCGTCTATAAGAAAAACACAAAAGTTTATAGAAAACAATGAAATAACCTAATGAAAGTGTAGTTTTGGTATTGTAATCTTAACATTTCTGTCTTTAGAAATATAAAAAAACAACTTTTTAATAGACATTCTTTTTTCATTTCAAAAATAAAATATTCTTGCGACAAAATACAACTAAAAGCGGGCCGGTTAAAATGCATGGAGTAAAGGTTTGGTGCAGAACCGAATACGAAACGAATCTTTATAAACAAGCATTGTTTTTTATGTAATGACATAAAAAAACTGACTAATAATAAATTTCTTTTCGGAAAATGCTAACCGCAAATTCATACGTTGCACCGTCTATAAAAAAAACACACAAGTTTATAGAAAACAATGAAATAACCTAATAAAAGTATAGTGTTGTTATTGTAATTTTGACATTTCTGTATTTAGGAACATAAAAAAACAACTTTTTAATAGACATTCTTTTTTCATTTCAAAAATAAAATATTCTTGCGACAAAATTCAACTAAAAGCGGGCCGGTTAAAATGCATGGAGTAAAGGTTTGGTGCAGAACCGAATAAAAAACGAATCTTTTTAAACAAGCATTGTTATTTATTTAGAGACAAAAAAAAACGGTCTAATAGAAGATTTATTTTAGAAAAATGCCGACCGCAAATTCATTCGTTGCACCGTCTATAAAAAAAACACAAAAGTTTATAGAAAACAATGAAATAACCTAATGAAAGTGTAGTTTTGGTATTGTAATCTTAACATTTCTGTCTTTAGAAATATAAAAAAACAACTTTTTAATAGACATTCTTTTTTCATTTCAAAAATAAAATATTCTTGCGACAAAATACAACTAAAAGCGGGCCTGTTAAAATTAATGGAGTAAAGGTTTGGTGCAGAACCGAATACGAAACGAATCATTATAAACATCAAGCATTGTTTTTTTATGTAAAGACATAAAAAAACTGACTAATAATAAATTTCTTTTCGGAAAATGCTAACCGCAAATTCATACGTTGCACCGTCTATAAGAAAAACACAAAAGTTTATAGAAAACAATGAAATAACCTAATGAAAGTGTAGTTTTAGTGTATGAAGTAAAAGACAATGTACCTCTTGAATATTATATTTTTATAGCGGCACGACTAGTTTCGGAAAAACCATCTACTGGTGTAGTTTTGGTATTGTAATCTTAACATTTCTGTCTTTAGGAATATAAAAAAACAACTTTTTAATAGACATTCTTTTTTCATTTCAAAAATAAAATATTCTTGCGACAAAATACAACTAAAAGCGGGCCGGTTAAAATGCATGGAGTAAATGTTTGGTGCAGGACCGAATACGAAACGAATTTTTTCTTTTCGGAAAATGCTAACCGCAAATTCATACGTTGCACCGTCTATAAAAAAAACACAAAAGTATATAGAAAACAATGAAATAACCTAATAAAAGTATTGTGTTGTTATTGTAGTTTTGACATTTCTGTATTTAAAAACATAAAAAAACAGTTTTTTAATAGACATTCTTTTTTCATTTCAAAAATAAAATATTCTTGCGACAAAATACAACTAAAAGCGGGCCGGTTAAAATGCATGGAGTAAAGGTTTGGTGCAGAACCAAATACGAAACGAATCTTTATAAACAAGCATTGTTTTTTATGTAAAGACATAAAAAAACTGACTAATAATAAATTTCTTTTCGGAAAATGCTAACCGCAAATTCATACGTTGCACCGTCTATAAGAAAAACACAAAAGTTTATAGAAAACAATGAAATAACCTAATGAAAGTGTAGTTTTGGTATTGTAATCTTAACATTTCTGTCTTTAGGAATATAAAAAAACAACTTTTGAATAGAAATCCTTTTTTCATTTCAAAAATAAAATATTCTTGCGACAAAATACAACTAAAAGCGGGCCGGTTAAAATGCATGGAGTAAAGGTTTGGTGCAGAACCGAATACGAAACGAATCTTTATAAACAAGCATTGTTTTTTATGTAAAGACATAAAAAAACTGACTAATAATAAATTTCTTTTCGGAAAATGCTAACCGCAAATTCATACGTTGCACCGTCTATAAAAAAAACACAAAAGTTTATAGAAAACAATGAAATAACCTAATGAAAGTATAGTGTTGTTATTGTAATTTTGACATTTCTGTTTTTAGGAACATAAAAAAACAACTTTTTAATAGACATTCTTTTTTTATTTCAAAAATAAAGTATTCTTGCGACAAAATACAACTAAAAGCGGGCCGGTTAAAATGCATGGAGTAAAGGTTTGGTGCAGAACCGAATAAAAAACGAATCTTTATAAACAAGCATTGTTATTTATTTAGAGACAAAAAAAAACTGTCTAATAGAAAATTTATTTTAGAAAAATGCCGACCGCAAATGCTTACGTTGCACCGTTTATAAAAAAAAACACAAAAGTTTATAGAAAACAATGAAATAACCTCATGAATGTGTAGTGTTGTTAATGTAATTTTGACATTTTTGTATTTAGGAACATAAAAAAACAACTTTTTAATAGACATTCTTTTTTCATTTCAAAAATAAAATATTCTTGCGACAAAATACAACTAAAAGCGGGCCGGTTAAAATGCATGGAGTAAAGGTTTGGTGCAGAACCAAATACGAAACGAATCTTTATAAACAAGCATTGTGTTTTATGTAAAGACATAAAAAAACTGACTAATAATAAATTTCTTTTCGGAAAATGCTAACCGCAAATTCATACGTTGCACCGTCTATAAAAAAAACACGAAAGTTTATAGAAAACAATGAAATAACCTAATGAAAGTGTAGTTTTGGTATTGTAATCTTGTAATCTTAACATTTCTGTCTTTAGGAATATAAAAAAACAACTTTTTAAAAGACATTCTTTTTTCATTTCAAAAATAAAATATTCTTGCGACAAAATACAACTAAAAGCGGGCCGGTTAAAATGCATGGAGTAAAGGTTTGGTGCAGAACCGAATAAAAAACGAATCTTTTTAAACAAGCATTGTTATTTATTTAGAGACAAAAAAAAACGGTCTAATAGAAGATTTATTTTAGAAAAATTCCGACCGCAAATTCATACGTTGCACCGTCTATAAAAAAAAACACAAAAGTTTATAGAAAACAATGAAATAATCTAATGAAAGTGTAGTTTTGGTATTGTAATCTTAACATTTCTGTCTTTAGGAATATAAAAAAACAATTTTTTAATAGACATTCTTTTTTCATTTTAAAAATAAAATATTATTGCCACAAAATACAACTAAAAGCGGGCCGGTTAAAATGCATGGAGTAAAGGTTTGGTGCAGAACCGAATACGAAACGAATCTTTATAAACAAGCATTGTTTTTTATGTAAAGACATAAAAAGACTGACTAATAATAAATTTCTTTTCGGAAAATGCTAACCGCAAATTTATACGTTGCACCGTCTATAAAAAAAACACAAAAGTTTATAGAAAACAATGAAATAACCTAATGAAAGTGTAGTTTTGGTATTGTAATCTTAACATTTCTGTCTTTAGGAATATAAAAAAACAACTTTTTAATAGACATTCTTTTTTCATTTTAAAAATAAAATATTCTTGCGACAAAATACAACTAAAAGCGGGCCGGTTAAAATGCATGGAGTAAAGGTTTGGTGCAGAACCGAATACGAAACGAATCTTTTTAAACAAGCATTGTTATTTATTTAGAGACAGTTGCCGGCCGGCTAGCGTCGAGACAACACCTCAGTGCGAGATAAGTTAAGAGCTTACAAAATTAAGCGCGCCTCTAGTGAAAAGATTTACGATGAACACCCTGATAGGGAGTTTAAAAGAAGATTAGATAAGTTGAGTGAGCGTCACGGAATAAGTTCAATGCCCACACAACCCGAATCCAACAACATGACTACAACCAGAGCAAATAACCTTGCGGAAACGCCAATATACAACAAATTTGGCATACTACACGGACAAGAAGATATGGATGCTGATGCACAATCAATTGCATCATCCGAAGAGGAATTTACCACCATTAAACGACCACCCCCGATAATAATAACCTCAAAAATCAACGATATGGTAACATTTCACTCCAGCATCAGCAAGATGCTTAAATATAAATACGACATCAAATACAACCTTACAAAACATCGACAAGAGATACGTGTTAATACCTCGAACCATGAAGACCATCAAAAACTAATAGAACAATTTAAAACCTCAAAAGTGCAATACTTCACATACGCCCTACCTACAGAACGAACTAAGAAATTAGTACTTAAAGCAGCCCCCTTCATGAACGACAAGGACATCAAAGATAACCTGAAAGAAGAATTCCCAAATATTAAAGACTGTATTAAAATGAAGGGAAGGGGCCTTTCAAGCAGTTCTTTTCTAATATCGGTGGACTATAAACAAAACCTAAAAAGTGTCAAACAAGTGCAATCTATAAACAATGTAAAAGTGAAGTGGGAAAGATTCAACAAAAAATCCAAAGCCACGCAGTGCCACCGATGTCAAAAATTCGGGCATGGCTCAACGTACTGCAACCTGGAACCAAAGTGCGTTAAATGTGCTGATAGACATCTAACCAGCGAGTGTACACTACAAAAGACAGCAACAAGCAGAACCAAGTGTGCCAATTGTGCAGGACCACATACAGCCACATAATTATTCACAATGTCCGGAATATATAAGGTATGTTGACTCCAAAAAAAAAAAAATAAAACCAAACAGTCTCCCAGTCCCTCAAACAAAACACAAAATGATATTAGTCAATATAGACCGGTCACACCAAAATTAAAATATAGTGAGGTAACGGCTCAAGTTACCCATCAATCTCAAAGCCAAAGTAAACAAACAGAAAACAACAACGACAGTAATTTTGATAATTTTCAAACGCTGCTAACGGAACTCAAAGAACTCAATAACATCTGTAACATTAAAAATATGCTTTTAATCGTGCGAGAACTTAAAAATAAATTAAAAAATTGCTCATCA
Organism: Cartodere bifasciata; assembly: GCA_963920755.1. Classification (NCBI taxonomy): domain Eukaryota; kingdom Metazoa; phylum Arthropoda; class Insecta; order Coleoptera; family Latridiidae; genus Cartodere; species Cartodere bifasciata. The sequence goes on along the minus strand of OY987201.1, from coordinate 78,225 downwards.
ACCTTAGAAAAAACATCAATACTTCTAGAAATAGCGTCAAAATATGACCCATAAACTAAATAATAACAACCTAAAACTAATATCCTGGAACGCCAATAGTATTATAAATAAACATAACGAACTAGAAGTTTTAATAAATAAATATGACCTGGACATTGTATTAATACAAGAATCCAGATTAAATAAAAGATCACCACCAAAAATAGCGGGATACAACAGTATTAACAAACCCAAATCAATGCACGGAGCTAATTTATTTTAAAAAATCACTCAACTTAGAAGCAATAGATTTAATAACAAATGATTCCGAATCCTTAGCCATAAAAATAAACAACATTCTTATAGTAAATTTTTATAATACTTGGCAAAGCCCCCTTAGCATTGCTGATCTAAATACTATTCTAAACAAACACAACAGAGTAATAATTTTAGGCGATTTTAATTCTCAACACACAAACTGGAATTGCTCAACTACAAACGCAAATGGCAAAATTTTACAAAATTTTATAGATACCACTAATAATGCACTTTTGTTTCCATCAGAACATACTCACATTCCATATAATAACTTGCAGCCATCTACAATCGACATAGCAATAAACAAAAACATTAAAAACATACGTAGCGTAAAAACCCTTCAGGAACTAACGTCAGATCACTACCCGATTTTCATTGAAATAGAAAACTTTAACTTTTCCCCAAATTTGACACAAAACAGGCCAGTACTCTCTACCAATTGGGATATTTTCCAAAATGAATTACTAAACCACGAGCCTGAAATAATCAACTTAAACAACACTCAAAAAATAGATTCTGAAATTTTAAATCTCACAAATTTAATTCAAAACGCATATCAAAAAGCTACCATTAAAATTAAAATCAAACCCAATAAACTTATTATACCACAAGACATTTTAGATTTAATTAAATTAAAAAACAATAAGCGTAAAAAACTTCAAAGAAACTACAATATTTACCTAAAACAAGAAATTACAGACTTGCAAAACACAATTCAAGGCCTTATAAACTCAATCAAAACAAATAATTGGGTAAAAGCAACCGAAAAACTAAACAACAAACCCAACAATATTTGGAAACTTGCTAAAAATCTAAAAAACAAGGGTAAATCTAACAATTTTCCTAGTCTTAACACAGAAAATGGCCAGGCTATTTCTAACACAGAAAAAGCCAATGCCATAGCGGCACAATATCTAAAAACGCACAAACTCACAGAAAACCTTTTTCAGACGTTAATACAATAAACCTAGTTCAAAATTCATTTAATCACATAAACACAAACAATTTTACTTTTCCAGAAAAACAATACACAAATTTCTTAGAAATCAGTTCCATAATTCAGAAAATGAGCCCCAAAAAAGCACCAGGGCAAGACAGTATAAACAACTCAATGCTTAAAAAATTAACGAATAACATCAAAAACTACCTAGTTCACATACTAAACGCATGTCTTAAACATCAATATTTTCCTGAAACCTGGAAAAATGCAGTCGTTTTACCATTTCTGAAACCAGGAAAAGATAGCAAATTACCATCTAGCTATCGACCCATTAGCCTCTTAAGCACACTGTCAAAAATATTAGAACGCGTAATATTGAATAGATTAAATAACTTTTTGTCGGAAAATAATATTATTTCAGAATCACAATTTGGATTCAGAAAAAATCATAGTACATCCCTGCAACTAGCAAATATCATAGACAAAATAAAAACAAACTTTAACCTAAATAAAACGTCAGCTCTAGTCACACTTGACATAGAAAAGGCGTTTGATACAGTCTGGCACAAGGGCCTAATTCACAAACTTTTAACTCAAAACATACCAGAACACTTAATCAAAATTATCACGTCTTTTCTTACAAATCGTACATTTCAAGTTAAAGTTAACAACAGCCTATCAAATAAAACAGAAGTCCCCGCAGGAGTCCCTCAGGGTAGTATATTATCGCCAAATCTATTTACATTATTTATTAATGACTTACCAACATCAGATCATACTACACTTTCTCTCTACGCAGATGATACGGCAATATTGGCAGGCTCGAGAAATCCAAACCTTACCAATAAATACATTCAAACTCACTTAAATAAACTTCAAACGTACTATGATAAATGGAAAATTAAAATCAATACAACCAAAACCGGACTGATCTACTTCACTCATCGCTTAAAACGCGCAAACAACCAAATAAGTTTCTATAACAACGTTATAGAAAAATCTGACGAAACCAAATATTTAGGTGTCATACTAGACCCGAAATTAACTTTTCATAAACACGTTAAGCACGCCAAAGCGAAAGCGCTTGGCGTACTCCACGCACTGTACCCAATCATGAATAAAACTAGCAAACTCTCAACCTACCTAAAGCTAAGACTTTATAAAAGCGGCATCAAGCCCATACTAACATATGCGAGCCCTGTGTGGAGTAGCATTAGCAAATGTCACATTAGAACGCTACAAACTGTACAAAACAAAGCATTAAGATTAGCGCTTAACAAACCGCGGAGAACAAAAATTAAAACACTCCACACACTAGGGAATATTTCATCTTTCAAGCAACAGCTTGAAGATGATGCATTCAAGTTCTTTGAGTTCACCACGCAAAAAGTAAACATAACAAAACACATCGGAAAAACCACCCGTAGAACAACACCGTTCAAATTCAAACATCGTCCAATACACTCAATAATTATTGACTAATACCAGAATAAAACCATTTCTTCCTAAATTCATTTTGAGACAACTTGTTTTATTTTTGATTTCAACAGACTAACAAAATTACAAATAAAAATATTGTAAAAGTAATAATAAACAAAACAAATAATGCAATAATATTAGGTAAAGTTCTTAACTAGGTACTAATCATGTAAATAATGTACATAAAAGCAGTAGATTTAAGTTCCCTTTTGTTTAGTGCTATTTAAAATTTAATAAACGTTTTAAAAATAAAAAAAAAAAACTTGTTTTATTTTTGATTATGTAAAGACATAAAAAAAAACTGTCTTATAGAAAATTTATATTCGATAAATGCTAATCGCAAATTCTTACGTTGCACCGTTTATAAAAAAAACACAAAAGTTTATAGAAAACAATGAAATAACCTAATGAAAGTGTAGTGTTGTTATTGTAATTTTGACATTTCTGTATTTAGGGACATAAAAAAATGACTTTTTAATGGACATTCTTTTTTCATTTCAAAAATAAAATAATCTTGCGACAAAATACAACTAAAAGCGGGCCAGTTAAAATGCATGGAGTAAAGGTTTGGTGCAGAACCGAATAAAAAACGAATCTATTTAAATAAGCATTGTTTTTTATGTAGAGACATAAAAAAAAACTATCTAATAGAAAATTTATTTTCGGAACATGCTAACCGCAAATTCATACGTTGCACCGTTTATAAGAAAAACACAAAAGTTTATAGAAAACAATGAAATAACCCAATGAAAGTTTAGTTTTGTTATTGTAATTTTAACATTTCTGTATTAAGGAACATAATAATACAAGTTTTTAATGGACATTTTCATGTCTTTTCTTATCAAAAATAAAATATTCTTGCGACACAAGACAACTAAAAGCAGGCCGGTTAAAATGCATGGAGTAAAGGTTTGATGCAGAACCGAATACGAAACGAATCTTTATAAACACACATTGTTTTTTATGTAAAGACATAAAAAAAAACTGTCTTATAAAAAATTTATATTCGATAAATGCTAATCGCAAATTCTTACGTTGCACCGTTTATAAAAAAAACACAAAAGTTTATAGAAAACAATGAAATAACCCAATGAAAGTTTAGTTTTGTTATTGTAATTTTAACATTTCTGTATTTAGGAACACAATAATACAAGTTTTTAATGGACATTTTCTTGTCTTTTCATTTCAAAAATAAAATATTCTTGCGACAAAATACAACTAAAAGCGGGCCGGTTAAAATGCATGGAGTAAAGGTTTGATGCAGAACCGAATACGAAACGAATCCTTATAAACACACATTGTTTTTTATGTAAAGACATAAAAAAAACTGTCTTATAGAAAATTTATATTCGATAAATGCTAACCGCAAATTCTTACGTTGCACCGTTTATAAAAAAAACACAAAAGTTTATAGAAAACAATAAAATAACCTAATGAAAGTGTAGTGTTGTTATTGTAATTTTGACATTTCTGTATTTAGGAACATAAAAAAACGACTTTTTAATGGACATTCTTTTTTCATTTCAAAAATAAAATATTCTTGCGACAAAATACAACTAAAAGCGGGCCGGTTAAAATGCATGGAGTAAAGGTTTGGTGAAGAACCGAATAAAACACGAAGCTTTTTAAACAAGCATTGTTATTTATTTAGAGACAAAAAAAAAACTGTCTAATAGAAAATTTATTTTTGAAAAATGCCGACCGCAAATTCATACGTTGCACCGTCTATAAAAAAAACACAAAAGTTTATAGAAAACAATGAAATAACCTAATGAAAGTGTAGTTTTGGTATTGTAATCTTAACATATCTGTCTTTAGAAATATAAAAAAACAACTTTTTAATAGACATTCTTTTTTCATTTCAAAAATAAAATATTCTTGCGACAAAATACAACTAAAAGCGGGCCGGTTAAAATGCATGGAGTAAAGGTTTGGTGCAGAACCGAATACGAAACGAATCTTTATAAACAAGCATTGTTTTTTATGTAAAGACATAAAAAAACTGACTAATAATAAATTTCTTTTCGGAAAATGCTAACCACAAATTCATACGTTGCACCGTCTATAAAAAAAACACAAAAGTATATGGAAAACAATGAAATAACCTAATGAATGTGTAGTGTTGTTATTGTAATTTTGACATTTCTGTATTTAGGAACATAAAAAAACAACTTTTTAATAGACATTCTTTTTTCATTTCAAAAATAAAATATTCTTGCGACAAAATACAACTAAAAGCGGGCCGGTTAAAATGCATGGAGTAAAGGTTTGGTGCAGAACCGAATACGAAACGAATCTTTATAAACAAGCATTGTTTTTTATGTAAAGACATAAAAAAACTGACTAATAATAAATTTCTTTTCGGAAAATGCTAACCACAAATTCATACGTTGCACCGTCTATAAAAAAAACACAAAAGTTTATAGAAAACAATGAAATAACCTAATGAATGTGTAGTGTTGTTATTGTAATTTTGACATTTCTGTATTTAGGAACATAAAAAAACAACTTTTTAATAGACGTTCTTTTTTCATTTCAAAAATAAAATATTCTTGCGACAAAATACAACTAAAAGCGGGCCGGTTAAAATGCATGGAGTAAAGGTTTGGTGCAGAACCGAATACGAAACGAATCTTTATAAACAAGCATTGTTTTTTATGTAAAGACATAAAAAAACTGACTAATAATAAATTTCTTTTCGGAAATAGCTAACCACAAATTCATACGTTGCACCGTCTATAAAAAAAACACAAAAAATTATAGAAAACAATGAAATAACCTAATAAAAGTATAATGTTGTTATTGTAATTTTGACATTGCTGTATTTAGGATCATAAAAAAACAACTTTTTAATAGACATTCTTTTTTCATTTCAAAAATAAAATATTCTTGCGACAAAATACAACTAAAAGCGGGCCGGTTAAAATGCATGAAGTAAAGGTTTGGTGCAGAACCGAATAAAAAACGAATCTTTTTAAACAAGCATTGTTATTTATTTAGAGACAAAAAAAAACGGTATTTTTACTTCTTTTTTTACCTTCTGCATTTCAACATTTTTCTACCTATCTTTTTAGCATGTAATTGTTTATTTTTAACGAAACTATGGACACCGACTTTAACTCCAACATGGAGTTTCATTCTTTTTATCTTTTTAATTATACTTTTGATTGAAAATACAAAGCGTATCATAACTCGAAACCATAAACCCCTAAAATTTTATTGACATTATTAATATCCCTGATTATGAAAATAACAATGCCCCTTAAAAAAAGTTAAATTTAAATTAGTTTTTTTGTTTAAATTACCAAATTCATTAATTAAAAAATATTTCTTTTGGCTTAAAAATTTCCTATTTCTTATGGAAAGTTGTTGAAAAATAATTCTAACATGTTTTTTTAGTAAACTATCTATCCATTTGACTGTTTTAAAAAATTATTGCTAAAATAAGATTAATGGCGGCGAAAATTATAAAATAAATATGGTGGATTTATCCAAAAATCGACAAAGGGTAACTTTTGGGACTTTGAAGTAATATTTACTGCTTGAAAGTCGCAAATACGTTCCCTTTTTTACCTATAAGTTAATATTACTCCAAAGTAGTATTTTTTACTTTAAAGTAATTTTTATTTTGTGGTTTTGGTTAAAATTACTGTAAAGTCCCAAAGTTAAGTAAAATTTACGTTAATATTACCGTAATAATTACGAAGCAGCTCCCAATTTATGGGACGTTATTTTAACGTCGCAAGATCTAAAAAAAATACTTTTAAGTAATAATGACTTTAAAGTTCCAAAATGCACGGTAAGCGTTACTAAAATAATTACTTTAAAGTAATGGTTACTTTATGGTAGCCTAAAGAAGTTATAATAACGTAGTAATTACCAAATAAAATTACGTAATTTCGTAGTAATTAGATGAAGGAAAAATTACGTAACCGCGACTAAAAAAATTCCTTCATACACAATTTTACTTCAAAGTCAAAATTAGAGTAAATATTACTACATTTTTACTTAAAATAAGTCGCGGATACTATAGCCATAGTATCGGTGACTTAAAATGTTAGTTGGGTTGTTATTGTAATTTTGACATTTCTGTATTTAGAAACATAAAAAAACAACTTTTTAACAGACATTCTTTTTTTATTTCAAAAATAAAATATTCTTGCGACAAAATACAACTAAAAGCGGGCCGGTTAAAATGCATGGAGTAAAGGTTTGGTGCAGAACCGAATAAAAAACGAATCTTTTTAAACAAGCATTGTTATTTATTTAGAGACAAAAAAAAACGGTCTAATAGAAGATTTATTTTAGAAAAATGCCGACCGCAAATGCTTAGTTTGCACCGTTTATAAAAAAAAAACACTAAAGTTTATAGAAAACAATGAAATAACCTAATGAATGTGTAGTGTTGTTATTGTAATTTTGACATTTCTGTATTTAGGAACATAAAAAAACAACTTTTTAATAGACGTTCTTTTTTCATTTCAAAAATAAAATATTCTTGCGACAAAATACAACTAAAAGCGGGCCGGTTAAAATGCATGGAGTAAAGGTTTGGTGCAGAACCGAATACGAAACGAATCTTTATAAACAAGCATTGTTTTTTATGTAAAGACATAAAAAAACTGACTAATAATAAATTTCTTTTCGGAAAATGCTAACCACAAATTCATACGTTGCACCGTCTATAAAAAAAACACAAAAAATTATAGAAAACAATAAAATAACCTAATAAAAGTATAATGTTGTTATTGTAATTTTGACATTGCTGTATTTAGGAACATAAATAAATTAATGTAAAAAAATTTTAAGAAAAAGCTTTTATTTAAATGCCCTAAAAAGAATAAAATAAATTTTTTCAATTAAATTAAACCCATTAATTTGTCACAATATACACTTTTTATGATATAAAAGCTTGTCGCGAAATTTACTATTGCAATTAATAAAAAGAATACAATACTTCTACCATTTACCAATTTTTAATTTAAGTGGTTCTGAAAAAAGAAAAAAATGTATGTATTTTACAAAATAAATCTACATAAATGCAGAATCTCGCGACAAGCTTTTATATCATAAAAAGTGTATATTGTGACAAATTAATGGGTTTAATTTAATTGAAAAAATTTATTTTATTCTTTTTAGGGCATTTAAATAAAAGCTTTTTCTTAAAATTTTTTTACATTAATTTATTTTACATTTTTTAGTTTTTACTGTAGATGTTTTTTAATCATTTCATTTAGTATGTCATTGCTATAACCTTTTATTTGATACCCATATTGGCAAAATAGTTAAAAAAAGAGAATCCGCCATTTTTTTTAGGGCGCCATATTGGATTTTGAATTGTCACATATCTTACTATATCCTACTTGTCATTACCTTTCATTTGATACCCATATCGGCAAAATAGTAAAGAAAAAGCTAATTAGCCATTTTTTTGGACGCCATATTGGATTTTGAATTATGTCATATATTTAACTGTATACTACAAGTCATAACCTTTCATTTGATACCCATAACGGCAAAATAGTTAAGAAAAAGCTAATTTGCCATTTTGTTGGGCGCCATATTGGATTTTGAATTATGTCATATATTTTACTGTATTCTACAAGTCATAACCTTTCATTTGATACCCATATCGGCAAAATAGTTAAGAAAAAGCTAATTTGCCATTTTGTTGGGCGCCATATTGGATTTTGAATTATGTCATATATTTTACTGTATACTACCGGTCATAACCTTTCATTTGATACCCATATCGTGAGAATTGTTTAGAAAAAAGTCATCCGCCATTTTGTTGTGGGCGCCATATTAAGTTTTTAGGACTAAAAAAGTTACCATTTTGCATTGTCACCGGACTTCCACATGTATACAAAATTTCAGAAAAATTGGTCAAGCGTAAGTGTTTCAAAATCGAGTTGCAAGATTTGTACTACACAAACACACATACATACATACAAACATACATACATTGCGAGTTAAATAAAAGCTTTTAAAAAACAACTTTTTAATAGACATTCTTTTTTCATTTCAAAAATAAAATATTCTTGCGACAAAATACAACTAAAAGCGGGCCGGTTAAAATGCATGAAGTAAAGGTTTGGTGCAGAACCGAATAAAAAACGAATCTTTTTAAACAAGCATTGTTATTTATTTAGAGACAAAAAAAAACGGTCTAATAGAAGATTTATTTTAGAAAAATGCCGACCGCAAATGCTTAGGTTGCACCGTTTATAAAAAAAAAACACAAAAGTTTATAGAAAACAATGAAATAACCTAATGAATGTGTAGTGTTGTTATTGTAATTTTGACATTTCTGTATTTAGGAACATAAAAAAACAACTTTTTAATAGACGTTCTTTTTTCATTTCAAAAATAAAATATTCTTGCGACAAAATACAACTAAAAGCGGGCCGGTTAAAATGCATGGAGTAAAGGTTTGGTGCAGAACCGAATACGAAACGAATCTTTATAAACAAGCATTGTTTTTTTTTTTTTTTTTTTTTTTTTTTTTTTTTTTTTATGTAAAGAAAAGGTGAGGAGTTGCCGGCCGGCTAGCGTCGAGACAACACCTCAGTGCGAGATAAGTTAAGAGCTTACAAAATTAAGCGCGCCTCTAGTGAAAAGATTTACGATGAACACCCTGATAGGGAGTTTAAAAGAAGATTAGATAAGTTGAGTGAGCGTCACGGAATAAGTCCAATGCCCACACAACCCGAATCCAACAACATGACTACAACCAGAGCAAATAACCTTGCGGAAACGCCAATATACAACAAATTTGGCATACTACACGGACAAGAAGATATGGATGCTGATGCACAATCAATTGCATCATCCGAAGAGGAATTTACCACCATTAAACGACCACCCCCGATAATAATAACCTCAAAAATCAACGATATGGTAACATTCCACTCCAGCATCAGCAAGATGCTTAAATATAAATACGACATCAAATACAACCTTACAAAACATCGACAAGAGATTCGTGTTAATACCTCGAACCATGAAGACCATCAAAAACTAATAGAACAATTTAAAACCTCAAACGTGCAATACTTCACATACGCCCTACCTACAGAACGAACTAAGAAATTAGTACTTAAAGCAGCCCCCTTCATGAACGACAAGGACATCAAAGATAACCTGAAAGAAGAATTCCCAAATATTAAAGACTGTATTAAAATAAAGGGAAGGGGCCCTTCAAGCAGTTCTTTTCTAATATCGGTGGACTTTAAACAAAACCTAAAAAGTGTCAAACAAGTGCAATCTATAAACACTGTAAAAGTGAAGTGGGAAAGATTCAACAAAAAATCCAAAGCCACGCAGTGCCACCGATGTCAAAAATTCGGGCATGGCTCAACGTACTGCAACCTGGAACCAAAGTGCGTTAAATGTGCTGATAGACATCTAACCAGCGAGTGTACACTACAAAAGACAGCAACAAGCAGAACCAAGTGTGCCAATTGTGCAGGACCACATACAGCTAATTATTCACAATGTCCGGAATATATAAGGTATGTTGACTCCAAAAATAAAACCAAACAGTCTCCCAGTCCCTCAAACAAAATACAAAATGATATTAGTCAATATAGACCGGTCACACCAAAATTAAAATATAGTGAGGTAACGGCTCAAGTTACCCATCAATCTCAAAGCCAAAGTAAACAAACAGAAAACAACAACGACAGTAATTTTGATAATTTTCAAACGCTGCTAACGGAACTCAAAGAACTCAATAACATCTGTAACATTAAAAATATGCTTTTAATCGTGCGAGAACTTAAAAATAAATTAAAAAATTGCTCATCAACCTAAGAAAAAACATCAATACTTCTAGAAATCGCGTCAAAATATGACCCATAAACTAAATAATAACAACCTAAAACTAATATCCTGGAACGCCAATAGTATTATAAATAAACATAACGAACTAGAAGTTTTAATAAATAAATATGACCTGGACATTGTATTAATACAAGAATCCAGATTAAATAAAAGATCACCACCAAAAATCGCGGGATACAACAGTATTAACAAACCCAAATCAATGCACGGAGGAATGCTAATTTATTTTAAAAAATCACTCAACTTAGAAGCAATAGATTTAATAACAAATGATTCCGAATCCTTAGCCATAAAAATAAACAACATTCTTATAGTAAATTTTTATAATACTTGGCAAAGCCCCCTTAACATTGCTGATCTAAATACTATTCTAAACAAACACAACAAAGTAATAATTTTAGGCGATTTTAATTCTCAACACACAAACTGGAATTGCTCAACTACAAACGCAAATGGCAAAATTTTACAAAATTTTATAGATACCACTAATAATGCACTTTTGTTTCCATCAGAACATACTCACATTCCATATAATAACTTGCAGCCATCTACAATCGACCTAGCAATAAACAAAAACATTAAAAACATACGTAGCGTAAAAACCCTTCAGGAACTAACGTCAGATCACTACCCGATTTTCATTGAAATAGAAAACTTTAACTTTTCCCCAAATTTGACACAAAACAGGCCAGTACTCTCTACCAATTGGGATACTTTCCAAAATGAATTACTAAACCACGAGCCTGAAATAATCAACTTAAACAACACTCAAAAAATAGATTCTGCAATTTTAAATCTCACAAATTTAATTCAAAACGCATATCAAAAAGCTACCATTAAAATTAAAATCAAACCCAATAAACTTATTATACCACAAGACATTTTAGATTTAATTAAATTAAAAAACAATAAGCGTAAACAACTTCAAAGAAACTACAATATTTACCTAAAACAAGAAATTACAGACTTGCAAAACACAATTCAAGGCCTTATAAACTCAATCAAAACAAATAATTGGGTAAAAGCAACCGAAAAACTAAACAACAAACCCAACAATATTTGGAAACTTGCTAAAAATCTAAAAAACAAGGGTAAATCTAACAATTTTCCTAGTCTTAACACATAAAATGGCCAGGCTATTTCTAACACAGAAAAAGCCAATGCCATAGCGGCACAATATCTAAAAACGCACAAACTCACAGAAAACCTTTCAGACGTTAATACAATAAACCTAGTTCAAAATTCATTTAATCACATAAACACAAACAATTTTACTTTCCCAGAAAAACAATACACAAATTTCTTAGAAATCAGTTCCATAATTCAGAAAATGAGCCCCAAAAAAGCACCAGGGCAAGACAGTATAAACAACTCAATGCTTAAAAAATTAACGAATAACATCAAAAACTACCTAGTTCACATACTAAACGCATGTCTTAAACATCAATATTTTCCTGAAACCTGGAAAAATGCAGTCGTTTTACCATTTCTGAAACCAGGAAAAGATAGCAAATTACCATCTAGCTATCGACCCATTAGCCTCTTAAGCACACTGTCAAAAATATTAGAACGCGTAATATTGAATAGATTAAATAACTTTTTGTCGGAAAATAATATTATTTCAGAATCACAGTTTGGATTCAGAAAAAATCATAGTACATCCCTGCAACTAGCAAATATCATAGACAAAATAAAAACAAACTTTAACCTAAATAAAACGTCAGCTCTAGTCACACTTGACATAGAAAAGGCGTTTGATACAGTCTGGCACAAGGGCCTAAATCACAAACTTTTAACTCAAAACATACCAGAACACTTAATCAAAATTATCACGTCTTTTCTTACAAATCGTACATTTCAAGTTAAAGTTAACAACAGCCTATCAAATAAAACAGAAGTCCCCGCAGGAGTCCCTTAGGGTAGTATATTATCGCCAAATCTATTTACATTATTTATTAATGACTTACCAACATCAGATCATACTACACTTTCTCTCTACGCAGATGATACGGCAATATTGGCAGGCTCGAGAAATCCAAACCTTACCAATAAATACATTCAAACTCACTTAAATAAACTTTAAACGTACTATGATAAATGGAAAATTAAAATCAATGCAACCAAAACCGGACTGATCTACTTCACTCATCGCTTAAAACGCGCAAACAACCAAATAAGTTTCTATAACAACGTTATAGAAAAATCTGACGAAACCAAATATTTAGGTGTCATACTAGACCCGAAATTAACTTTTCATAAACACGTTAAGCACGCCAAAGCGAAAGCGCTTGGCGTACTCCACGCACTGTACCCAATTATGAATAAAACTAGCAAACTCTCAACCTACCTAAAGCTAAGACTTTATAAAAGCGGCATCAAGCCCATACTAACATATGCGAGCCCTGTGTGGAGTAGCATTAGCAAATGTCACATTAGAACGCTACAAACTGTACAAAACAAAGCATTAAGATTAGCGCTTAACAAACCGCGGATAACAAAAATTAAAACACTCCACACACTAGGGAATATTTCATCTTTCAAGCAACAGCTTGAAGATGATGCATTCAAGTTCTTTGAGTTCACCACGCAAAAAGTAAACATAACGAAACACATCGGAAAAACCACCCGTAGAACAACACCGTTCAAATTTAAACATCGTCCAATACACTCAATAATTATTGACTAATATCAGAATAAAACCATTTCTTCCTAAATTCATTTTGAGACAACTTGTTTTATTTTTGATTTCAACAGACTAACAAAATTACAAATAAAAATATTGTAAAAGTAATAATAAACAAAACAAATAATGCAATAATATTAGGTAAAGTTCTTAACTAGGTACTAATCATGTAAATAATGTACATAAAAGCAGTAGATTTAAGTTCCCTTTTGTTTAGTGCTATTTGAAATTTAATAAACGTTTTAAATAAAAAAAAAACTTGTTTTATTTTTGATTTTTGATTATGTAAAGACATAAAAAAAACTGACTAATAATAAATTTCTTTTCGGAAAATGCTAACCGCAAATTTATACGTTGCAACGTCTATAAAAAAAACACAAAAGTTTATAGAAAACAATGAAATAACCTAATAAAAGTATAGTGTTGTTATTGTAAATTTGACATTGCTGTATTTAGAAACATAAAAAAACAACTTTTTAATAGACATTCTTTTTTCATTTCAAAAATAAAATATTTTTGCGACAAAATACAACTAAAAGCGGGCCGGTTAAAATGCATGGAGTAAAGGTTTGGTGCAAAACCGAATACGAAACGAATCTTTATAAACAAGCATTGTTTTTTATGTAATGACATAAAAAAACTGACTAATAATAAATTTCTTTTCGGAAAATGCTAACCGCAAATTCATACGTTGCACCGTCTATAAAAAAAACACAAAAGTTTATAAAAAACAATGAAATAACCTAATGAAAGTGTAGTTTGGTATTGTAATCTTATAATTTCTGTCTTTAGGAATATAAAAAAACAACTTTTTAATAGACATTCTTTTTTCATTTCAAAAATAAAATATTCTTGCGGCAAAATACAACTAAAAGCGGGCCGGTTAAAATGCATGGAGTAAAGGTTTGGTGCAGAACCGAATACGAAACGAATCTTTATAAACAAGCATTGTTTTTTATGTAATGACATAAAAAAACTGACTAATAATAAATTTCTTTTCGCTAACCGCAAATTCATACGTTGCACCGTCTATAAAAAAAACACAAAAGTTTATAGAAAACAATGAAATAACCTAATGAATGTGTAGTGTTGTTATTGTAATTTTGACATTGCTGTATTTAGGAACATAAAAAAACAACTTTTTTACAGACATTCTTTTTTCATCTCAAAAATAAAATATTCTTGCGACAAAATACAACTAAAAGCGGGCCGGTTAAAATGCATGGAGTAAAGGTTTGGTGCAGAACCGAATACGAAACGAATCTTTATAAACAAGCATTGTTTTTTATGTAAAGACATAAAAAAACTGACTAATAATAAATTTCTTTTCGGAAAATGCTAACCGCAAATTCATACGTGGCACCGTCTATAAAAAAAACACAAAAGTTTATAGAAAACAATGAAATAACCTAATAAAAGTATAGTGTTGTTATTGTAATTTTGACATTTCTGTATTTAGGAACATAAAAAAACAACTTTTTAATAGACATTCTTTTTTCATCTCAAAAATAAAATATTCTTGCGACAAAATACAACTAAAAGCGGGCCGGTTAAAATGCATGGAGTAAAGGTTTGGTGCAGAACCGAATAAAAAACGAATCTTTTTAAACAAGCATTGTTATTTATTTAGAGACAAAAAAAAACGGTCTAATAGAAGATTTATTTTAGAAAAATGCCGACCGCAAATTCATACGTTGCACCGTCTATAAAAAAAACACAAAAGTTTATAGAAAACAATGAAATAACCTAATGAAAGTATAGTGTTGTTATTGTAATTTTGACATTTCTGTATTTAGGAACATAAAAAACCACTTTTTAATAGACATTCTTTTTTCATCTCAAAAATAAAATATTCTTGCGACAAAATACAACTAAAAGCGGGCCGGTTAAAATGCATGGAGTAAAGGTTTGGTGCAGAACCGAATACGAAACGAATCTTTATAAACAAGCATTGTTTTTTATGTAAAGACATAAAAAAACTGACTAATAATAAATTTCTTTTCGGAAAATGCTAACCGCAAATTTATACGTTGCACCGTCTATAAAAAAAACACAAAAGTTTATAGAAAACAATGAAATAACCTAATGAATGTGTAGTGTTGTTATTGTAATTTTGACATTGGTGTATTTAGGAACATAAAAAAACAACTTTTTAATAGACATTCTTTTTTCATCTCAAAAATAAAATATTCTTGCGACAAAATACAACTAAAAGCGCGCCGGTTAAAATGCATGGAGTAAAGGTTTGGTGCAGAACCGAATACGAAACGAATCTTTATAAACAAGCATTGTTTTTTATGTAAAGACATAAAAAAACTGACTAATAATAAATTTCTTTTCGGAAAATGCTAACCGCAAATTCATACGTTGCACCGTCTATAAAAAAAACACAAAAGTTTATAGAAAACAATGAAATAACCTAATGAAAGTGTAGTTTTGGTATTGTAATCTTAACATTTCTGTCTTTAGGAATATAAAAAAACAACTTTTTAATAGACATTCTTTTTTCATTTCAAAAATAAAATATTCTTGCGACAAAATACAACTAAAAGCGGGCCGGTTAAAATGCATGGAGTAAAGGTTTGGTGCAAAACCGAATAAAAAACGAATCTTTATAAACAAGCATTGTTTTTTATGTAAAGACATAAAAAAACTGACTAATAATAAATTTCTTTTCGGAAAATGCTAACCGCAAATTTATACGTTGCACCGTCTATAAAAAAAACACAAAAGTTTATAGAAAACAATGAAATAACCTAATAAAAGTATAGTGTTGTTATTGTAATTTTAACATTGCTGTATTTAGGAACATAAAAAAACAACTTTTTAATAGACATTCTTTTTTCATCTCAAAAATAAAATATTCTTGCGACAAAATACAACTAAAAGCGGGCCGGTTATTGGTTAAAATGCATGAAGTAAAGGTTTGGTGCAGAACCGAATACGAAACGAATCTTTATAAACAAGCATTGTTTTTTATGTAAAGACATAAAAAAACTGACTAATAATAAATTTCTTTTCGGAAAATGCTAACCGCAAATTCATACGTGGCACCGTCTATAAAAAAAACACAAAAGTTTGTAGAAAACAATGAAATAACCTAATAAAAGTATAGTGTTGATATTGTAATTTTGACATTTCTGTATTTAGGAACATAAAAAAACAACTTTTTAATAGACATTCTTTTTTCATTTTAAAAATAAAATATTCTTGCGACAAAATACAACTAAAACAGGGCCGGTTAAAATGCATGGAGTAAAGGTTTGGTGCAGAACCGAATACGAAACGAATCTTTATAAAAAAGCAATGTTTTTTATGTAAAGACATAAAAAAACTGACTAATAATAAATTTCTTTTCGGAAAATGCTAACCGCAAATTCATACGTTGCACCGTCTATAAAAAAAACACAAAAGTTTATAGAAAACAATGAAATAACCTAATGAAAGTGTAGTTTTGGTATTGTAATCTTAACATTTCTGTCTTTAGAAATATAAAAAAATAGTTTTTCAATAGACATTCTTTTTTCATTTTAAAAATAAAATATTCTTGCGACAAAATACTAAAAGCGGGCCGGTTAAAATGCATGGAGTAAAGGTTTGGTGCAGAACCGAATACGAAACGAATCTTTATAAACAAGCATTGTTTTTTATGTAATGACATAAAAAAACTGACTAATAATAAATTTCTATTCGGAAAATGCTAACCGCAAATTCATACGTTGCACCGTCTATAAAAAAAACACAAAAGTTTACAGAAAACAATGAAATAACCTAATGAAAGTGTAGTTTGGTATTGTAATCTTATAATTTCTGTCTTTAGGAATATAAAAAAACAACTTTTTAATAGACATTCTTTTTTCATTTCAAAAATAAAATATTCTTGCGACAAAATACAACTAAAAGCGGGCCGGTTAAAATGCATGGAGTAAAGGTTTGGTGCAGAACCGAATAAAAAACGAATCTTTTTAAACAAGCATTGTTATTTATTTAGAGACAAAAAAAAACGGTCTAATAGAAGATTTATTTTAGAAAAATGCCGACCGCAAATTCATACGTTGCACCGTCTATAAAAAAAACACAAAAGTTTATAGAAAACAATGAAATAACCTAATGAAAGTATAGTGTTGTTATTGTAATTTTGACATTTCTGTATTTAGGAACATAAAAAACCACTTTTTAATAGACATTCTTTTTTCATCTCAAAAATAAAATATTCTTGCGACAAAATACAACTAAAAGCGGGCCGGTTAAAATGCATGGAGTAAAGGTTTGGTGCAGAACCGAATACGAAACGAATCTTTACAAACAAGCATTGTTTTTTATGTAAAGACATAAAAAAACTGACTAATAATAAATTTCTTTTCGGAAAATGCTAACCGCAAATTCATACGTGGCACCGTCTATAAAAAAAACACAAAAGTTTGTAGAAAACAATGAAATAACCTAATAAAAGTATAGTGTTGATATTGTAATTTTGACATTTCTGTATTTAGGAACATAAAAAAACAACTTTTTAATAGACATTCTTTTTTCATTTTAAAAATAAAATATTCTTGCGACAAAATACAACTAAAACAGGGCCGGTTAAAATGCATGGAGTAAAGGTTTGGTGCAGAACCGAATACGAAACGAATCTTTATAAAAAAGCAATGTTTTTTATGTAAAGACATAAAAAAACTGACTAATAATAAATTTCTTTTCGGAAAATGCTAACCGCAAATTCATACGTTGCACCGTCTATAAAAAAAACACAAAAGTTTATAGAAAACAATGAAATAACCTAATGAAAGTGTAGTTTTGGTATTGTAATCTTAACATTTCTGTCTTTAGAAATATAAAAAAACAGTTTTTTAATAGACATTCTTTTTTCATTTCCAAAATAAAATATTCTTGCGACAAAATACTAAAAGCGGGCCGGTTAAAATGCATGGAGTAAAGGTTTGGTGCAGAACCGAATACGAAACGAATCTTTATAAACAAGTATTGTTTTTTATGTAAAGACATAAAAAAACTGACTAATAATAAATTTCTTTTCGGAAAATGCTAACCGCAAATTTATACGTTGCACCGTCTATAAAAAAAACACAAAAGTTTATAGAAAACAATGAAATAACCTAATGAATGTGTAGTGTTGTTATTGTAATTTTGACATTGGTGTATTTAGGAACATAAAAAAACAACTTTTTAATAGACATTCTTTTTTCATCTCAAAAATAAAATATTCTTGCGACAAAATACAACTAAAAGCGCGCCGGTTAAAATGCATGGAGTAAAGGTTTGGTGCAGAACCGAATACGAAACGAATCTTTATAAACAAGCATTGTTTTTTATGTAAAGACATAAAAAAACTGACTAATAATAAATTTCTTTTCGGAAAATGCTAACCGCAAATTCATACGTGGCACCGTCTATAAAAAAAACACAAAAGTTTGTAGAAAACAATGAAATAACCTAATAAAAGTATAGTGTTGATATTGTAATTTTGACATTTCTGTATTTAGGAACATAAAAAAACAACTTTTTAATAGACATTCTTTTTTCATCTCAAAAATAAAATATTCTTGCGACAAAATACAACTAAAAGCGCGCCGGTTAAAATGCATGGAGTAAAGGTTTGGTGCAGAACCGAATACGAAACGAATCTTTATAAACAAGCATTGTTTTTTATGTAAAGACATAAAAAAACTGACTAATAATAAATTTCTTTTCGGAAAATGCTAACCGCAAATTTATACGTTGCACCGTCTATAAAAAAAACACAAAAGTTTATAGAAAACAATGAAATAACCTAATAAAAGTATAGTGTTGTTATTGTAATTTTAACATTGCTGTATTTAGGAACATAAAAAAACAACTTTTTAATAGACATTCTTTTTTCATCTCAAAAATAAAATATTCTTGCGACAAAATACAACTAAAAGCGGGCCGGTTAAAATGCATGAAGTAAAGGTTTGGTGCAGAACCGAATACGAAACGAATCTTTATAAACAAGCATTGTTTTTTATGTAAAGACATAAAAAAACTGACTAATAATAAATTTCTTTTCGGAAAATGCTAACCGCAAATTTATACGTTGCACCGTCTATAAAAAAAACACAAAAGTTTATAGAAAACAATGAAATAACCTAATGAATGTGTAGTGTTGTTATTGTAATTTTGACATTGGTGTATTTAGGAACATAAAAAAACAACTTTTTAATAGACATTCTTTTTTCATCTCAAAAATAAAATATTCTTGCGACAAAATACAACTAAAAGCGCGCCGGTTAAAATGCATGGAGTAAAGGTTTGGTGCAGAACCGAATACGAAACGAATCTTTATAAACAAGCATTGTTTTTTATGTAAAGACATACAAAAACTGACTAATAATAAATTTCTTTTCGGAAAATGCTAACCGCAAATTCATACGTTGCACCGTCTATAAAAAAAACACAAAAGTTTATAGAAAACAATGAAATAACCTAATGAAAGTGTAGTTTTGGTATTGTAATCTTAACATTTCTGTCTTTAGGAATATAAAAAAACAACTTTTTAATAGACATTCTTTTTTCATTTCAAAAATAAAATATTCTTGCGACAAAATACAACTAAAAGCGGGCCGGTTAAAATGCATGGAGTAAAGGTTTGGTGCAAAACCGAATACGACACGAATCTTTTTAAACAAGCATTGTTATTTATTTAGAGAAAAAAAAACTGTCTAATAGAAAATTTATTTCAGAAAAATGCCGACCGCAAATTCATACGTTGCACCGTCTATAAAAAAAACACAAAAGTTTATAGAAAACAATGAAATAACCTAATAAAAGTATAGTGTTGTTATTGTAATTTTAACATTGCTGTATTTAGGAACATAAAAAAACAACTTTTTAATAGACATTCTTTTTTCATCTCAAAAATAAAATATTCTTGCGACAAAATACAACTAAAAGCGGGCCGGTTAAAATGCATGAAGTAAAGGTTTGGTGCAGAACCGAATACGAAACGAATCTTTATAAACAAGCATTGTTTTTTATGTAAAGACATAAAAAAACTGACTAATAATAAATTTCTTTTCGGAAAATGCTAACCGCAAATTCATACGTGGCACCGTCTATAAAAAAAACACAAAAGTTTGTAGAAAACAATGAACTAACCTAATAAAAGTATAGTGTTGATATTGTAATTTTGACATTTCTGTATTTAGGAACATAAAAAAACAACTTTTTAATAGACATTCTTTTTTCATTTTAAAAATAAAATATTCTTGCGACAAAATACAACTAAAACAGGGCCGGTTAAAATGCATGGAGTAAAGGTTTGGTGCAGAACCGAATACGAAACGAATCTTTATAAAAAAGCAATGTTTTTTATGTAAAGACATAAAAAAACTGACTAATAATAAATTTCTTTTCGGAAAATGCTAACCGCAAATTCATACGTTGCACCGTCTATAAAAAAAACACAAAAGTTTATAGAAAACAATGAAATAACCTAATGAAAGTGTAGTTTTGGTATTGTAATCTTAACATTTCTGTCTTTAGAAATATAAAAAAATAGTTTTTTAATAGACATTCTTTTTTCATTTCAAAAATAAAATATTCTTGCGACAAAATTCTAAAAGCGGGCCGGTTAAAATGCATGGAGTAAAGGTTTGGTGCAGAACCGAATACGAAACGAATCTTTATAAACAAGCATTGTTTTTTATGTAAAGACATAAAAAAACTGACTAATAATAAATTTCTTTTCGGAAAATGCTAACCGCAAATTTATACGTTGCACCGTCTATAAAAAAAACACAAAAGTTTATAGAAAACAATGAAATAACCTAATGAATGTGTAGTGTTGTTATTGTAATTTTGACATTGGTGTATTTAGGAACATAAAAAAACAACTTTTTAATAGACATTCTTTTTTCATTTCAAAAATAAAATATTCTTGCGACAAAATACAACTAAAAGCGGGCCGGTTAAAATGCATGGAGTAAAGGTTTGGTGCAAAACCGAATAAAAAACGAATCTTTATAAACAAGCATTGTTTTTTATGTAAAGACATAAAAAAACTGACTAATAATAAATTTCTTTTCGGAAAATGCTAACCGCAAATTCATACGTTGCACCGTCTATAAAAAAAACACAAAAGTTTATAGAAAACAATGAAATAACCTAATGAAAGTGTAGTTTTGGTATTGTAATCTGAACATTTCTGTCTTTAGAAATATAAAAAAACAGTTTTTTAATAGACATTCTTTTTTCATTTCAAAAATAAAATATTCTTGCGACAAAATACTAAAAGCGGGCCGGTTAAAATGCATGGAGTAAAGGTTTGGTGCAGAACCGAATACGAAACGAATCTTTATAAACAAGCATTGTTTTTTATGTAAAGACATAAAAAAACTGACTAATAATAAATTTCTTTTCGGAAAATGCTAACCGCAAATTTATACGTTGCACCGTCTATAAAAAAAACACAAAAGTTTATAGAAAACAATGAAATAACCTAATGAATGTGTAGTGTTGTTATTGTAATTTTGACATTGGTGTATTTAGGAACATAAAAAAACAACTTTTTAATAGACATTCTTTTTTCATCTCAAAAATAAAATATTCTTGCGACAAAATACAACTAAAAGCGCGCCGGTTAAAATGCATGGAGTAAAGGTTTGGTGCAGAACCGAATACGAAACGAATCTTTATAAACAAGCATTGTTTTTTATGTAAAGACATAAAAAAAACTGACTAATAATAAATTTCTTTTCGGAAAATGCTAACCGCAAATTCATATGTTGCACCGTCTATAAAAAAAACACAAAAGTTTATAGAAAACAATGAAATAACCTAATAAAAGTATAGTGTTGTTATTGTAATTTTGACATTTCTGTATTTAGGAACATAAAAAAACAACTTTTTTATAGACATTCTTTTTTCATTTCAAAAATAAAATATTCTTGCGACAAAATACAACTAAAAGCGGCCGGTTAAAATGCATGGAGTAAAGGTTTGGTGCAGAACCGAATAAAAAACGAATCTTTTTAAACAAGCATTGTTATTTATTTAGAGACAAAAAAAAACTGTCTAATAGAAAATTTATTTTAGAAAAATGCTGACCACAAATTCTTACGTTGCACCGTTTATAAAAAAAACACAAAAGTTTATAGAAAACAATGAAATAACCTAATGAATGTGTAGTGTTGTTATTGTAATTTTGACATTTCTGTATTTAGGAACATAAAAAAAGAACTTTTTAATAGACATTCTTTTTTCATTTCAAAAATAAAATATTCTTGCGACAAAATACAACTAAAAGCGGGCCGGTTAAAATGCATGGAGTAAAGGTTTGGTGCAGAACCGAATACGACACGAATCTTTTTAAACAAGCATTTTATTTATTTAGAGAAAAAAAAACTGTCTAATAGAAAATTTATTTCAGAAAAATGCCGACCGCAAATTCATACGTTGCACCGTCTATAAAAAAAACACAAAAGTTTATAGAAAACAATGAAATAACCTAATAAAAGTATAGTGTTGTTATTGTAATTTTGACATTTCTGTATTTAGGAACATAAAAAAACAACTTTTTAATAGACATTCTTTTTTCATTTCAAAAATAAAATATTCTTGCGACAAAATACAACTAAAAGCGGGCCGGTTAAAATGCATGGAGTAAAGGTTTGGTGCAGAACCGAATACGAAACGAATCTTTATAGACAAGCATTGTTTTTTATGTAAAGACATAAAAAAAACTGACTAATAATAAATTTCTTTTCGGAAAATGCTAACCGCAAATTCATATGTTGCACCGTCTATAAAAAAAACACAAAAGTTTATAGAAAACAATGAAATAACCTAATAAAAGTATAGTGTTGTTATTGCAATTTTGACATTTCTGTATTTAGGAACATAAAAAAACAACTTTTTAATAGACATTCTTTTTTCATTTCAAAAATAAAATATTCTTGCGACAAAATACAACTAAAAGCGGGCCGGTTAAAATGCATGGAGTAAAGGTTTGGTGCAGAACCGAATACGAAACGAATCTTTATAAACAAGCATTGTTTTTTATGTAAAGACATAAAAAAAACTGACTAATAATAAATTTCTTTTCGGAAAATGCTAACCGCAAATTCATATGTTGCACCGTCTATAAAAAAAACACAAAAGTTTATAGAAAACAATGAAATAACCTAATAAAAGTATAGTGTTGTTATTGTAATTTTGACATTTCTGTATTTAAGAACATAAAAAAACAACTTTTTAATAGACATTCTTTTTTCATTTCAAAAATAAAATATTCTTGCGACAAAATACAACTAAAAGCGGGCCGGTTAAAATGCATGGAGTAAAGGTTTGGTGCAGAACCGAATACGAAACGAATCTTTATAAACAAGCATTGTTTTTTATGTAAAGACATAAAAAAATCTGACTAATAATAAATTTCTTTTCGGAAAATGCTAACCGCAAATTCATATGTTGCACCGTCTATAAAAAAAACACAAAAGTTTATAGAAAACAATGAAATAACCTAATAAAAGTATAGTGTTGTTATTGTAATTTTGACATTTCTGTATTTAGGAACATAAAAAAACAACTTTTTAATAGACATTCTTTTTTCATTTCAAAAATAAAATATTCTTGCGACAAAATACAACTAAAAGCGGGCCGGTTAAAATGCATGGAGTAAAGGTTTGGTGCAAAACCGAATACGACACGAATCTTTTTAAACAAGCATTGTTATTTATTTAGAGAAAAAAAAACTGTCTAATAGAAAATTTATTTCAGAAAAATGCCGACCGCAAATTCATACGTTGCACCGTCTATAAAAAAAACACAAAAGTTTATAGAAAACAATGAAATAACCTAATAAAAGTATAGTGTTGTTATTGTAATTTTGACATTTCTGTATTTAGGAACATAAAAAAACAACTTTTTAATAGACATTCTTTTTTCATTTCAAAAATAAAATATTCTTGCGACAAAATACAACTAAAAGCGGGCCGGTTAAAATGCATGGAGTAAAGGTTTGGTGCAGAACCGAATACGACACGAATCTTTTTAAACAAGCATTTTATTTATTAAGAGAAAAAAAAACTGTCTAATAGAAAATTTATTTTAGAAAAATGCCGACCGCAAATTCATACGTTGCACCGTCTATAAAAAAAACAAAAAAGTTTATAGAAAACAATGAAATAACCTAATAAAAGTATAGTGTTGTTATTGTAATTTTGACATTTCTGTATTTAGGAACATAAAAAAACAACTTTTTAATAGACATTCTTTTTTCATTTCAAAAATAAAATATTCTTGCGACAAAATACAACTAAAAGCGGGCCGGCTAAAATGCATGGAGTAAAGGTTTGGTGCAGAACCGAATAAAAAACGAATCTTTTTAAACAAGCATTGTTATTTATTTAGAGACAAAAAAAAACTGTCTAATAGAAAATTTATTTCAGAAAAATGCCGACCGCAAATTCATACGTTGCACCGTCTATAAAAAAAACACAAAAGTTTATAGAAAACAATGAAATAACCTAATAAAAGTATAGTGTTGTTATTGTAATTTTGACATTTCTGTATTTAGGAACATAAAAAAACAACTTTTTAATAGACATTCTTTTTTCATTTCAAAAATAAAATATTCTTGCTACAAAATACAACTAAAAGCGGGCCGGTTAAAATGCATGGAGTAAAGGTTTGGTGCAGAACCGAATACGACACGAATCTTTTTAAACAAGCATTTTATTTATTTAGAGAAAAAAAAACTGTCTAATAGAAAATTTATTTCAGAAAAATGCCGACCGCAAATTCATACGTTGCACCGTCTATAAAAAAAACACAAAAGCTTTTAGAAAACAATGAAATAACCTAATAAAAGTATAGTGTTGTTATTGTAATTTTGACATTTCTGTATTTAGGAACATAAAAAAACAACTTTTTAATAGACATTCTTTTTTCATTTCAAAAATAAAATATTCTTGCGACAAAATACAACTAAAAGCGGGCCGGTTAAAATGCATGGAGTAAAGGTTTGGTGCAGAACCGAATACGAAACGAATCTTTATAGACAAGCATTGTTTTTTATGTAAAGACATAAAAAAAACTGACTAATAATAAATTTCTTTTCGGAAAATGCTAACCGCAAATTCATATGTTGCACCGTCTATAAAAAAAACACAAAAGTTTATAGAAAACAATGAAATAACCTAATAAAAGTATAGTGTTGTTATTGTAATTTTGACATTTCTGTATTTAGGAACATAAAAAAACAACTTTTTAATAGACATTCTTTTTTCATTTCAAAAATAAAATATTCTTGCGACAAAATACAACTAAAAGCGGGCCGGTTAAAATGCATGGAGTAAAGGTTTGGTGCAGAACCAAATACGAAACGAATCTTTATAAACAAGCATTGTTTTTTATGTAAAGACATAAAAAAAACTGACTAATAATAAATTTCTTTTCGGAAAATGCTAACCGCAAATTCATATGTTGCACCGTCTATAAAAAAAACACAAAAGTTTATAGAAAACAATGAAATAACCTAATAAAAGTATAGTGTTGTTATTGTAATTTTGACATTTCTGTATTTAGGAACATAAAAAAACAACTTTTTTATAGACATTCTTTTTTCATTTCAAAAATAAAATATTCTTGCGACAAAATACAACTAAAAGCGGCCGGTTAAAATGCATGGAGTAAAGGTTTGGTGCAGAACCGAATAAAAAACGAATCTTTTTAAACAAGCATTGTTATTTATTTAGAGACAAAAAAAAACTGTCCAATAGAAAATTTATTTTAGAAAAATGCTGACCACAAATTCTTACGTTGCACCGTTTATAAAAAAAACACAAAAGTTTATAGAAAACAATGAAATAACCTAATGAATGTGTAGTGTTGTTATTGTAATTTTGACATTTCTGTATTTAGGAACATAAAAAAACAACTTTTTAATAGACATTCTTTTTTCATTTCAAAAATAAAATATTCTTGCGACAAAATACAACTAAAAGCGGGCCGGTTAAAATGCATGGAGTAAAGGTTTGGTGCAGAACCGAATACGACACGAATCATTTTAAACAAGCATTGTTATTTATTAAGAGAAAAAAAAACTGTCTAATAGAAAATTTATTTTAGAAAAATGCCGACCGCAAATTCATACGTTGCACCGTCTATAAAAAAAACAAAAAAGTTTATAGAAAACAATGAAATAACCTAATAAAAGTATAGTGTTGTTATTGTAATTTTGACATTTCTGTATTTAGGAACATAAAAAAACAACTTTTTAATAGACATTCTTTTTTCATTTCAAAAATAAAATATTCTTGCGACAAAATACAACTAAAAGCGGGCCGGCTAAAATGCATGGAGTAAAGGTTTGGTGCAGAACCGAATAAAAAACGAATCTTTTTAAACAAGCATTGTTATTTATTTAGAGACAAAAGAAAACTGTCTAATAGAAAATTTATTTCAGAAAAATGCCGACCGCAAATTCATACGTTGCACCGTCTATAAAAAAAACACAAAAGTTTATAGAAAACAATGAAATAACCTAATAAAAGTATAGTGTTGTTATTGTAATTTTGACATTTCTGTATTTAGGAACATAAAAAAACAACTTTTTAATAGACATTCTTTTTTCATTTCAAAAATAAAATATTCTTGCGACAAAATACAACTAAAAGCGGGCCGGTTAAAATGCATGGAGTAAAGGTTTGGTGCAGAACCGAATACGAAACGAATCTTTATAAACAAGCATTGTTTTTTATGTAAAGACATAAAAAAAACTGACTAATAATAAATTTCTTTTCGGAAAATACTAACCGCAAATTCATATGTTGCACCGTTTATAAAAAAAACACAAAAGTTTATAGAAAACAATGAAATAACCTAATAAAAGTATAGTGTTGTTATTGTAATTTTGACATTTCTGTATTTAAGAACATAAAAAAACAACTTTTTAATAGACATTCTTTTTTCATTTCAAAAATAAAATATTCTTGCGACAAAATACAACTAAAAGCGGGCCGGTTAAAATGCATGGAGTAAAGGTTTGGTGCAGAACCGAATACGAAACGAATCTTTATAAACAAGCATTGTTTTTTATGTAAAGACATAAAAAAAACTGACTAATAATAAATTTCTTTTCGGAAAATGCTAACCGCAAATTCATATGTTGCACCGTCTATAAAAAAAACACAAAAGTTTATAGAAAACAATGAAATAACCTAATAAAAGTATAGTGTTGTTATTGTAATTTTGACATTTCTGTATTTAAGAACATAAAAAAACAACTTTTTAATAGACATTCTTTTTTCATTTCAAAAATAAAATATTCTTGCGACAAAATACAACTAAAAGCGGGCCGGTTAAAATGCATGGAGTAATGGTTTGGTGCAGAACCGAATACGACACGAATCTTTTTAAACAAGCATTGTTATTTTATTAAGAGAAAAAAAAACTGTCTAATAGAAAATTTATTTTAGAAAAATGCCGACCGCAAATTCATACGTTGCACCGTCTATAAAAAAAACAAAAAAGTTTATAGAAAACAATGAAATAACCTAATAAAAGTATAGTGTTGTTATTGTAATTTTGACATTTCTGTATTTAGGAACATAAAAAAACAACTTTTTAATAGACATTCTTTTTTCATTTCAAAAATAAAATATTCTTGCGACAAAATACAACTAAAAGCGGGCCGGCTAAAATGCATGGAGTAAAGGTTTGGTGCAGAACCGAATACGACACGAATCTTTTTAAACAAGCATTTTATTTATTTAGAGAAAAAAAAACTGTCTAATAGAAAATTTATTTCAGAAAAATGCCGACCGCAAATTCATACGTTGCACCGTCTATAAAAAAAACACAAAAGTTTTTAGAAAACAATGAAATAACCTAATAAAAGTATAGTGTTGTTATTGTAATTTTGACATTTCTGTATTTAGGAACATAAAAAAACAACTTTTTAATAGACATTCTTTTTTCATTTCAAAAATAAAATATTCTTGCGACAAAATACAACTAAAAGCGGGCCGGTTAAAATGCATGGAGTAAAGGTTTGGTGCAGAACCGAATACGAAACGAATCTTTATAGACAAGCATTGTTTTATATGTAAAGACATAAAAAAAACTGACTAATAATAAATTTCTTTTCGGAAAATGCTAACCGCAAATTCATATGTTGCACCGTCTATAAAAAAAACACAAAAGTTTATAGAAAACAATGAAATAACCTAATAAAAGTATAGTGTTGTTATTGTAATTTTGACATTTCTGTATTTAGGAACATAAAAAAACAACTTTTTAATAGACATTCTTTTTTCATTTCAAAAATAAAATATTCTTGCGACAAAATACAACTAAAAGCGGGCCGGTTAAAATGCATGGAGTAAAGGTTTGGTGCAGAACCAAATACGAAACGAATCTTTATAAACAAGCATTGTTTTTTATGTAAAGACATAAAAAAAACTGACTAATAATAAATTTCTTTTCGGAAAATGCTAACCGCAAATTCATATGTTGCACCGTCTATAAAAAAAACACAAAAGTTTATAGAAAACAATGAAATAACCTAATAAAAGTATAGTGTTGTTATTGTAATTTTGACATTTCTGTATTTAGGAACATAAAAAAACAACTTTTTTATAGACATTCTTTTTTCATTTCAAAAATAAAATATTCTTGCGACAAAATACAACTAAAAGCGGCCGGTTAAAATGCATGGAGTAAAGGTTTGGTGCAGAACCGAATAAAAAACGAATCTTTTTAAACAAGCATTGTTATTTATTTAGAGACAAAAAAAAACTGTCCAATAGAAAATTTATTTTAGAAAAATGCTGACCACAAATTCTTACGTTGCACCGTTTATAAAAAAAACACAAAAGTTTATAGAAAACAATGAAATAACCTAATGAATGTGTAGTGTTGTTATTGTAATTTTGACATTTCTGTATTTAGGAACATAAAAAAACAACTTTTTAATAGACATTCTTTTTTCATTTCAAAAATAAAATATTCTTGCGACAAAATACAACTAAAAGCGGGCCGGTTAAAATGCATGGAGTAAAGGTTTGGTGCAGAACCGAATACGACACGAATCTTTTTAAACAAGCATTGTTATTTATTTAGAGAAAAAAAAACTGTCTAATAGAAAATTTATTTCAGAAAAATGCCGACCGCCAATTCATACGTTGCACCGTCTATAAAAAAAACACAAAAGTTTATAGAAAACAATGAAATGACCTAATAAAAGTATAGTGTTGTTATTGTAATTTTGACATTTCTGTATTTAGGAACATAAAAAAACAACTTTTTAATAGACATTCTTTTTTCATTTCAAAAATAAAATATTCTTGCGACAAAATACAACTAAAAGCGGGCCGGCTAAAATGCATGGAGTAAAGGTTTGGTGCAGAACCGAATAAAAAACGAATCTTTTTAAACAAGCATTGTTATTTATTTAGAGACAAAAAAAAACTGTCTAATAGAAAATTTATTTCAGAAAAATGCCGACCGCAAATTCATACGTTGCACCGTCTATAAAAAAAACACAAAAGTTTATAGAAAACAATGAAATAACCTAATAAAAGTATAGTGTTGTTATTGTAATTTTGACATTTCTGTATTTAGGAACATAAAAAAACAACTTTTTAATAGACATTCTTTTTTCATTTCAAAAATAAAATATTCTTGCGACAAAATACAACTAAAAGCGGGCCGGCTAAAATGCATGGAGTAAAGGTTTGGTGCAGAACCGAATACGAAACGAATCTTTTTAAACAAGCATTGTTATTTATTTAGAAAAAAAAAAACTGTCTAATAGAAAATTTATTTCAGAAAAATGCCGACCGCAAATTCATACGTTGCACCGTCTATAAAAAAAAAAAAAAGTTTATAGAAAACAATGAAATAACCTAATAAAAGTATAGTGTTGTTATTGTAATTTTGACATTTCTGTATTTAGGAACATAAAAAAACAACTTTTTAATAGACATTCTTTTTTCATTTCAAAAATAAAATATTCTTGCGACAAAATACAACTAAAAGCGGGCCGGCTAAAATGCATGGAGTAAAGGTTTGGTGCAGAACCGAATACGAAACGAATCTTTTTAAACAAGCATTGTTATTTATTTAGAGAAAAAAAAACTGTCTAATAGAAAATTTATTTCAGAAAAATGCCGACCGCAAATTCATACGTTGCACCGTCTATAAAAAAAACAAAAAAGTTTATAGAAAACAATGAAATAACCTAATAAAAGTATAGTGTTGTTATTGTAATTTTGACATTTCTGTATTTAGGAACATAAAAAAACAACTTTTTAATAGACATTCTTTTTTCATTTCAAAAATAAAATATTCTTGCGACAAAATACAACTAAAAGCGGGCCGGTTAAAATGCATGGAGTAAAGGTTTGGTGCAGAACCGAATACGACACGAATCTTTTTAAACAAGCATTGTTATTTATTTAGAGAAAAAAAAACTGTCTAATAGAAAATTTATTTCAGAAAAATGCCGACCGCCAATTCATACGTTGCACCGTCTATAAAAAAAACACAAAAGTTTATAGAAAACAATGAAATGACCTAATAAAAGTATAGTGTTGTTATTGTAATTTTGACATTTCTGTATTTAGGAACATAAAAAAACAACTTTTTAATAGACATTCTTTTTTCATTTCAAAAATAAAATATTCTTGCGACAAAATACAACTAAAAGCGGGCCGGCTAAAATGCATGGAGTAAAGGTTTGGTGCAGAACCGAATAAAAAACGAATCTTTTTAAACAAGCATTGTTATTTATTTAGAGACAAAAAAAAACTGTCTAATAGAAAATTTATTTCAGAAAAATGCCGACCGCAAATTCATACGTTGCACCGTCTATAAAAAAAACACAAAAGTTTATAGAAAACAATGAAATAACCTAATAAAAGTATAGTGTTGTTATTGTAATTTTGACATTTCTGTATTTAGGAACATAAAAAAACAACTTTTTAATAGACATTCTTTTTTCATTTCAAAAATAAAATATTCTTGCGACAAAATACAACTAAAAGCGGGCCGGTTAAAATGCATGGAGTAAAGGTTTGGTGCAGAACCGAATACGACACGAATCTTTTTAAACAAGCATTTTATTTATTTAGAGAAAAAAAAACTGTCTAATAGAAAATTTATTTCAGAAAAATGCCGACCGCAAATTCATACGTTGCACCGTCTATAAAAAAAACACAAAAGTTTTTAGAAAACAATGAAATAACCTAATAAAAGTATAGTGTTGTTATTGTAATTTTGACATTTCTGTATTTAGGAACATAAAAAAACAACTTTTTAATAGACATTCTTTTTTCATTTCAAAAATAAAATATTCTTGCGACAAAATACAACTAAAAGCGGGCCGGTTAAAATGCATGGAGTAAAGGTTTGGTGCAGAACCGAATACGAAACGAATCTTTATAGACAAGCATTGTTTTATATGTAAAGACATAAAAAAAACTGACTAATAATAAATTTCTTTTCGGAAAATGCTAACCGCAAATTCATATGTTGCACCGTCTATAAAAAAAACACAAAAGTTTATAGAAAACAATGAAATAACCTAATAAAAGTATAGTGTTGTTATTGTAATTTTGACATTTCTGTATTTAGGAACATAAAAAAACAACTTTTTAATAGACATTCTTTTTTCATTTCAAAAATAAAATATTCTTGCGACAAAATACAACTAAAAGCGGGCCGGTTAAAATGCATGGAGTAAAGGTTTGGTGCAGAACCAAATACGAAACGAATCTTTATAAACAAGCATTGTTTTTTATGTAAAGACATAAAAAAAACTGACTAATAATAAATTTCTTTTCGGAAAATGCTAACCGCAAATTCATATGTTGCACCGTCTATAAAAAAAACACAAAAGTTTATAGAAAACAATGAAATAACCTAATAAAAGTATAGTGTTGTTATTGTAATTTTGACATTTCTGTATTTAGGAACATAAAAAAACAACTTTTTTATAGACATTCTTTTTTCATTTCAAAAATAAAATATTCTTGCGACAAAATACAACTAAAAGCGGCCGGTTAAAATGCATGGAGTAAAGGTTTGGTGCAGAACCGAATAAAAAACGAATCTTTTTAAACAAGCATTGTTATTTATTTAGAGACAAAAAAAAACTGTCCAATAGAAAATTTATTTTAGAAAAATGCTGACCACAAATTCTTACGTTGCACCGTTTATAAAAAAAACACAAAAGTTTATAGAAAACAATGAAATAACCTAATGAATGTGTAGTGTTGTTATTGTAATTTTGACATTTCTGTATTTAGGAACATAAAAAAACAACTTTTTAATAGACATTCTTTTTTCATTTCAAAAATAAAATATTCTTGCGACAAAATACAACTAAAAGCGGGCCGGTTAAAATGCATGGAGTAAAGGTTTGGTGCAGAACCGAATACGACACGAATCTTTTTAAACAAGCATTGTTATTTATTTAGAGAAAAAAAAACTGTCTAATAGAAAATTTATTTCAGAAAAATGCCGACCGCCAATTCATACGTTGCACCGTCTATAAAAAAAACACAAAAGTTTATAGAAAACAATGAAATGACCTAATAAAAGTATAGTGTTGTTATTGTAATTTTGACATTTCTGTATTTAGGAACATAAAAAAACAACTTTTTAATAGACATTCTTTTTTCATTTCAAAAATAAAATATTCTTGCGACAAAATACAACTAAAAGCGGGCCGGCTAAAATGCATGGAGTAAAGGTTTGGTGCAGAACCGAATAAAAAACGAATCTTTTTAAACAAGCATTGTTATTTATTTAGAGACAAAAAAAAACTGTCTAATAGAAAATTTATTTCAGAAAAATGCCGACCGCAAATTCATACGTTGCACCGTCTATAAAAAAAACACAAAAGTTTATAGAAAACAATGAAATAACCTAATAAAAGTATAGTGTTGTTATTGTAATTTTGACATTTCTGTATTTAGGAACATAAAAAAACAACTTTTTAATAGACATTCTTTTTTCATTTCAAAAATAAAATATTCTTGCGACAAAATACAACTAAAAGCGGGCCGGCTAAAATGCATGGAGTAAAGGTTTGGTGCAGAACCGAATACGAAACGAATCTTTTTAAACAAGCATTGTTATTTATTTAGAAAAAAAAAAACTGTCTAATAGAAAATTTATTTCAGAAAAATGCCGACCGCAAATTCATACGTTGCACCGTCTATAAAAAAAAAAAAAAGTTTATAGAAAACAATGAAATAACCTAATAAAAGTATAGTGTTGTTATTGTAATTTTGACATTTCTGTATTTAGGAACATAAAAAAACAACTTTTTAATAGACATTCTTTTTTCATTTCAAAAATAAAATATTCTTGCGACAAAATACAACTAAAAGCGGGCCGGCTAAAATGCATGGAGTAAAGGTTTGGTGCAGAACCGAATACGAAACGAATCTTTTTAAACAAGCATTGTTATTTATTTAGAGAAAAAAAAACTGTCTAATAGAAAATTTATTTCAGAAAAATGCCGACCGCAAATTCATACGTTGCACCGTCTATAAAAAAAACAAAAAAGTTTATAGAAAACAATGAAATAACCTAATAAAAGTATAGTGTTGTTATTGTAATTTTGACATTTCTGTATTTAGGAACATAAAAAAACAACTTTTTAATAGACATTCTTTTTTCATTTCAAAAATAAAATATTCTTGCGACAAAATACAACTAAAAGCGGGCCGGTTAAAATGCATGGAGTAAAGGTTTGGTGCAGAACCGAATACGACACGAATCTTTTTAAACAAGCATTGTTTTTTATGTAAAGACATAAAAAAAACTGACTAATAATAAATTTCTTTTCGGAAAATGCTAACCGCAAATTCATATGTTGCACCGTCTATAAAAAAAACACAAAAGTTTATAGAAAACAATGAAATAACCTAATAAAAGTATAGTGTTGTTATTGTAATTTTGACATTTCTGTATTTAAGAACATAAAAAAACAACTTTTTAATAGACATTCTTTTTTCATTTCAAAAATAAAATATTCTTGCGACAAAATACAACTAAAAGCGGGCCGGTTAAAATGCATGGAGTAAAGGTTTGGTGCAGAACCGAATACGAAACGAATCTTTATAAACAAGCATTGTTTTTTATGTAAAGACATAAAAAAAACTGACTAATAATAAATTTCTTTTCGGAAAATGCTAACCGCAAATTCATATGTTGCACCGTCTATAAAAAAAACACAAAAGTTTATAGAAAACAATGAAATAACCTAATAAAAGTATAGTGTTGTTATTGTAATTTTGACATTTCTGTATTTAAGAACATAAAAAAACAACTTTTTAATAGACATTCTTTTTTCATTTCAAAAATAAAATATTCTTGCGACAAAATACAACTAAAAGCGGGCCGGTTAAAATGCATGGAGTAAAGGTTTGGTGCAGAACCGAATACGAAACGAATCTTTATAAACAAGCATTGTTTTTTATGTAAAGACATAAAAAAAACTGACTAATAATAAATTTCTTTTCGGAAAATGCTAACCGCAAATTCATATGTTGCACCGTCTATAAAAAAAACACAAAAGTTTATAGAAAACAATGAAATAACCTAATAAAAGTATAGTGTTGTTATTGTAATTTTGACATTTCTGTATTTAGGAACATAAAAAAACAACTTTTTAATAGACATTCTTTTTTCATTTCAAAAATAAAATATTCTTGCGACAAAATACAACTAAAAGCGGGCCGGTTAAAATGCATGGAGTAAAGGTTTGGTGCAGAACCGAATACGAAACGAATCTTTATAAACAAGCATTGTTTTTTATGTAAAGACATAAAAAAAACTGACTAATAATAAATTTCTTTTCGGAAAATGCTAACCGCAAATTCATATGTTGCACCGTCTATAAAAAAAACACAAAAGTTTATAGAAAACAATGAAATAACCTAATAAAAGTATAGTGTTGTTATTGTAATTTTGACATTTCTGTATTTAAGAACATAAAAAAACAACTTTTTAATAGACATTCTTTTTTCATTTCAAAAATAAAATATTCTTGCGACAAAATACAACTAAAAGCGGGCCGGTTAAAATGCATGGAGTAAAGGTTTGGTGCAGAACCGAATACGAAACGAATCTTTATAAACAAGCATTGTTTTTTATGTAAAGACATAAAAAAAACTGACTAATAATAAATTTCTTTTCGGAAAATGCTAACCGCAAATTCATATGTTGCACCGTCTATAAAAAAAACACAAAAGTTTATAGAAAACAATGAAATAACCTAATAAAAGTATAGTGTTGTTATTGTAATTTTGACATTTCTGTATTTAGGAACATAAAAAAACAACTTTTTAATAGACATTCTTTTTTCATTTCAAAAATAAAATATTCTTGCGACAAAATACAACTAAAAGCGGGCCGGTTAAAATGCATGGAGTAAAGGTTTGGTGCAAAACCGAATACGACACGAATCTTTTTAAACAAGCATTGTTATTTATTTAGAGAAAAAAAAACTGTCTAATAGAAAATTTATTTCAGAAAAATGCCGACCGCAAATTCATACGTTGCACCGTCTATAAAAAAAACACAAAAGTTTATAGAAAACAATGAAATAACCTAATAAAAGTATAGTGTTGTTATTGTAATTTTGACATTTCTGTATTTAGGAACATAAAAAAACAACTTTTTAATAGACATTCTTTTTTCATTTCAAAAATAAAATATTCTTGCGACAAAATACAACTAAAAGCGGGCCGGTTAAAATGCATGGAGTAAAGGTTTGGTGCAGAACCGAATACGAAACGAATCTTTATAAACAAGCATTGTTTTTTATGTAAAGACATAAAAAAAACTGACTAATAATAAATTTCTTTTCGGAAAATGCTAACCGCAAATTCATATGTTGCACCGTTTATAAAAAAAACACAAAAGTTTATAGAAAACAATGAAATAACCTAATAAAAGTATAGTGTTGTTATTGTAATTTTGACATTTCTGTATTTAAGAACATAAAAAAACAACTTTTTAATAGACATTCTTTTTTCATTTCAAAAATAAAATATTCTTGCGACAAAATACAACTAAAAGCGGGCCGGTTAAAATGCATGGAGTAAAGGTTTGGTGCAGAACCGAATACGAAACGAATCTTTATAAACAAGCATTGTTTTTTATGTAAAGACATAAAAAAAACTGACTAATAATAAATTTCTTTTCGGAAAATGCTAACCGCAAATTCATATGTTGCACCGTCTATAAAAAAAACACAAAAGTTTATAGAAAACAATGAAATAACCTAATAAAAGTATAGTGTTGTTATTGTAATTTTGACATTTCTGTATTTAAGAACATAAAAAAACAACTTTTTAATAGACATTCTTTTTTCATTTCAAAAATAAAATATTCTTGCGACAAAATACAACTAAAAGCGGGCCGGTTAAAATGCATGGAGTAAAGGTTTGGTGCAGAACCGAATAAAAAACGAATCTTTTTAAACAAGCATTGTTATTTATTTAGAGACAAAAAAAACTGTCTAATAGAAAATTTATTTTAGAAAAATGCTGACCACAAATTCTTACGTTGCACCGTTTATAAAAAAAACACAAAAGTTTATAGAAAACAATGAAATAACCTAATGAATGTGTAGTGTTGTTATTGTAATTTTGACATTTCTGTATTTAGGAACATAAAAAAACAACTTTTTAATAGACATTCTTTTTTCATTTCAAAAATAAAATATTCTTGCGACAAAATACAACTAAAAGCGGGCCGGTTAAAATGCATGGAGTAAAGGTTTGGTGCAAAACCGAATACGACACGAATCTTTTTAAACAAGCATTGTTATTTATTTAGAGAAAAAAAAACTGTCTAATAGAAAATTTATTTCAGAAAAATGCCGACCGCAAATTCATACGTTGCACCGTCTATAAAAAAAACACAAAAGTTTATAGAAAACAATGAAATAACCTAATAAAAGTATAGTGTTGTTATTGTAATTTTGACATTTCTGTATTTAGGAACATAAAAAAACAACTTTTTAATAGACATTCTTTTTTCATTTCAAAAATAAAATATTCTTGCGACAAAATACAACTAAAAGCGGGCCGGTTAAAATGCATGGAGTAAAGGTTTGGTGCAGAACCGAATACGACACGAATCTTTTTAAACAAGCATTGTTATTTATTTAGAGAAAAAAAAACTGTCTAATAGAAAATTTATTTCAGAAAAATGCCGACCGCAAATTCATACGTTGCACCGTCTATAAAAAAAACAAAAAAGTTTATAGAAAACAATGAAATAACCTAATAAAAGTATAGTGTTGTTATTGTAATTTTGACATTTCTGTATTTAGGAACATAAAAAAACAACTTTTTAATAGACATTCTTTTTTCATTTCAAAAATAAAATATTCTTGCGACAAAATACAACTAACAGCGGGCCGGTTAAAATGCATAGAGGCCTATTCCATGTATAATCGACCAAAATTCGGTTTTTGAGTTGCTGCATGATTTTAAATTCTTTTGAGGTTTAGTCCAGTGCTTACTCCTGGTAACTTCTTTCTATTAAAAAATTAGCAGCTGCATATTTGCACACCTTCCCCATCAGTTAGCACCTTAAACTATGAAAAATGACCAAATTTAGCTATGTGGGAGTGAGTAAATTTTTTTTATTTTTATTTTAAAATGTTACCAAGGACATAGTATACAATAAAAAAAATAAACGATATTGTGATTCGATTTTTTGTAAAGGTAGCATATTAAAACCTTTGCTGTTTCTAAACGAGGTTAAATCACAAACATTTTTTTTTACTTAATGCGTCTCTATTATCACATCAACATTTTAAAATGATTAAAAAAAAAATTTACCCAGTCCCACATAACTTTTTTTAGTGCCATATTTGGTCCTTTTCCATAGCTGCCTGGTAGAGAAGGAGAGCAATTATGCGATTCATATTCTTTTTGTAGAAACATATGTCTATTGTCAACTAAAAACTACTACTAATTTTAATCTTCCAAGAATTTAAAATACGATTCGATCTTGTTTAAATTTAACGTAATCAGTAACATTTTACAATCAATGCTGTTTCTAAAGAAAGTTAAATCACAAACATAATTATTTTTATTATGAATCTCCACTAGCACAATAATATTTTAAAGTTATCGAAAAAAAAATTTACCCAGTCCCACATAGCTTTTTTTGGACCTAAACTTGGTCATTTTCTATAGTTTGGGGTAATTAATAGTAGAGAAGGAGTGCAAATATGCAGCTGGTGATTTTTTAATAAAAAGATGTGTCCATTGTCAACTTAAAATTACTACCAATTTTAATCTTCCAAAATCGTAAAATCGG
Source organism: Cartodere bifasciata (assembly GCA_963920755.1). Classification (NCBI taxonomy): domain Eukaryota; kingdom Metazoa; phylum Arthropoda; class Insecta; order Coleoptera; family Latridiidae; genus Cartodere; species Cartodere bifasciata. The sequence goes on along the minus strand of OY987201.1, from coordinate 39,646 downwards.
AAAATTCTATTTTTTAAAAGCTTTTATTTAACTCGCAATGTATGTATGTATGTGTTTGTGTAGTACAAATCTTGCAACTCGATTTTGAAACACTTACGCTTGACCAATTTTTCTGAAATTTTGTATACATGTGGTAGTCCGGTGACAATGCAAAATGGTAACTTTTTTAGTCCTAAAAACTTAATATGGCGTCCACAACAAAATGGCGGATGACTTTTTTCTAAACAATTCTCACGATATGGGTATCAAATGAAAGGTTATGACCGGTAGTATACAGTAAAATATATGACATAATTCAAAATCCAATATGGCGCCCAACAAAATGGCAAATTAGCTTTTTCTTAACTATTTTGCCGATATTGGTATCAAATGAAAGGTTATGACTTGTAGAATACAGTAAAATATATGACATAATTCAAAATCCAATATGGCGCCCAACAAAATGGCAAATTAGCTTTTTCTTAACTATTTTGCCGATATGGGTATCAAATGAAAGGTTATGACTTGTAGAATACAGTAAAATATATGACATAATTCAAAATCCAATATGGCGCCCAAAAAAATGGCAAATTAGCTTTTTCTTGGCTATTTTGCCGATATGGGTATCAAATGAAAGGTAATGACAAGTAGGATATAGTAAGATATGTGACAATTCAAAATCCAATATGGCGCCCTAAAAAAAATGGCGGATTCTCTTTTTTTAACTATTTTGCCAATATGGGTATCAAATAAAAGGTTATAGCAATGACATACTAAATGAAATGATTAAAAAACATCTACAGTAAAAACTAAAAAATGTAAAATAAATTAATGTAAAAAAATTTTAAGAAAAAGCTTTTATTTAAATGCCCTAAAAAGAAAAAAATAAATTTTTTCAATTAAATTAAACCCATTAATTTGTCACAATATACACTTTTTATGATATAAAAGCTTGTCGCGAAATTTACTATAGCAATTAATAAAAAGAATACAATACTTATACCATTTACCAATTTTTAATTTAAGTGGTTCTGAAAAAAGAAAAAAATGTATGTATTTTACAAAATAAATCTACATAAATGCAGAATCTCGCGAAATTTACTATTGCAATTAATAAAAAGAATACAATACTTATACCATTTACCAATTTTTAATTTAGGTGGTTCTGAAAAAAGAAAAAAATGTATGTATTTTACAAAATAAATCTACATAAATGCAGAATCTCGCGACAAGCTTTTATATCATAAAAAGTGTATATTGTGACAAATTAATGGGTTTAATTTAATTGAAAAAATTTATTTTTTTCTTTTTAGGGCATTTAAATAAAAGCTTTTTCTTAAAATTTTTTTACATTAATTTATTGTCTAAGACAAGAAAAATTATGAAAATTCAGAAACTTGTTTTTTTTACTACCTTTACAATGGGTAAGGATTGTACCTACCAAATATAAAATAAATCAAATAATAGCAACTATGATTGGTCGATTTCACATGAAATGTCCCTGGAGTAAAGGTTTGGTGCAGAACCGAATACGAAACGAATCTTTAAAGTGTAAGTTGTAAAGACAAAAAAAAACTGACTAATAATAAATTTCTTTTCGGAAAATGCTAACCGCAAATTCATACGTTGCACCGTTTATAAGAACACACAAAAGTTTATAGAAAACAATGAAATAAACTAATGAAAGTGTAGTTTTGTTATTGTAATTTTAGCATTTTTGTATATAGGAACCTTGAAAAAACAACTTTTTAATAGACATTCTTTTTTACATTTCGAAAATATATTCTCGCGACACAAGACAACTAAAAGCGGGCCGGTTTAAATGCATGGAGTAAAGGTTTGGTGCAGAAACGAATAATAAACGAATCTTTTTAAACAAGCATTGTTATTTATTAAGAGACAAAAAAAAACTGACTAATAGAAAATTTATTTTAGAAAAATGCCGACCGCAAATTCATACTTTGCACCGTCTATAAAAAAAACACAAAAGTTTATAGAAAACAATGAAATAACCTAATGAAAGTGTAGTGTTGTTATTGTGTTTTTGACATTTCTGTATTTGGGAACATAATAAAACAACTTTTTAATAAACATTTTCTTTTCAAAAATATAATATTCTTGCGACACAAGACAACTAAAAGCGGGCCAGTTTAAAGGCATGGGGTAAAGGTTTGGTGCAGATCCGAATAAAAAACAAATCTTCTTAAGTAAGCAATGTTTTTTATATAGAGACGTAAAAAAAACTATCTAATGGAAAATTTATGTTCGAAAAATGCTAACCGCAAATTCTTACGTTAACCGTTTAAAAAAAAAACACAAAAGGTTATAGAAAACAATAAAATAACCTAAAAAAGTGTAGTTTTGGTAATGTAATTTTAACATTTCTGTCTTTAGGAACATAAAAAAAACAACTTTTTAATAGACATTATTTTTTCATTTCAAAAATAAAATATTCTTGCGACAAAATACAACTAAAAGCGGGCCGGTCAAAATGCATGGAGTAAAGGTTTGGTGCAGAACCGGATACGAAACGAATTTTTATAAACACGCATTGTCTTTTATGTGGAGACATAAAAAAAAACTGTCTAATAGATAATTTATTTTCGGAACATGTTTCATACGTTGCACCGTTTATAAGAAAAACACAAAAGTTTACAGAAAACAATGAAAATAAATAACCCAATGAAAGTGTAGTTTTGTTACTGTAATTTTAACATTTCTGTATTTAGGAACATAATAAAACAACTTTTTAATGGACATTAAATTTTGCTTTTCTTTTCAAAAATAAAATATTCTTGCGACACAAGACAACTAAAAGCAGGCCGGTTAAAATGCATGGAGTAAAGGTTTGATGCAGAACTAAATACGAAACGAATCTTTATAAACACGCATTGTTTTTTATGTAGGGACATAAAAAAACTGTCTTATAGAAAATTTATATTCGATAAATGCTAACCGCAAATTGATACGTTGCACCTTTTATAAAAAAATCCGCAAAAGTTTGTAGAAAACAAGAAAATAAGCTAATGAAAGTGAAGCTTTGTTATTGTAATTTTAAGACTTCTATTTAGGAACATAAAAAAACAACTTTTTACTAGACATTCTTTTTTCTATTCAAAAATATAGCCATTCCTACTTGCGATCAAAGCTTATCCCTTTCTCATTGTAATTTTGTTAACATTATTGAACGTAGGTAACTGGAGAAGTGCATGGTGCTTTCTGAGACACATGCCTTTTCGGATCACAGAGCTCAAGTAGTAATTTTTCCGTTTAATTCCTTAAAAAAGTGGGCGGTTTAAAAAACTATATTTAAAAGAACATACACTGTCCTGTTTAGAGTCTTATCTTCAGGGCAGAACACTGGCTGTTAAGGTTTTAAAAGATGGGGTACTATCGGTTTCTGATTTTGTTGAGGTGCCTTCCGTATTATCTCAGGGGAGCATATTAGCTCCGGTCCTATTTAACCTTACCTGTTCATTAACGACGTGATCGATTTACAAAACACCAAACATGTTCGTACCCTATACGCCGACGACTCTTTTGCCCTCTTGTATGAGAAAACAATGCCCAGATCTGTCAATCAGCAAATAGTTGTGTAAGTAAAGTTTCTGAGTGGTATTTTAAAAACGGACAAGTGCTTAATCATTCCAAAACTAAGCTGCCGTCCAAAGAAAGAAGACCGTAAGTCTCAATTTTACGAAATTGAGTTTTTTTAATTTTTGGCATCTTAGGCATTGCCTGTATTTTAATAGTTTAATAGTTTATTAATAAACGGGATACCCCTTTTTATAACAAAATATAACAAAATAAATCAATATTAATTAATAACAAAAATAAAATATAATATAATGCTTAACAGTAACTTAGAATAACTTAAAATACTAAAGACTCGATACTATTATATAATTTTATTTTCAATGTAGAGTAGGTGATATTAAAAATATCAACATTTTGTAAAAACTCATTGAAATATCTCATTGTTCTGTCGAGTGGTGAATGTGATCCATAATTTGTTGGATGGTATTTAACAAAAAATAACTCGTGATTACGCAACGAACGTGACGGTATATTTAGTTTGATATGTTTCAAAATTTGGTTACATTCGACCATCCCCACAAATATTTTAAAGAAAAAACCGCAATCAAAAATTATTCTGCGCGATTTTAAAGTTTTTAAATTTATAAGATCTAGCATATTTTGTCTATGATAATTATTGTCAAGGGGAATATTTGATTTATATGCAGCAATTCTTAAAAATTTGTACTGAACCTTTTCCACCGTAAGGGCGTGACATTCATAAAAGGGAGTCCATACTGTCGTCGCATATTCCAAGTTAGGCCTGACTAGAGTACAGTAAAGCGCCTTTGTTGTATTTAATGAAAAATTGCGACTATTTGTAGAAACAAACCCTAACACTCTAAGTGCCTTTGTACTAATTTTAGAAATATGTTCTACGAAAGTAAGAGTCTCGTCGAACCAGACACCAAGGTCTTTAACAACTGAGCACTTAGTTAAATTGGTACCATTTAGTACATAATTATTGTCAATCTTTTTTGATTTTTTGAAAAATGAGATTTGACAGCATTTGGAAATATTAAAAAAAAGTTGGTTTTCCACAGACCATTGCCACATGCTCTCAATGTCTCTCTGCAGTTCATTTACATCACTTAACTTTGTGATTTCTTTATATAATTTTAAATCATCGGCAAATAAACTAACTTTTGAAAATTTAATTCCGTCAACAATATCATTGATGAATAAAATAAACAGCAAGGGAGCGCAATGAGAGCCTTGTGGCACTCCTGATGTCACCATAAATGGTTTAGAAATAAAATTATTTATCTTAACGCTTTGAGATCTGCCTTTTAATAAGCTATCAAACCACTTAATTAAATCTTGTGAAAATCCGATTGCGTCTAATTTGGCAAGAAGGATATTAAACTGGACCCTGTCGAAGGCCTTGGAGAAGTCGGTATAAATAGAATCTACTTGACTACCCCTCTCCAACGCCTCCAACAAAGCCAATTTATACTCGACTAAATTTTGAGTAGTTGATTTTTTAGAGCTGAACCCAAATTGGTTATTATTAATTACAGACTTACATCTCCAGCTTAATTGCTTAAATACCATTAAATCAAAAAGTTTTGCTAGAGTAATTTGGTTGCAAACACCTCTATAGTTTTTTATATCGTGAACCGTTCCAGATTTATGAATAGGTATAATGTAACTATGTTTCCATTCCGTGGGAAAAACTCCAGACTCGATGGATTTATTAAAAATGATCTGTATGGGTTTTGATATAGTAAAAATACACATTTTAAGAAATACATTCGGTATAGAATCAGGACTAGAATTAATTTTACTGGGAATTTTATCAATTGTTTCGTAAACATCTGCTAAAGTAAATTTATTAAGCATGATACTATCAGGCCGAGCTTGAAAGGCTGGTACGTCGCTATCCAAATCTATGTACACCTCGGCAAAATATTTAGCAAATAGCTCGACCATGCATTTCTCGTCCGAGGCTGAGATATCATCAAGATAAACCGACTTAGGAAACAAATTAGTTTTATTTTTATTTTTAACATAATTCCAAAAGAGTTTAGGATTTTCGTGTAAATTTCTTTCTGTGTTTGACACAAACCTAGCATAACAAATTTTATATTCTGCTTTACACATGGAACGTAAGTTTGAAAAGTCAATGTAGTCATTATTAATCTTAGATTGTAAGTATTTTTTATGTGCTTTTTTCTTATTAATAGTAAGAGTTTGCAATTTATTACTAAACCAAACTGGAAATTGGTTTGATCTACATTTTTTCCTAGGAACATATGTTTCTAAACAATAATTTAGTGCTACATACAAACTATCCACCGCTTTATCAACTGTAACTGAATTTAATAAAATGTTCCAATCAATAGCAGCAAGATAATTGTTAATGGCCCCAAAATTGGCTTTTTTATAATCATAGTAAAAATAATTCAACGAAAGAACGTTAGTAGGAGGAATTAAAGTTTTAAAGACTATTGCAGTATGGTGAATTGAATTATCTAGTAGGTTATCAAAGCTTTTTTCCGGTAAAATATTTTGATCTTGTGACAATACAAGGTCCAGTAAAACACCGCGGCTGTTTGTGATCTTATTAACTTGAAATAAATTTAGATAAGCTAAAGTTTCAGCCATCACATTGGCCTTAGAATTTACTGGACAAGTGACCTCTACTCCTAATGATTTGTTCGCCCACAGAGCTTCCGGTAGGTTGAAATCGCCAAAAACTGTAAGCTGGGAAGATGGATGTTTATTTGAAACCCATTGCATTGCTTCACAGTTTGCTTCGTACTTGACTGCTTCTGAGGAGGGGGGTATATAGACTGCTCCAAAAATAATTGATTTATGTTCCAAGTTTAATTGCACAAAAAGTTGATCAACTGTGTCGAAAGGAATTTCTAGTTTGTGCGCTTTATATCTTGTAGAAATCAAAATCATAACGCCCCCGCCTCTCGTTGCGTTTCCGCCAGTAATCGCAGTACGGTCTTCTCTAAAAATATTGTAACCATTAAAATTCGGAGTGTGATCATCATTAAGCCATGTCTCTACTAGAATTATGACATCATAGCAACATACATTAATAGAAGCTTCAAGTTCATCTAATTTGGTGCGTAAACCTCCTACATTGTGGCAATAACATAGGAGGTATTCGTTTAGTTTTTTTGAGTTGTATTTTTTGTAGCGTCCCCTGAGTTCCCTTCTTTTTCCCTCATCAATCGAGGTGAGCCTTTGTTGTAACGAACAATCCATCCAGTTTCTCCATTGGTGCGTTTGCGCTCAAGTTCTTCATAGAGTTTTTTACATTCCTTACGTTGTACAAGAGTTTTATCTGCCCTAAGCGTGATGTTGGGATTTTTAAGACTCTTACTATTCTTTAAACAAAGAACTGCAAGATCGCTGTTATTGAAAGTAACTCTAAGTGGTCTTGTATTTCGTGTTTCAGATTTTCCGATTCTAGAAACTTTAAAGGTAAGATTCTGACTTACTGAGATGTCTTGAAGAATCTTTTTGAACTGTTCTGTGTCGTGTTCAATTCGTTTATCAAACTCCTCAGATTGACTTTCGGGTATATTGTAAACAATGACATTTTTGGCTTTATATAATCTCTCTTGCATTTCTTGACATATATTCGACTGATTCTCAAGTTCAGCTGTTGCTTCGGGTTTGTTTCGTTCAAGATTGGTTTTAAGGTTGGTAATTTCATCTTTAAGGCTCATTATTTCTGCTCTGAGTTCATCGTTTATAATCTCTTGTTCATTAAACTTTGCCTGTAAATCGAAACGAATTCCCTTTAATTCCAACATAATTTCTAAATTGGAACAGGTACTTTCATCGTCTGATCTAGGTTGCGTGTTTGAGCAAGAAGCCGGAGCAGAAGGAGGCAGAGAAATTCGTGGCTTAGCTTTTAAAAGCCTATCGCAGGCCTCACACATCCATCTGGAGCCATTCCTCTTTTTCATTTCTTTACTAAAGGTGTTATGTTCGGCTTTAGACATTCCGATGCATTCGATATGAAACCATACTATGCATTTGTTACAACTTATTGCGTAAGAATTTTTCGTAGTGGACTCGCAAAAGCCACATAATTCTTGTTTATTCACCATCGTAAGAAAGAAAGATATTAACAATAGTGCAAGACAGAATAATTTTAAGTGCAACGTTAATAAAAAAAGTGAAGTCAAAAATCAAGGAATATTAAGACAAGGGTACAATCTTCAGCGTGGAGAGGCTACCGCCACGTCTTACACACAACATATACAGGGGTAGAGGCCTTGGAAAAAAGGAATTATTAACAGAGGAAAAATAAGGGAAAAATAAAATGAATTTTGCAAAACAACGGCAACACTGCACTTAGTTTCGTTAGCGCGCAGATTTAATGAGTGGAGATTTCAACGCCTGGTTAGAATGCAAACGACAAAAATTTTAGGTTACCTTAGCAATTCCTGTTATTACCGGCAAAAGGAAACAGCCCCCTTGTGAAATTTATAGGGCAAAATGATAAAGAAAGTCTCCTTTTACCTAAGCAAGGACCAAATTAAATTTAGTGGCACTTTAACTTATAACAGAATAAACGAACTTAACTATGAGAAAATAACTTAGCTCTTCTTCGTCTTCTCATTACATGTTCAATGTTGATTACATTGAAAAAAAAAATTTAATTTTTTGCTACGAAGTATGAATAAAACATGAATCAAACTAACCGTAAGTCCACTACGTCATCAATTTCGCAAGTAAAAAGTAAAAATACCGTAAGAACCATTACTAAGCAAAAAAACCGTAAATTCATGTACACTTGCGGTCTTTTTCCTTAGCATATTAGTCATTTTGCTTACGAGTCCGTACTTACGATTTTTTAACTTAGTAAAGGATGACGTTGAAGTATGGACTTACGCTTTTTTCTCTTAACTTATCAATGTAAACAACATTGGTTTTGTCAGTTACGGTTTTTTTACTTTGTATAAGCACTACAATGAGTAAATTATTCGAAAAGTGGCAAAATATAATTAAGAATGTCAAAATTGTCCTAATATTAAAGAAATTAATCTACAAATTTAAAATTTGTTCAAAACTTGCCAAAATAGAGTTAGAATGCCCATAAATAAAGTGTGGCAAAATATATACAGGAATGACAAAATTGGCCAAATATTACATAATTAGTTTAAACATCACATATCCAAGATGGCGGCTGCTAAGACGTCAGTCTCGGATCGATCAAAATGCTATAAATGAGTTCTTTTTTATGTTCCTAAATACAAAAATACCAAAATTACAATAAAAAAACTAAACTTTTAGGTTATTTTATTGTTTTCTATAAACTATTGCTATTTATTTAAAAACGGTTCAACATATGAGTTTGCGGTTAGCATTCTCCAAAAGGTAATTACATTTTCTATAGGACAGTTTTTTGTATGTCTCTACATAAAAAACAATGCTTGATTAAAAAGATTCGTTTCGTATTCGGTTCTGCACCAAACATTTACTCATGCATTAAAGCGACACGCACACTCTTTTTGTTATATGGATGGCAAAGTATCCGGAATGTTCTCGCGCATTTTTGGCCTACTTGACCAAGCATTTGTGTCGTCATGTGGCCACTGTCATATCCACTTTGTCCGTCAGTAGAAACGTCAAAATAACCAAAAAAAACAATAAAACATGCATACATACTTTAAATAAGTAATATCAAACCACAAAAAAAAACAACCTCCTTCGTCTGACAACCCAAAAAAAACATACCACAAACCCGATCCGGCTCTGAGCCACACCTATCCCCTCCAAAAGTCAACATACTGAAGTAGGGAGAAGCAAAAGCTTCCATAGGCTTCAAAAAATTGCCGCTGGACAAATCACACAAGCACTGTTTTTAGTTTTTTAATTAGTCTCGTGTCGCGAGAATATATTTTCGAAAAGATAAAGAAATGTTTACTTAAAAATAGTTTTTTTTTTGTTCAATAACACAAAAATGTCAAAATTACGATAAAAAACTACAATTTTTTTAGGTTATTTCATTGTTTTTATAAACTTTTGCGGTTTTTTTATAAACGGTGCAACATATTTTGCAGTTAACATTTTCCAAAAGGTAGTTAAATTTCCTTTAAGACAGTTTTCTTTTTATGATTCTACATAAAAAACAATGCATGTTTAAAGAGATTCCTTTTGTATTCGGTTCTGCACCAAACATATACTCCATGCATTTAAACCGGCACGCTTTTGCGGCCTTTAGTTGTCTCGTGTAGCGAATTTTAATTGTTTTCGAGTGCGCGAGTGTCAAATTAGGTGCTTTTCGGTTGTGCAGCTTTCCAAGTGATAAAGTGTTTTTCAATTTTGCGCTAGTGACAAATGATTGTGCGCGAGTGACAAATGCTTTGACAAGTGCCTTCCGGGATTGTAAATTTTTGGCGATTGTGGATTGTGGATACAGCTGGATACCAGTCTTCAAAGTATAGCAGGTTTCATCAAAGGCAGTGAAAGGTAGGTGAACATTTTATTTATGCTGACTAAATAATAGGACCTTAATAAACCAACTAAAATTACCCAAATCTATCCAAAACTACCCAAATCTACCACAAATTTGCCAAATCTAGCCAAATCTACCTAAATCTACCAAAAACTTTAAAATTATCTCAATCTTTCCAAAGCAAACCCAACCAAAGCAAAACTAGCCACAGTTTTTACATTTAAAGTTGAAATTTACACTTTTTTATTTCATTGTTTTCTATAAACTATTGCGGATTTATTTAAAACGGTGCAACATATGTATAAATTTGCGGTTAGCATTTTCCAAAAGGTAATTAAATTTTCTATAAGAAAGTTTTGTTTATATCTCTACATAAAAAACAATGCTTGTTTAAACAGTTTAAAAAGATTCGTTTCGTATTCGGTTCTGCACCAAACATTTACTCCATGCATTTAAAGCGGCACGCGCGCGCTTTCAGGTATATGCATGGCAAAGTATCCGGTATGTTCTCGAGCATTTTTGGCCTGCTTGACCAAGCATTTGTGACGTCATGTGGCTGCTGTCACATCCACTTTGTCCGTCAGTAAAAACGTCCAAATACACAAAACAAACGTCTTCAATACATGTTAGATTTTACTTTTATTTTATTGTTATTTAAAGATTTACGAACCTTAGTGTCCAGTTATAGAGAGGTCTGCTAGTATTCCTTTAACATAAGTATTATTCTACAACTACTAAAATGTATTGTCGCGTAAATTAATACTGAATAGAAAAGCTGGTTTACGAATTCATATCACAATATCACGAACCATTTCTCAAGTTAATTTCGTTTTTTTCTTTCTCCACAAGCGATATATAGCCCATATTTTGGCCATATCCACATCTTTTCGAAAACTATAGTATTAATGGCGCTGCTTTTTGTAAGAACCAAATGGTTTCCACTTCTACAATTCGCTACCGCACAATAAACCATCGTTAAGTAGTTTTTAAAAATCACGAATTACTTCACTCAAAAACTTGTTTAAAAATAATAGTTTATACAAAAATAAACAATAACAACAATAAAAAACTTTTGAATAATTTAAAACACCACAAAAATTTGCTGAAATGTTTTTAAAATTGCTTGACATATAAACGTCAGATAAATAACAAGTTTGAACTAGGTGACTAGATTTAAAACGCTTCATATTTTTTATGTTTGAACATCAAAATAATAACTAGATGACTAGATTCTCGCTCTGGTTTGCAACCACATGACGTTATGCGCAGAAATGAACGAATTTTATTCAAGCCTCGAGCATACCAGTGTTCTTTGCCATGGTTATATGTATATCACACATTAAAGATAACTTCCGAGAGGACGATTAAGACAACTTTACCCGATACTAAATACGCAACGTGAACAAAAAACTAGAATATTAATATACAAAACATACCTCAGACCACTATTGACGTACGCATGTCTCAACTTCAGACATGCGTACGACATTTCAGGAATAAACATTCTCCAACAATACATTAATAAATTAAATGAAAAAGCAAAAACAAAAATACTAAACCACGAAAACCCAACATTAACATATACCAAAACCCATAAATTTCATCAAACATCCAAACATAAATGCCTCAACTTACTACTCTTTCCAGCAACCTTATCCTTCCCTCTCAGGGGACAACTCTAAACACTTCTGCCCTAAAGGGGGTGATGTCGATGCCCGGACCTAGACAGGTCTCGATGCGGGCATCTTTATCACCATCGGGGGGCGGCGGTGTTTGGGGGTGGCTTTGGAAGGGAAAACCAAACACAAACCTCCTCAAATACATGTAACTAAGCAAACAAACAAATTAAGATCCTCCTTCCAGGGGACCACCTCAGGCACTCCTGCTATAAAGAGGGCGATATCGGTGCCCGGATCCCTACTTCGGTCACAATGCGGGCACCTTTATCGTCCGTCGGGGGCGGTGGTGCTTGGGATGGGCCCTTGAAAGAAGAAAAATTAAAATATAAACAAACATAACCCGTCACACCTAATATCACAAAAAAAAACAAAACCCCATTTCCGGGGGCGATCACGAACACCAATGCTCTAAAGAGGGCGATATCGGTGCCCGCATCTAGATCTCGGTCGCGATGCGGGCATCTTTATTGTCAGATGTGGGCGCTGGTGCTTGGGGTTGACCCCAAAAATAAACATGGACTGTTGCAACTTACAGTGAAACCAAAAAAAAAACAACAATAAAACATGCATACACACTTTAAATAAGTAATATCAAACCACAAAATAAAACCACCTCTCCCGTCTGACAACTCAACAAAAAAAAACATACCACAAACCCCATCCGGCCCTGAGCCACACCCATCCCCTCCAAAAGTCAACATACTAAAGTAGGGAGAAGCAAAATCTTCCATAGGCTTCAAAAAATTGTCGCTAGACAAGTCACACAAGCACTGCTTTTAGTTGTCTCGTGTCGCAAGAATATATTTTCGAATAGATAAAGAAATGTTTATTAAAAAATAGTTTTTTTATGTTCAATAACACAAAAATGTCAAAATTACAATAAAAAACTACAATTTTTTTTAGGTTATTTCATTGTTTTTATAAACTTTTGCGGTTTTTTTTTTATAAACGGTGGAATATATAAATTTGCAGTTAGCATTTTCCAAAAGATAATTAAATTTCCTACAATAAAACAGTTTTTTTTTATGTTTCTACTTAAAAAACATTACGTGTTTAAAAAGATTCGTTTCGTATTCGGTTCTGCACCAAACATATACTTCATGCATTTAAACCGGCAGGCTTTTAGTTGTCTCGTGTCAGTCGCGTCACGTCGCGTCGCGAATTTTAATTGTTTTCGAGTGCGCGAGTGTTGAATTAGGTGCTTTTCGGTTGTGCAGTTTGCCAAGTGATAAAGTGCTTTTCGATTTTGGTCGAGTGACAAGTGATTGTGCGTGAGTGACAAATGATTAACAAGTGCCTTTTGGGATTGTGGATTTTTGGCAAGATACAGCTGGATACCAGTCTTCAAAGTATAGCAGGTTTCATCAAAGGCAGTGAAAGGTAGGTGAACATTTTATTTATGCTGACTAAATAATTGGACCTTAATAAACCTACTAAAATTACCCATTATCACTTACTTTTGATTTTTTTCAAATAAGACCACCAGTTTTTTTATTTTATTAAAGAACTGTTTTATCCTTTTTTTTTGGGGGGAATAAATTTAGTTTCTTTTAATATTTATACAAACATTTTAAATTTATCGATTATGTTTACCTTCTTTACACTTAAATAAAGCATGAAAAAAAATATTTGAGTTTCGGGTGTGTGCAAAGAGCTGTGAACTGGATTGAAACTGGTAAAGGTCAATCTGACAAAACCAAAGTGATGGACAACAGTTAAAGAGTCATCTTGTGCTTAATGGTTAATTTTAGATTAACAGGACATGTAAGGAAGAAAAATAAAGGGAAATTCTTGTTTAACATTAACCGCCAAGGACCGGTTTCTTAAAAAAGTTACCTTACGAAATGCTACCGTTACGCGCATAAACTTGCAATATGCAATGCTTCGTGCTTATGTAATAAAATTTTGGAAAAAATGCTGTTGCTAATTGATCACAAGAAACCTGTCGTTGTTTTAGAAAATCTAAGAAGTAAGCAATGGAAAATCGCGAAGTGAAGCAATAATGCACTTGCAAAATTTTGAAGCTTACAAATTATGAGTGGTTTAATATTTTATTCGCTGATAAGTTTCGTTTTGGGTTTTGCACTGAAGATTTTCATTCTAACGGTATTATTGCAGAATTATGGTATAAACACATTTGGAATTATCAGTAAGTAAAATATGATCCTCTTGTAAATTTTTAGCTTCACAATTTTGTAAGTGCATTCTTGCTTCACTTCGCGATTTTCCATGGCTGACACTTATAAAATTTTCTAGGACAACGAAACACTTTGTGTGATCAATAAGCAACAGCTTTTTTTTCAAAATTTTAGTCCATAAGCACGTAGCATTGCAACTTTATGCACGTAACGGTAGCATTTCGTAAAGCAACTTTTTGGAAAAAGCGGTCTTTGGCGGTTAATGTTAAACATGGATTGCCTTTATTTATTTTCCTTACATGTCCAGTTAATCTAAAATTAGCCTTTAAGCACAAGATGACCCTTTGACTGTTGTGCATCACTTTGGTTTTGTCAGATTGTCCTTTACTAGTTTCAATCCAGTTCACAACTCTTCGCATACACTCTAAACTCAAATGTTTTTTTTTCATGTTTTATTTAAGTGTAAAGAAGGTAAACATAATCGAAAAATCCAAAATTTTTTTTTGAATATTGAAAGAAACTAAACTTGTTTCCTAAGAAAAAGGAATTATAAAACAGTTCTTTGATAAAATAAAAAAACTGGTGGTCTTGTTTGAAAAAAATCAAAAGTAAGTAGTTTGACATTAAAAGAGATGTATGTTCTTTAGCATAAAACAGAAAATTGCGATTTGGATCATGGCAAAAAAAATAATTAAAAATTTCGAAATATCCCTAGACCATTGCCATTCATGTATTTTCTTAAAGATAAAAAAAATGTCTATAAAACAATTGTTTTTTAACGTTCCTAAATACAAAAATGTCAAAATAATTAGTGATGGGAATAGTCGATTCTTCTTTTCGCCCTATGAAATCTAGCATAAAAAAAATATTGGCATTAGGAGTTTCAAGATTACTGAGTCAAATTTCAAACACCGAAAAGAATTGATCATTAAAATAATCTATTATGGAGTCGTTCCATCTATCTGTTGATTATGCGCGAAAACAGTCACCTGATTTTAACAACCAACTTAATTTTAACTTTTTACATTAGAAAAACACAATTTACACAAGTTAAACACTGCAAAACAAATTATTTAATATGTTTCAAACTATTTAAACAGAAAACATACAGTAATAACACATTTTTTAATTTGATCAGCTGATGAGTAGTTCATTGTGCGACTGTTTTCGCGCATAATCAACAGATAGATGGAACGAGTAAATTCCCATCACTAAAAATTACAATAAGAAAACTACAGTTTTATTAGGTTATTTCGTTGTTTTTTATAAACTTTTGCAGTTTTTTTTATAAACGGTGCAACATATGATTGAATTCGGTTAGCATTTTCCAAAAGGTAATTACATTTTCTATAAGACAGTTTTTTTTGTGCCTCTACATAAAGAACAATGCGTGTTTAAAAGATTCGTTTCGTATTCGGTTCTGCACCAAACATTTACTTCATGCATTCAAACCGGCACGCGCATGCTTTTTTGCTTTTAGTTGTCTCGTGTCGCGAATTTTAATTGATTGCGAGTGTCGAATTAGGTGCTTTTCGGTTGTGCAGTGATAAAGTGCTTTTCGATTTTGCGCGAGTGACAAATGATCTGACAAGTGCCTTCTGGGATTGTGGATTTTTGGCGAGATACAGCTGGATACCAGTCTTCAAAGTATAGCAGGTTTCATTAACGGCAGTAAAAGGTAGGTGAACATTTTATTTATGCTGACTAAATAATTGGACCTTAATAAACCAACTAAAATTACCCATTGCCACTTACTTGATTTGATTTTTTTCAAATAAGACCACCAGTTTTTTTATTTTATTAAAGAACTGTTTTATCCTTTCTTTTTCTTGGGAAATAAGTTTAGTTTCTTTCAATATTTAAACAAAAGTTTTCGATTTATCGATTATGTTTACCTTCTTTACAATTAAATAAAACATGAAAAAAAAAACATTTTAGTTTCGGGTGTATGCAAAGATCTGTGACATGAATTGAATATCTTGGGCTTAAAGGTTAATTTTAGATTAACTGGACATGTAAGGAAGATAAATAAAGGTCCATGTTTAAAATTAATCGCCAAAGACCGCTTTCTCCCAAAAGTTACCTTACGAAATGCTACCGTTACGTGCATAAAGTTGCAATATGCAATGCTTCGTGCTTATGCACTACAATTCTGGAAAAATAGCTGTTGCTTATTAATCACAAGAAGCCTGTCGTTGTTATAAAAAATCTGAGAATTGTCTGTCGTAAGCAATGGAAAATCGCGAAGCGAACCAAAAGTGCACTTTTGAAATTTTGGAGCTTACAAATTATGAGTGGTTCAATATTTTATTCGCTGATAAGTTTCGGTTTGGGTTTTGCACTGATGATTTTTATCCTAACGGTAATATTGTAGAATTATGGTTTAAACACATTTGGAATTATCAGTAAGTAAAATATGGCCCTCTTTTAAATTTTTGGTTACAAAATTGTGCATTCTCGACTAGCTTCGCGATTTCCCATTGCTTACGGCTGACGCTTCTAAGATTTGCTAGGACGACGACAGGCTTCTTGTGACCAATAAGCAACAGCTCTTTTTCCAAAATTTCGTTGCATAAGCACAGAGTATTGCACATTGCAACTTTATGCACGTAACGGTACCATTTCGTAAGGCAACTTTTTGGAGAAAGCGGTCTTTTGGGGTTAATGTTAAACATGGATTGCCTTTATTTCTCTTTCTTACATGTCCATTTAATCTACAATTAACCTTTAAGACCAAGATATCGAGGGCTCCAACGATTACTCTTCTAACTCAAAATGACCACTTTTCAGGAGAGCGAAAAAACAAATTTAATGAGAATTATTTGTAAGTATTTTAAAAACTATTACATTTTTTTGCGCAATTTTTTGAATAAAGTATCTTAGGACTATAACCAATTGTTTTTTAGCAAAAAAAAGTTATTAAGATCCCTTAATTATTTAAATAATTAACTTATGTTACTTAACGGCCAAGTTTTTTTATTGTAACATAAATTATGATGTTATAAGTCCTAAGTAAAATATTATAACTCAACATAAATTTATATATTTAAGATGTACAGTAGTATATCTACAGCTGTTTTGTATATTACTGTCGTAAAGTAGTATAACTAACGAATTAGAACAATACATATCCAGACGTAAAGTATTCTAACTAAACTTACAATACCATAGGGCTGAATTAATTTTTTTGTTAGGAGGCAGCAACATTAGTGTAACTTTAAGTTATTTTTTTTATTTGAGTCGTAAAATATTATAACTTGAGATACAATATAATATAAAATATTTATATTAGCTATTTAGAATAGTTTACCACCCAAGTTTATCAATTATCTTAAGTTATAATTAATAACGCTTAAAAGTGTGCTTCTAACTTAACATAGCATTGTTTTCTTGTGAATTTTTGGAAAGTTATTTTAAAATACGTTTAGTTCTTACGAGTTTATTATTGGTCAGAATAATTTCATATTAGGAGAGGTGATGCAGGGGAGCAAGGGGAATCTTTTGTACTATAAGACGTAAAGTAGTGTAACTCGAGTTACAATAGTAATCGTTGGAGCCCTCGATATCCTTTGATTGTTGTCCTTCACTGTGGTTTTGTTAGATTGTCCTTTACCAGATTTAATCCAGGTCACAGCTCTTTGCATACACCCTAAACTCAAATGTTTTTTTTTTTCATGTTTTATTTAAGTGTAAAGAAGGTAAACATAAGTGAAAATCCAAAATTTTTCTTTGAATATTGAAAGAAACTAAACTTGTTTCCCAAGAAAAAGGAATTATAAAACAGTTCTAATAAAATAAAAAAACTGGTGGTCTTGTTTGAAAAAAATCAAAAGTAAGTAGTTTGACATTTTAGAAGAGATAAATGTTCTTTAGCATAAAACAAAAATTACGATTTGGATCATGGCAAAAAAAAATATTTAAAAGTTTCGAAATATCCCTAGACCATTGCCATTCATGTATTTTCGAAAAGATAAAAAGAAATGTTTATAAAAAACTTGTTTTTTTACGTTCCTAAATACAAAAATGTCAAAATAATTAGAGACGGGAATAATCGATTCTTCTTTTAGCCCTATGAAATTTAACATAAAAAAAAATATTGTCATTAAGAGTTTTAAGATTACTGAGTCAAATTTCAAATAGCGAAAAGAATTGATTCTTAAAAGAATCTATTATTCCCATCACTAAAAATTACAATAAAGAAACTACAGTTTTATTAGGTTATTTCATTGTTTTTTATAAACTTTTGCGGTTTTTTTTTATAAACGGTGCAACATATGAATTCGGTTAGCATTTTCCAAAAGGTAATTACATTTTCTATAAGACAGTTTTCCTTTATGCCTCTACTTCTAGATAAAGAACAAAGCGTGTTTAAAAGATTCGTTTCGTATTCGGTTCTGCACCAAACATTTACTTCATGCATTCAAACCGGCACGCGCACGCTTTTAGTTGTCTCGCGTCGCGAACTTTAATTGATTACGAGTGCGCGAGGATCGAATTAGGTGCTTTTCGGTTGTGCAGTGATAAAGTGCTTTTCGATTGTGCGCGAGTGACAAATGATCTGACAAGTGCCTTTTGGGATTGTGGATTTTTGGCGAGATACAGCTGGATACCAGTCTTCAAAGTTTTATCAAAGGCAGTGAAAGGTAGGTGAACATTTTATTTATGCTGACTAAATAATAGGACCTAAATAAACCAACTAAAATTACCCAAAACTAGCTGAATCTATCCAAAACTACCCAAATCTACCACAAATTTGCTAAATCTAGGCAAATCTACCTAAATCTACACAAAACTTTAAAATTATCCCAATCTACCAAAAACAAACCCAACTTAACCCAACCAAACCAAAACTAGCCACAGTTTTTTACATTTAAAGTTGAAATTTTTTTAAAACTAATAGTACGCGGCTGTTAAAAATTTAACACTTTTTAAAAATTTCCAATAGCTCAATATTAACGAAGAACACACAAAATATGAGAAGCGATTAGTTTTTACGGTGTAATGCCCACTTTTCATTAGGCTCATTAGCAAGCTTTTGAAGGGTTTGAGAAGGTCAATTTCGATCGTATGTTGTCTCTGAAGACCGTTTCCTTCATGTTTAATGGAATTTGGGTTGATAGAAGTACATGTACATGTAGTACATAATATGTTCAGGGTCAGATCAGGTTTTCTCCTCCAAAAAACAAATTTACTGCTAAACTATATCCAAAAAGATCCAACAATTAAAAGAATAGACATGAGCTAATCAATCTGTACAATAATTGTCTCATTTAAAAAAGTTAAAAGCTCTGTGCGAGGTCCTAAAGAGATTCATCTCTGACTAATATTGAGCCACTATCAAATGCTACAGTTGAAGGCATGTCGGGTTCCATGAATTGCATTTTTTTATTGACGTCAAGCCAAAATATGACTGTTTGAGTTGGAAAGAAACTTATCTGACAACGGAAAAGTCCCTCATTGCTCCACCTGATAATCTTGGTGGTGGCTTGATAACGAATACTGGGTCGAACCTCTTTAGCACCTCGCAGAGAGCTTTCAATTTTTTTAAATGATTGAATATTTAATGATTTCTGTAGCAAATGTTTAATATAAAACAAAGATTCTCTCCAAACCACACTTTATTTAGAAAAATCGAAAGTTTAGCTGTCGAAATACGTATTCAGATTTTTCTAATCAAAGTGTCGTTTGGAGAGAATCTTTGTTTTATATTATTTAAATGAAACACTTAATGCACAAAAATATTGGCGTAAGTGTATTTTTAGAATTGCAATGCCTTTTTGCCTAAAGTTTGGCAGTGATTTGATTTTTGGAGAAGAAAGCCAGATCTTACCCTGCAAATATCGTGTACCTTGTTCTGTAAGTGGACAATTTTACTCGACTGCAGTTACTACCAACACAAATTTATTTGGGTTGGATGTTAGTGCCGGGTCACACCTAGCGTTTTTGCGGGAGCGTTTCTGCGGGAGCGTTTCTGCGGGATGCGGCTAAAACGCAAACGCAAATTTACGTCCACATACTTCCCGCGAAACCGGACGACACGACCACATACATCCCGCTAAACCGAACTCTCTCTATTCAGATCACATGGTTGATTCGTCAACATAAAAAAAATACCAAAAAATGTCTTCAAAAGCAAAATTTTTGCTGTGCTAAAAGCAGCAAATTACCTATTAGGAAGCCTGGCTCTCCAAGAAAACATTGCTCTCAAAAGCTTCGTAAAGAGCTTAAAGATGAGTGAGCGTACGGTGTAATACCGTAAAAAATAAATAAATTAATGTAAAAAAAGCTTTTATTTAAATGCTCTAAAAAGAAAAAAATAAATTGTTTCAATTAAATTAAACCCATTAATTTGTCACAATATACACTTTTTATGATATAAAAGCTTGTCGTAAGAGTCTGCATTTATGTAGATTTATTTTGTAAGATACATACATTTTTTCTTTTTTCATAACAACTTATTAAAAAATGGAAAATGGTATAAATACTATATTTTTTTTTATTAATTGGAATACTAAATTTCGCGGCAAGATTTTAGATCATAAAAAGTGTATATTGTGACAAATTAATGGGTTTAATTTCTTTTTTTCTTTTTAGGGCATTTTAACAAAAGCTTATTTAATAAAAGATAAAATTTTATCACAATAAAAACTAACATTAAATATATCAAAAAATTTGTTTGCCAAAAAATAATTAACTGGCAAGGGGCGTCGAACGAACCATTAACTTAATGGTACTATATTTAGCAATTTATTTGTCCCATTAAAAGGAAAACCAATACAAATGGCTGGTAAAATAATTCGCAAAATTCATCTCACGTTTGCTGTTAACGTATATGGATGGGGCACTTTTCGTGTATGCACTCTTAGAATGCCAACAAACGAACCGTCATGCAGCGATGTATGCTGCATGAGCATGTTATTCTATTTAACATCACATTTTGATGATGTACCAACACATTTGTCACGATGTATGCACGCCAAGCGCACCGGTCGACCGACGTCGGTGTATACAGTGTTTTGGTGTATGCACTCTACACCTTTATGGGCGGACATCTTTGTTTCCGAAAATCTTCGCTTTAGTAAGAGGTGGTTTAGACCATCGTGAGACAGGTTAGTTTTAGCCTACTGATGACTCGTCGTTGCGATAGTAATCCTGCTCAGTACGAGAGGAACCGCAGGTTCGGACATTTGGTTCACGCACTCGCTCGAGCGGGCGGTGGTGCGAAGCTACCATCCGTGGGATTATGCCTGAACGCCTCTAAGGCCGTATCCTTTCTAGTCAAAGGTGGCAACGATACTTCTAGGTGTTTCGTGAGTCGAAAGGCTCAATTCAATGTGACTTTACTAGGCGGTCGACGTTCTCGTCGGCCGTCGCACGAGCCTTGGTTGCTGCGTGGGGCCAACGGCCAGCGATGGGATCGAACCTGTCATGTCTGGTCCGGCCTCTTGGCAGTCGATCATGGGTCTCTTTATTTCGATGTCGAAACTCGGAATTGTCTGTAGACGACTTACGTACCTGGCAGGGTGCTGTATTCGGTAGAGCAGTTTCCACGCTGCGATCTGTTGATACTCAGCCCTTAGCTTGGGGATTCGTCTTGTCGATGAGACGAGACCCCGTATTTTTATTAATGTTGTTGTTGTTGTAATAATATGCCTATGGCCGCAGGGGCACACGTCGTCCATCGTGCACGGACGGCGGCGTGTGTCTCGTGTGTGTGCATTTTTACGACACGATACGAAAAAATATTACTATTATTTGATGGTGTAGTAATTTTCGATAAAGCAATTATTTGCTTTTATTGAAGTTGCTGCATCATTGAGTAATAGTAATATTTTTTTTTTGTCGTTATGCTCACAGCGGTGTATGCACTCTGGGATTTGGATTTTATGTTGTTAGATTTCTGATGATGACAGTAGAAGAACAGGTAGTAGGAAGCCAGGCAGTAGGAAAGGCAGGCAATAGAAAGCCAGGCAGTAGATCGCCAGCGTAAATCGTCGGCTGCGCCGACAACGCGGCCTAAAAAAAAAAAAAAAAAAAAGGTCATCCACTCGACGCGCTTTGTCTTCGTATGCACTCTGTAGAAGAATTTTTCTGTTATGTCAGATGATTTGGTGTTTGTATTTTAGAATTTTGTAATTTTTTGCCGTCAATAGCTAAAAAAAAGTCTATGCACTCTACACAACTGACGGCGGCGCCCGACAGGCACGAGATACGTAAATGCTCAATCACCATAGTCATGTATGCACTCTGATCTGCAAAGTTGAACACAGTGTATTTTTCTTTTTTAGAATTAAGTGTGCATGCAGTCTGGACCGGTGATGCTCAATGATGAAAATGTGTCTCTGCTGTCAATCATGTATGCACTCTGAGATGTACAGTTGCACAAAGTGTGTTTTGTTTTCAACTTAGTGTGTATGCACTCTGAATCGATGATGCTGAACGGTGAAAATGTGCCTGACTTGCATGTATGCACTCTGAACTGCAAAGTAAAAAAAAATGTGTGTGCTATTTAGAATTTAGCGGATATGTCGTCTGGGGACCGGACCCAGTGCTGCTCAACGGTTAAAATATGTGTCAAACAAGAAAAAAACCTAACATTCAGATAGATAAAAGAAAAAAAAACAGACACAAAAACAAAAAATTACATGGCAATTTCCAATTAAATATGCCTACAAAATTTCAATGAAATCGAATTAAAATTACATTTTATAAATTTTCTGTTTTTTTAAAATACCCATTCGATCAAATTAAAAACCATAATGTTTCAAACTTTTTAAACTCCGCTAACTCTTCTGCAGATGATTTGCAAACAAACAAAATCAGTATTTTTTGCAATTTCAAAAAAAAGTTGCGTTTGAAAGCCCATAACTTTAAAAGTAAAAATGTTGCAAATGTTTAAGTGCCAGATTCGGATTCAGCAGCTTGTTTTACATAATCATACTAGTTTCCATTAATGGCAAAAGTTATTTGTGGCCGTGGCAATAAAAAAACTAGCCTCTTGCAAAAAAAACTGATTTTTTGCAATTTCAAAAAAAAGTTGCGTTTGAAAGTCTATAACTTTAAAAGTAAAAGTGTTGCAAATGTTTAAGTAACAGATTCGGATTCAACAGCTTGTTTTACATAATCATACCAGTTTGCATTAATGGCAAAAGTTATTTGTGGCCGTGGCAATAAAAAAACTAGCCTCTTGCAAAAAAAACTGATTTTTTGCAATTTCAAAAAAAAGTTGCGTTTGAAAGTCCATAACTTTAAAAGTAGAAGTGTTGCAAATGTTTAAGTGCCAGATTCGGATTCAACAGCTTGTTTTACATAATCATACCAGTTTGCATTAATGGCAAAAGTTATTTGTGGCCGTGGCTATAAAAAAACTAGCCTCTTGCAAAAAAAACTGATTTTTTGCAATTTCAAAAAAAAGTTGCGTTTGAAAGTCCATAACTTTAAAAGTAGAAGTGTTGCAAATGTTTAAGTACCAGATTCGGATTCAACAGCTTGTTTTACATAATCATACCAGTTTGCATTAATGGCAAAAGTTATTTGTGGCCGTGGCAATAGAAAAACTAGCCTCTTGCAAAAAAAACTGATTTTTTGCAATTTCAAAAAAAAGTTGCGTTTGAAAGCCCATAACTTTAAAAGTAGAAGTGTTGCAAATGTTTAAGTGCCAGATTTGGATTCAGCAGCTTGTTTTACATAATCATAAAAGTTTGCATTAATGGCAAAAGTTATTTGTGGCCATGGCAATAAAAAAACTAGTCTCTTGCAAAAAATCAGTATTTTTTGCAATTTCAAAAAAAAGTTGCGTTTGAAAGCCCATAACTTTAAAAGTAGAAGTGTTGCAAATGTTTAAATTTTCTGTTTTTTTAAAATACCCATTCGATCAAATTCATAAAAGTATAAACAAAAAAAAAATATTTTTTATAGGGCCTTTTTGAAATTTTGCTTTTAAAAAAATTTAAAAAAAAAAAATTCTATGCATTAACATTCATTAAAACAGTAACAATGTAATGTGTCCAGTTTCTATGAACACTTTAATAAAAATTGTTTTTAATAAACGATAAAATTGAAAACCAACATCAAATAAATCAAAAAGAAATAGTTTTTTTTCCCAAAAACTAATCAACCAATTTAATGGTCCTATTTTTAGAAATTTAATTTTCCCATAAAAAGAAAACCATTAAAAATGGCTGGTAAAATAAATCACAAAATCCATCTCACGTTCGCTGTTAATGGGTATGGGGAAAAAAATTTCAAACACTTTAATAAATATTGTATTTAATAAATGATAAAATTTTATCACATTGACAATTAACATTAAATAAATGAAAAACAAAATTTTTTTGCCAAAAACCAATCTACCAACTTAATGGTCCTATTTTTAGAAATTTAATTGTCTCATAAAATGAAAACCAATAAAAATGGCTGGTAAAATAAATCACAAAATCCATCTCACGTTCGCTGTTAACGGGTATGACGAAAAAAATTTCACAACACCTTTCGTGTATGCATTCTGACATTGAGATTTTTTTTTTTTATAACACCATCATGTATGCACTCTGAAAATGCCAACATCCGTGCTGTCATGCAGCGGTGTATGCACTCTGACATGGAGAAAAAAAAGAAATTTCAAACACTTTTCGTGTATGCACTCTGAGAATGCCAACATCCGCGACGTCAAATTTCAATGAACACTTCAATAAATATTGTATTTAATAAATGATAAAATTTTATCACATTGAAAACTAACATTAAATAAATGAAAAAAATTTTTTTTTGCCAAAAACTAATCAACCAACTTAATGGTTCTATTTTTAGAAATTTAATTGTCTCATAAAAAGAAAACCAATAAAAATGGCTGGTAAAATAATTCACAAAATCCATCTCACGTTCGCTGTTAACGGGTATGGGGAAAAAAAAATTCACAACACCTTTCATGTATGCATTCCGACATTGAGATTTTTTTTTTTTTTTATAACACCATCATGTATGCACTCTGAAAATGCCAACATCCGTGCTGTTATGCAGCGGTGTATGCACTCTGACATGGAGAAAGAAAGAAATTTCAAACAACTTTAGTGTATGCACTCTGGGAATTCCAACAAACGAGCAGTCATGCAGCGATGTATGCACTCTGACATGGAGAAAGAAAACAAAATTTCAAACACCTTTCGTGTATGCACTCTGAGAATGCCAACATGACATGACGGCACGTCTTGAATCGGTGTATGCACTATGACATAAAAAAAAAAAAAATTCAAACACCTTTCGTGTATGCACTCTACACCCTCATGGGCGGACATTCTTGTTTCCAGAAATTTTCGCCTTAGTAAGAGGTGTATGTGTGTATCGGAACATTTTGTTGTATGCACTCTGACATTGTTTCTAACACCTCTGCTCGGCCTCTAAGACGTCTGCTTATGCTGCATGAGCTTGTTATTCTATTTAACATCACATTTTGATCATGTACCAACACATCTGTCACGGTGTAGGCACGCCAAGCGCATTGGTCCACCGACGTCGATGCATAAAAAGTTAAAGTTTTTTTGGTGTATGCACTCTACACCATCATGGGCGGACATCCTTGTTTCCGGAAATTTTCGCATTAGTAAGAGGTGGTCCCCGGCTGTTGGCAGTCGGGTTCGAGGGCCTCGATAGAATATCTTATGCCGTGTTAGTGGGTCGATCCCTTGTTGTGTGGACTCTCTTTGCGATCTATCAGTAGTGATTTGATAAAGCGGGTGTTGTTGCGTCTTACTTGAGACAGATGCAGTTCGCTGCTCGAGTCAGAGTATGTGCCGCGCCTAATTGCTGCATCATGTATCGCCTGGATTTCGTTATTGAGTTTCTTATGCACATTGTGATTTTAATGGCTTACATAATACACGGTTGATTTTTATCAGCGAGTTTGCGGGTGCGTCTAAGCTATCCATGTTTAACGCCTCACTATGCAAACGACTAAAAGTGTGGATTGCTGCCGTTGCTTGCAGCGGCTTGCAATTCATACACACATATGCGACAGCTCTCCTCAGTCCGAGCGAGAATATAATAATAATACGGAACGTTTGCTCGTGTAATCGAACACCGTGTCGCTTTGATAATATCTAGCGAAGGGTCGAGAGAATGTACGAAGCTCGTTTGACCGACAGCACAGCAATCGCTTATGATGCGCGTCGTCGTCTCATTGTCTTTATTATTAAGAAGACGTGTGTCGTCGTCGTCGTGTTGTCTGTGTACGCCGTGTATGTGTTGGAGCGGCGAATGCCTAACATACGTGCTAAGAGCGTATTGGAATTTGCTTAAATATATTTTAACATATAGTAGTAAACTATGTATGTAAAAGTGCCCCGTATAGACATACCAGACACTTTGTATACTAATTACTAAGCACAAGTGCGTGGCGCCTTGTTCATCGCAACGATGACAGCGTACCATTAAACACGCAGCCAAAGTAACGGTTACAAACAAGTGGACAGTTGTCACGATACTATATAGCGCTCTATCATATCGTATGTATTTCTCATATGTATGTTAAGTGTAAAAATTATTGTGATCTGTCTCTCAATCGTTATATATTTGTGTTCTAAACAAACACAAAGAAAAACATGAGAACAGTTCCCTGGTTGATCCTGCCAGTAGTCATATGCTTGTCTCAAAGATTAAGCCATGCATGTCTCAGTACAAGCCAAATTAAGGTGAAACCGCGAAAGGCTCATTAAATCAGTTATGGTTCCTTAGATCGTACCCACATTTACTTGGATAACTGTGGTAATTCTAGAGCTAATACATGCAAACAGAGCTCCGACCGGAGACGGAAGGAGCGCTTTTATTAGATCAAAACCAATCGGTGGCGGGCTTGCTCGTCATCGTACAACTTGGTGACTCTGAATAACTTTACGCTGATCGCACGGTCTAGCACCGGCGACGCATCTTTCAAATGTCTGCCTTATCAACTGTCGATGGTAGGTTCTGCGCCTACCATGGTTGTAACGGGTAACGGGGAATCAGGGTTCGATTCCGGAGAGGGAGCCTGAGAAACGGCTACCACATCCAAGGAAGGCAGCAGGCGCGCAAATTACCCACTCCCGGCACGGGGAGGTAGTGACGAAAAATAACGATACGGGACTCATCCGAGGCCCCGTAATCGGAATGAGTACACTCTAAACCCTTTAACGAGGACCAATTGGAGGGCAAGTCTGGTGCCAGCAGCCGCGGTAACTCCAGCTCCAATAGCGTATATTAAAGTTGTTGCGGTTAAAAAGCTCGTAGTCGAATCTGTGTCCCGCGCCGCTGGTTCATCGTTCGCGGTGTTAACTGGCGTGTCGCGGGACGTCCTGCCGGTGGGCTTAGCTCGCAAGGGCGGCCCAATTCAATCCCGCCGCGGTGCTCTTCACTGAGTGTCGAGGTGGGCCGGCACGTTTACTTTGAACAAATTAGAGTGCTTAAAGCAGGCTAAAACTTCGCCTGAATACTGTGTGCATGGAATAATGGAATAGGACCTCGGTTCTATTTTGTTGGTTTTCGGAACCCCGAGGTAATGATTAATAGGAACGGATGGGGGCATTCGTATTGCGACGTTAGAGGTGAAATTCTTGGATCGTCGCAAGACGGACAGAAGCGAAAGCATTTGCCAAAAACGCTTTCATTGATCAAGAACGAAAGTTAGAGGTTCGAAGGCGATCAGATACCGCCCTAGTTCTAACCATAAACGATGCCAGCTAGCGATCCGCCGACGTTCCTCCGATGACTCGGTGGGCAGCTTCCGGGAAACCAAAGCTTTTGGGTTCCGGGGGAAGTATGGTTGCAAAGCTGAAACTTAAAGGAATTGACGGAAGGGCACCACCAGGAGTGGAGCCTGCGGCTTAATTTGACTCAACACGGGAAACCTCACCAGGCCCGGACACCGGAAGGATTGACAGATTGAGAGCTCTTTCTTGATTCGGTGGGTGGTGGTGCATGGCCGTTCTTAGTTGGTGGAGCGATTTGTCTGGTTAATTCCGATAACGAACGAGACTCTAGCCTGCTAACTAGGCGTATTAGACATCCCAAAGGCC
Source organism: Cartodere bifasciata (assembly GCA_963920755.1). NCBI lineage: Eukaryota > Metazoa > Arthropoda > Insecta > Coleoptera > Latridiidae > Cartodere > Cartodere bifasciata. The sequence goes on along the minus strand of OY987201.1, from coordinate 11,799 downwards.
CGCAGGTCCGGAGCTCGCTCCGGTCGCCGGCGCGGTTTTTACTGTCTGCGTACACTATATTCTTCTTAGAGGGACAAGCTGCTTCTAGCAGCATGAGATTGAGCAATAACAGGTCTGTAATGCCCTTAGATGTTCTGGGCCGCACGCGCGCTACACTGAAGGAATCAGCGTGTCCTCCCTGGCCGAGCGGCCCGGGTAACCCGCTGAACCTCCTTCGTGCTAGGGATTGGGGCTTGCAATTGTTCCCCATGAACGAGGAATTCCCAGTAAGCGCAAGTCATAAGCTTGCGTTGATTACGTCCCTGCCCTTTGTACACACCGCCCGTCGCTACTACCGATTGAATGATTTAGTGAGGTCTTCGGACTGGTACGCGGCGGCGTTTCGACGTTGCCGATGTTGCTGGGAAGATGACCAAACTTGATCATTTAGAGGAAGTAAAAGTCGTAACAAGGTTTCCGTAGGTGAACCTGCGGAAGGATCATTAACGTGTTAAAAGCACACACATTTCTTTATTGAATATGTCGTGATGTTTTACAAATACACTGTTTGTGTGTACCATATAGCATATAGCACTTTGGTTTTATGTAACAATAAAGCTAAGAGAGTGAAACGTGTTTGTGTGGTACATATACCTTTCTTTGAACGCACATTACAATGCTTTGCACTGATAAGTTTATTATGTGTGTTGTGCATAAACGAGAGCTAAACTTTTTTATTGGGTACCTATGTTTACCTATTTGCTTGCTGTTGTTGCCACACTTGCGATTGAACATTGTCGTGTTATAAAGTTACTAAATCCTCAGTAAAATGAGGTAGTAAGTAGCCAGCGACATAATACAGTCAGTGTGTAAACATGCATCGTGGATAGTATTCAATGGTTTTAAATGAATTTCGCCCAATTGCAGAAAAGTGCTTCGAATGCATATACCACTGTCTTCTTATTGCCAGTGCATCTTTGCATTCTTGCATACTAAGGTAACACCCTTGGTCGTCGGTTGATCCGGCTCGTGCACCTTGTTTGAACGAGCTCGAGCTGATGCGCCAATGACCATTAATGGTGTGTTACTTTTTTTATTTATTTTTTTTTTTAACAATTGACATTTAGCTCTCGAGACAACTTCTTGGTGAGAGAATAAAAAGTCATTATGTGCTTTAAAATTTCTTCCATTACAAGTTGCAATATGAGGGAACAACACGACACGAGTCTGAACATTGTCAAATGTATATGAATTTATACATTCTCGTTGAATTCATGTCATCATTGATGTGTAAGCGTGTATGTGTATGAGTTGTGCGTCTCTGCTTTACAGCAGTCACATGCATGCATTATCGTACTACGGCTGCTGACACATTGAAAATGAGACACGAAGAATATTGAGAGTTTTTTCATTATGTTTGTGCATACATGTTCGTCTTGATATGTGTTAAATTATAAAAGATTACCCTGAACGGTGGATCACTTGGCTCGTGGGTCGATGAAGAACGCAGCTAATTGCGCGTCAACTTGTGAACTGCAGGACACATGAACATCGACATTTCGAACGCACATTGCGGTCCTCGGATACTGTTCCCGGACCACTCCTGGCTGAGGGTCGTATCAACATCAAAGACTGCTCGGTTTACGTTGTTATTTATAGCTGCGTGAATGTCGGAGCGTTGTTGAACGGACAACGTGGTGATTGTTTTATGTTTTATTACATTTTAACAATTATCGTGCCGTTCTAAAACACGAAATGTGGCAAAGCGCTGATTGCCGTCGACAACGACGTTGTTCAATCAGTTAGTTTTGCGGTCCAAT